>OU342632.1:58876514-59319188 GCA_910589415.1 Malachius bipustulatus
TAATTAGTTTTTTGATATTTATTTTCATAGATTTTGAGTTTATTAATCGATTTCTAACGATGTATTAAAGAAAATCGAATTTATTTTGGTCACATTAACACCAAATTACAGTTTTTTATCGCTGATGGCTCAACTAAAAAAAAAATAATTAATCTGATTATGTCATTATATGGTCCTATATTAATTACACAAATCCTCAAAGTTTCAATTTTTATCTTTAAAATTAACCTCTATTTCGGGGGTGGACATAAGTGATGGACCACCCGGTACATACTACCGAAGATTTGTCAAGAAATTTGCGGATGTAGCGCTCCGCTCCATAAGCTCACCGAGTTGAAGACACCTTTCATCTGGGATGCCAAGTGTGAAGACGCTTTCCGAAGACTGAAAAAGGCTTTGATTTCTAGTCCGATCCTGTCATATCCTCAAAGAGAAGGAAAGTACGTACTTGATACTGACGCAAGTATATCGGGATAGGTGCTGTTCTATCGCAAGTCCAAGAGGGAGAAGAGCGAGTCATCGAGTACTACAGCAAGACCTTGACAAAGCCTGAGAGGAACTACTGTACCACCAGGAAAGAATTACTGGCAATCATCAAATCGGTGGAGCATTTTAAAAATTATCTGCATGGGAAGGAATTCCTGATCAGAACAGATCACGGCGCGCTCACCTGGCTGATGAAGATGAAGAACGTAGAGGGTCAGACTGCTAGGTGGATAGAACGACTACAGCAGTTCAACTTCAAAATAAAACATCGTGCAGGCAGATTACACCAGAACGCTGATGCACTATCAAGGAGGCCATGCGTGAAATGCTCACATTGTGAGCGGATTGAGGATAGCCAGAAGGAAGAGTGCGTTCGAAGGATCGTGATCAATGCAGATACAGGATGGACGATAGAAGCATGCAGGAAAGAGCAAGAAAAAGACGAGGACATCGGAGACATTTTAGAACGTAAAGAAGAGAATGGACCGAGACCAACGTGGGCAGAGGTTTCTCCACGTAGCCCAGAATATAAAGCTCTATGGTCACAATGGGAGTCGCTGCAAATCGAAAATGGTCTGCTAAAGAGAGCCTGGGAGAGTGCCGACGGAAAGAAGATCGTCATGCAGTTGGTGGTTCCAAGGAGTAAAGTTCCGAAGATTCTCGAAGTAATCCATGGAGGTACATCAGGAGCTCACTTCGGAGTAAACAAAACACTAGCGAAAGTTCGAGAGAGGTTCTACTGGGTGAACTGCAAGGACGATGTCGAAGCCTGGTGCCGTAAGTGCGAGAAATGTGCTGCAAGCAAGGGCCCAAGCAGAAAACTGACAGGCGCTATGAAGCAGTACAACGTCGGAGCCCCATTTGAGAGGATAGCCATAGACGTAGCAGGTCCTTTTCCAATCAGCGACTATCCTGGTTGCCATGGATTATTTCAGCAAGTGGCCTGAAGCCTGAAGCATACGCCATACCGAACCAAGAAGCTGCTACAGTTGCGAGAGTCTTGGTGGATAATTTGATTAGCAGATTTGGCGTACCTTTAGAGTTGCATTCCGATCAAGGACGAAACTTTGAATCCCAAGTTTTCGCAGAAATGTGTAAACTGCTCGGGATAAACAAGCAAGGACTACACCTCTCCATCCACAATCTGACGGTATGGTAGAACGGTTTAATCGAACAATGGAGGAACATCTGTCGAAGGTGGTGAGCAACAATCAGAGAGACTGGGACCAGTACCTGCCTTTGTTGCTGATGTCATACAGGGCAGCCATCCATGAGACTACAGGGCAGACACCAGCCAAGGTTGTATTCGGCAAGGAGATTCGGCTACCCTGTGATTTGGTATACGGTTCACCAAGCAGAAACTATGTCGACGAATTAAGAAACTCCATGGCAGAAGTGCATTCCCTTGTCAGAAGGAAGATCAAGTTGGCCAGCGACCGAATGAAGGTGAGGTACGACCTGAAGGCAAACTCCGGCGGCTTCACAGAAGGAGACAAAGTGTGGTTTTATAATCCAACTAGGAAGAAGGGTCTGTCGCCCAAGTTTATGCCATCCTGGGAAGGGCCTTACACAATTATTAAAAGGATAAACGACGTGGTGTATAGGATACAGCGGAGCGGAGCCCCCAAGTGCAAGATGAAGGTAGTCCACCTGAATCGTCTGGCACCCTACTGTGGAGACAGCGAATAAGTCCGTTCGAGCGGGACGCTCAAAAATAGAAAGGGGGCAGTATAACGAACACCGCTCTGGAGAAATTCTAGTAATTACTTCTTTAACATTCTAGTACACCATTTGCTTGTTTGTTTACATTCTTATATACTGGATTAGTCAATGACACGTTCGCGACAGTTCGACGCAGGTCTGGAATGACGTTTTGACGGCCGATGGGAATTTCTGCAATCTACGAGAGTCGATAATGAACCTACTAGAATGTACCTACTGTTTCGCTGCCCCGTCGAGGGAACTATAAAAGAGCAGACTCGCGGCTGCGTGGGACAGTTTAGTTTGGACATAGAGTGAAGTGAACACAGAGCAGTAACTAGTGGAAGCTGAACAGAGCAGTAGTGAAGTGAAGTAAGGGAGCCAGTAGTGATAGTTAGTACAAGTAGTAATCAGCTGTGTGTGTTTATTACAATTAGAGGTTATAATTTGGATTAGTGAATAAAGTAATTTGTAAGACTTTTTGGTGGTGATTTATTTATTGTGAGACCCGTAACAATATTAATAAATTTTATAAGGGTGATTCATGAGTGACCTTACATAGACCAATGGTGATAAGCGGACTTCAAGGCGGATCGAAAACCACAAAAGAAATTTTTTTTCGTGATTGGTTACGAAGTTACAGGGTGTTTTATATCTCAGGTACAAAACTTTGATAGGCGATATTTCTGAAACGGCTGGAGATATTTTGTCGACTAGGAATCGTGCATTTCGGAAACTCATCAAAACCGCATTCTGAGTTATTTAAAAATCCAGGACCGGACTTGAAATTTTTTCCCCCATGGTCTTTGTTGAAAAAGTTAATTTTCTGACGATGTTTCTGAAAAACTGTCATCGAATTTGAAAAGTTAAGAAAAAACTCTATGGAAATCATTCCTCAATTTGAACGGCACACCCAAACCGTCTCGAAAAAAAAGTCAAAGTAAAACTTCTCAGTAAATTATCGTTTTCGAGCAGACATATTTTACTTAATGTTCGTCTGAATTCCTTCAAATTTATTTCTTGACTTGTTTCTGTGGGAAAAATGTTTGACAGAAGGCCAAGCTTTATTACTGGGAAATCAGGTGTCAACTACAAAATTTTCAGATTTCACTAGTAATCACAAATCATTTCACTAATAACGAGTACGCAGACATTATGTTTGTGTATGGTTTCTGCAAAGGAAATTCAAGAGCAGCTGCGAGAGAATACCATAGAAGATCACAATCGAAGAACACCGGCCCATGTAACGTTTCGCGTCTGTTTTCCAATTTTCTCGAAACCACGGCATATTTCCCTGAGTTCAAAAGGAATGCTGAACATCAATTGGAAAATCTGAACCATCAAAACATCGTGGAGATGGTGGCAGTAAATCCAAGTACAACTACGCGAAGAATTTGGCAAGCACTGGGCATTTCTCAATCAAGAGTATCGGGAACCTTTAAAAAAAAGAAGAGCGCGGGTGCATCCCTGTCACGTACAAAGCGTACAGAGGCTTCAACCATTCAAAGAAGTTCCATTGAATGGACTGCGTAGAATTTTGTTTACTGATGAAGCTCAGTTCACGCGGGATGGTGTAACGAATTAAAAAAAAACTTTCTTGCGCATCAATCGCATTAATAGTGTATTTTTATGCGATTCAATTATGAATATTTTCACCGCTTTTTAAAATGGCTTTCTGAAATTTTTCATTGTTATATCATGATATTAGCGTAGTTGTTTAAACTGTGAAAATTTCAATTCAATTCTTTGGAAAACTATGCTACGATTACGGAAGTTTAGTCATTTTCCTACTCTCGCCACTGGCTTTTTAATAGAAATAATACAAATTTTATTGCATTACCTCAAATTTCAAATAAATTTCTTCCAATCTATAATGTGGGTAAAAAGTTTTTTTTTCTATTTTGCGCGTAAAAGTTAGTTTCGCATAGATACTATGACGTCCCCCAAATATACTTCACAAAAAATAATCCGATTTTTTTTTTTAAACTTCACCTACCTACCTAAGAAAAAAAGTTATCCTTTCATGGATTCGAACACCGATCATCAGACTGCCAGAAAAGTGCGTAACGCAAACCGCTATGGTGGAATTTTAATTTTGTATAGTGCTGAGCGGGTATAGGTATTACGTCAGGTACACATCACCTACACATTTTATTTTTTAAACTGGTCATATCTTTGTTATTAAAAGACCAATTTGAAAACTTTTTTCACCCGCATGTAGGTGATTTATTTGTCGTTACGATTGCTCTTCTAATTTTTAGAATCATTCATAATTAAATGTGAAAAAAAATTAAAAAGAAATTGCGAACCATTTCATCGATTTATTTAATAATTTTAAAAAATTGTAAGCTAATTTTCCAGCAGCGAGAAACTTTTTTATTTTTCGTTAAAAGTGCTACATCAATCGAGGCGAATTGAAGCTAAGACTTCAAATTATATGCATTATACACATTTTTACCCTTTTCCTACCCACGACACTGGCTTATTAATGGAAAATATGCTAATTTTATTGCATTAACTCAAATTTCCAATAATTTTCTTCAAATCCTGTTAATTTTATTTCAAAGTTTTTTTGCCATCCTGCTCATACAGGGGTTCAAAAAATAGTCGAATTTTCAAAAATTCACAAAAATTCAAATGACCGCCATTTTGAAACGGATCGGCCGATTTTGCTCAAGTGTCAAAGACCAGACCATTCCTTGTAGACATCTTACTCTCACAAAAATTTCAGCCCCCTAGATTGAAAACTGCGACCAGAAACCGTGCCTGAAAAACCGGATTTTTTGAACTTTGGAAGGACACCCTGTAGAAGTGACGTGACTTTTGGAAATTTTTTCTACGAAAATATAACGTCATTCCGAAGCTTTACAAGAATCCAAAATTTCGTTCACTAATCTTGAAAGATACAGCTACAGGAAGTTTTTAAAATCGAAAAATCGTGATTTTAGTGAAATATATACAGGGTGTCTCTAAAAGGTACCACCAACGTTCTACCACAGATTCCCGAGGAAAAAATATGCCGATTTAACCGAACTTATCCATGTCCAAAGTTGTACCCTTTTCAAGATACAGCCCTTAAAAGGGGGTCAACTAAATACTCATTTTCCAGAATAAGTCAAAAATGTTGTATTATTTTTAAAAGTATTAATTTTAAAGGTAATTTTGTATTTTTTATCTAAAGGTTGAAGTATTACTGAACTTTTTGCGCCCCTATAAAAATTTTGTATCTTGCATGGTTTCCCCGTCATTTATTTTCAATGATACACCCACAATGCTGAAAACGTATTTGAAAAATGTAAAATGTGATATCAAATAAAGATATCAATCGCATAAAACCAAAAGGTAAACAAATATTTAAATTAGATTGCGTACAATGATAAGCAGAATCAAACAACCGATAAGACTTATCCTGATATTCAAAGTCATCTTTGTGAAATAAAATTTAATTAATTTTAAGTAAAAATTACATTTTTCAAATACGTTTTCAGCATTGTGGGTGTATCATTGAAAATTAATGACGGGGAAACCATGCAAGATACAAAATTTTTATAAGGGCGCAAAAAGTTCAGTAATACTTCAACCTTTAGATAAAAAATACAAAATTAATCAGTGGTGGCGTGCGGATAAAAAAGTTCTGGGGTCAAACGTGAGACGCGAATTTTGATTTCAAGGGCCACAAAAGACTTTTTTAAAAATTAATTTATTGAGAACAGACTAATATACTACAATAAATACATTAGGCACGAATGCTAAATCTGATCTAACTAGTACAATAAGTAAATACAGTATTTATACCTTTTAAGGAGGGCGGTGGCTTTGCCATGCGCCTGTTTATTAATAATTCCAAAAGGATGTGTTTAAGAACATTATCCTAGTTTCAAATACAGAATATTAATATGATTAACAATAATAGTCATTATACATATATCATTTGATATTTAGTTCATAATAACAATAATACAATGGGCCATTTGTTTCGAGGCTAAGGGTTATAAAACTAATAAGGACTTACTATACTCGAATGATAATGAGTTACAATGTGTCATTCATGAAGGAATGCATAACTCCTCCCCTCTAAGATTGAAAAATCGACGAAGAAGGTTTTTCAACTAATTCTACAGGGTCCAAAGGTTCAATTTTCATTTTGAATGATTTTCTTCTCTTGACTAATTTGTAAGTTGCAAATGCAGCGAGGATTAGCAGAATTACGATCCATGTGATGATGTGGGTCGTTGTGTTGTTTTGATGCACTTTCAGGAGAATGGGATCTTGCACTTTCTTCGAAATGTGTGAAATATTCATGTGTACTTCAGGAATGTTTTCAATGGGAATGTCGTCATGAAGTTCGATGGATTCTAAGTGTACATTTCCTATTATTTTCACTGCTTCTTGATTGGCTCGTTTTTTCGTATAGTAGATTTTGTTGCGAATTTTGACTTTGCAATTTGCTGGTATCACGTAGAGGCTTGGTGAGTCAATTGTTTTCGTTATAAGATCTGGGCAATTTTCAGTGATTGTTATTTTGTTTACTGGTACTATAATTAGTAAATTTTCGTCTATTTTTCGAATCATGTCTGCCTTGAGAGTTACTTGGACTTTGGTACAATTTTTCTCTTCTTTGTGGAGTATGATTGGCGTAATACAGGTATCTTGGGTGTTCGAATTTTGATTCAAGTCTGAACAGACGTAAATATCTTCCAAATGAGGACATTCTTGAGTTATCTCGAGCTGATTTTCTTGCGAAATTGCGAGGTAAGGTGTGTTGGGAATTATCATTTGATTGTTGATAGGAATTGGTATTATATGATAAAAGGAATAAATTTGGGAATCAGTTAAGGGAATATTAATTACAAAAAGAATTTTTTCTTTAAAAATGAAGCTTTGCAAATTTAACAGTTTGTAGTACGTATGAATGTCATAGAATTTAATTATAGAATTTTTATATTTATTAGAGCATTCAGTGATGAGATTTAACAATTCATTTACTGGTAATATTTCATTTGTTACAAGATTCAGTTTTGAGAAATATAAAGATGTTTCTATTTTTGTAAGTTCATCGTTAAATTTCTGAACATTTATTTCAAGTCTGTTTAATAAGTTATCAAGTTCTAAATATGTATAAATTGCCATTTTTGAATGTACGAAATATTTGGTTAAATTATTTAGTTGATTCTCAATTGTAGATAAATCTGAATTTAATGTTTCTATAGTGCCATTGATTTGTTCTGTTAGATCGTTGTATAGTTCGATTTGTTTGTTTAGCCCAATTTGTAATGTTTTTTGATCTTCTTGCAAATTGTTCAATGACTCATAAATTACTTTGCCATCATTAGCATCTAAAGTACCAAATAAGGTTTTTGCAAATGATCCTCCTATATCTAAGAGTCCTCGTTTCTGGCGATAATTTTGATTTGATCGCAAATTATTTTGTAAGATTTTTGTGTTTGTGATTTGATCTTGTATGTCTAAAAGTCGAGGAAGTAAGGTTTTGCTAACGAAAGGGTCACTTGTGGTCGTTATGTGTAGATAAGCGTTCTTATATGCTTCTGATAATTTTTCTGCTTGTACGAGTAGCGGTGCCTGATTTATATAATACACATAGGATATTTTCGAAGTTGTGACGTATGCTGGGCCTAGGTGATGTGGGAAGAAACCTGGGTAGTTCGTAAGACTTGTCTGAGAGTTGACTAATTGTAGAAAAAGAATTAAGATTAGCATCTGGAACAAACGATTGAGTATTATTTTTCTGTTATTTTCCGTAACCTTTTTATTTTAGATTTGTGTCTTTTAGTGTGTTGCATTTTTAAAATAGGACCTTGGTTACTTTTACTTGTAGAGGGTTTGTATAAAGGATTTTGTTTATCTCTAGTGTCTGTCCTATAATAAACTGGAGAATTTTCGGGAATATCTGGGGCAATTTGTCTTGATTCATTGCTTTTATTTATCCAGCGTTCTTTGTTGGATTGCGAGGTTTCGTGGATCTTTTTAAACAATTGTTTGCTTATTTCTTTATGTCTTGTCACATAATCGGATGTTATAATGTCGTTAGTCAAGTCAAAGGGATCTTTATTGTCAATGTTACAGTGTATAATTTGGAATGGTGTAAGTTGAGTCGTACTATGTATAGAATTATTATAAGCAAGGGTTGCGTATTGAATTATATCTTCGATACTGTATGAAGGGTTTTGTCTTTTTATGCATCTTATGTGCTCTAGCATCGTAGAATGAAATCGTTCAACAGGACTATTTGAGTTGGAATTATGTGGGGTAGTAAAGTGAAGTGTTATATTGTGTAATTTGCAAAAATCTCTTATAATGTTATTATTGAACTCAGTTCCATTATCAGAGGTAATTTGTTGGGGTATTCCATGATGACTTACATAAGAGAGAAGTTTGTTAAATATTTCTATGGCATGAAATTTTTGTAAAGCATAACATTGTCCGTATTTAGAGAAAGTGTCAATTATTGTTAGACATTTTATTTTATCAATATGGAAGGTGTCGATGTGCAAAGATTGGAAAGGTTTTGAAGGTGTGGGGGTTAATTCAAATCGTAAATTATAAGGTTTTCTTTCGTATTTATTTTCTAAACAGATTTTGCAAGTGTTTACGTAATTTGTTATGTCATCGGTGAGATTAGGCCAGTAGTACTTTTGGGATATTTGATCAATTGTTTGTTTTATTCCTCGATGTCCGGTCTTTGTTTCGTGATAGAATTTCATATACATTCTCTGATCATCTATTATCTCGATATCTTTAACTAATTTAGTAGATGTGCATAATGAATAAGCATTGTTCTTGAATGTTCGTGGAAGGACTGTTGATAGGCGTTTTATTCCGTCTATAAACTTGTCATCTATGTAGATGCAATATTTATTCTTAGGGTCTACGAAGTATTTAAATGTATCTATTGTGGCTTTTTCGAGATGTTCGTTCTTACAATGAGTCGTTATCCGATTTTTATTAAAAGGATTACTCTTTGTACTTGTGGGTAGTAATTTGTTTGGCGAACATGTAAAGATAATTTGATTTTTATAGAAGTTTACAGGGTGTTCCGTAATTGGTATATCTAGTATTGGGTGTTCTAACTCTGAATGTTGTGTATTGCTGTCGTTAATGTCTCTAAGTTGATTATTGAGAAATTCGTCAATGTCATTGTCTCCTGTTTCTACAATAAGACTATTGTTGTCGTTATTGTCTAAGGGATGGATTTCCATATTGTCTTCGGGAAGTTTGATGCGTGATAGCGCATCTGCATTTGAATTAATTTTTCCTTTTTTATAAATTATTTCGTAGTCGTATTCGCTCAAAAGTAATCTCCATCTGACCAGTTTCGAGTTTGGCTCTTTCAGGGAGAATAACCAGGTTAAGGGTTTATGGTCACTTACTATTTTGAATCGTCTACCGAAGAGATAGGGTCTGAAAGTTTTGACTGCGAAGATAATAGCTAGAAGTTCTTTTTCTATTGTGGAATAATTTATTTCTGCTGGATTTAGGGTACGAGAAGCGTATGAGATTGGTTTGTCCGAATTAATAGGACCTTGTGAGAGTATTGCTCCTACCGCAAATTGACTGGCGTCCGTAGTAACAATGTTAATTTTTTGTTAAAATCGGGAAATTGGAGAATTGGTTCATTGCAGAGTAGACTTTTGCAAATATTTATGGAATCTAGGAATTCCTTGGTGTGTTTAATGGTTTGACCTTTTTTTAAACACTGAGTAAGTGGTTTAGTAATCTTAGCAAAATTGTTGATGAATTTTCTATAATAGCCTACTAGTCCAAGAAAGGATTTAATTTCTTTTGCAGTTGTCGGAATTGGGAAATTTTTTATAGCTGAAAGTTTTTTAGGATTAGGTTTGATACCTTCAGGGGTTATCACATGACCTAAGAATTCAACTTCTTTTCGCAGGAATTCGCTTTTATCGGGTTGAATTTTCATATTAGATTCTCTGAGACGCAAAAATACCGTTTTTAGATTTTTAATATGCTCTTCTAATGAAGCTGAAAAAATAATGATATCGTCCATATAGACTAAGCAAATTCGGTTGATGAGACCTCTTAATATATTATTCATGACTCTTTGGAAGGTTGATGGGGCATTTTTTAAACCAAAAGGCATTCTGAGATATTCATAGTGTCCGTTTTCAGTTGAAAATGCGGTTTTAGGTATGCTTTCTGGGGACATTTCTATTTGGTGGAATCCGTTGGCTAAATCGAGGGTTGTGAAGTAGTTAGCTCTGCCAAGTCGATCTAGAATGTCAGTGATGTTGGGAATAGGATATCGGTCATCGATAGTATTTTCATTTAATTTACGATAATCAACAACTAGTCTCCATTTTTGTTTATTTGATGCGTCTAACTTTTTTGGAACAATCCAAATAGGGGCTGAATAGGGGCTATCAGAATTTCTAATTATACCATTTTTTAGCATGTTATCAATTTGGCGTTCGATTTCTTGTTTATGAACGTAGGGATATCGGTATGTTTTAGAATGGATTGGTAATTCGTCTTTTGTTTTAATCTCGTGCTTTATTTTGTTTGTGAAGGTTAAAGGTTGATCTTCATTATGAAAGATATCGGAAAATTCATTGCAAATATTGAGAAGTTGTGATTTTTCTTCATGGTTCAAGTGATTAGTTCTTATGTCTGGATATGATGAAGTAAAATTCGGGTTATTGTAACAAATCTGGAAGTTACAAAGAAAATGTTCATTCGATGTAAAAGACTTACTTGAAATATGAGGATTTTTTATTTTTATTGACTGATTAGTCGGATTAAATATTTCTATTTGAGTTTTAAAATTATTTGCTTCACTGATCGCTGGTAATGTAAAGCAGTGTTCTGATTTCATTTCGGGGATTTCTATAATTCCTTGTTTTTGATTACAAGTAACTGTGCAAATTTTACTCGACTGTGGGCTTATATCTGTGAAATTTTCAGAATTTCTATCATAATTTAATTTAAATTTGACATGGTCATTGTAAAGGATGTCTTTGGAAAAATCAATTGTGAATTTGTTTTGTTGTAAGAACGGTAGTCCTAGAAGACCATCGAAATAATCGTGAAAGTCAAATAGACAAACTTCGAAATTGGTTTTTGTTTTGAACTCTGGGAATGTGGGAATTTTTGCTTTAAATCTACCTTTGTTTTTTACTCCGCATGAGGTAAGATTGTAGGGATCATGGAAAATTTGGTCTGGGAAATAATTTTCGACAATTGAGGGTCTGAGAAGGCAAGTAGTTGCACCTGTGTCTATAAGTAGTTTAAGTGGTGGATTATTTATTCTTATAAAAGGGAGTTTATTGTTTTTATCTACGATATTTAATTCATAGTTTCCGAGGCTGGTATTTGAAAATTTATTTTCTCATTGGAATTTGGTTCTTCGCTCTCGTCGTAAACATATTCGTCATAATAATCATTTTGATTTTGGAGGAAATCTGGGTCTTGAAATTCTTGGGTTGAATTTTCTTCAGGATTTTCTACATTATAGAATTCGTCTGCTTTATGTTTTTTGTTAGGGTGATTATAACTATTAAAGTTATGTTGAGGGGGTCTATGAGACACCTGTCTGGAAATACTCATAGGGGTTGGATAATTTGTGGCAGCATTTTGTCTGGAAATCGGCGTATTTTTTCCAAAAGCTGGCTGTGGTTTGCCAAAGACTTGTCGGTTTGTGAAGAAACGTTGTTGTTGGACAGGACGGGGTTGAATATTAATCGGTTGTGAGGGAAAATTGTTTTGGTTTGCATTGACTTGAGCATTGAAATTTTGCCTGAAATTTGGCTGAGAATAATGGGGTGAAGAAGTAAATTGTTGTGAGAATGAGGGTGTATTATAATATGGGGTTCGATAATTATTACTGGTATTAATATTTTGTGGTCGGTTTTTAATGTTATTTGGTTTGAATGAATTTGAATTATTCAATCGTTGAAAATTTTCTTCTTGAATAAGGAATGTTTGTGCTTGTTCTAAAGTATTCGGATTTCTAAGACGTATCGCCATTTGTAAATTGAACGGATGCAAATTTCTAATAAAAGCATTTAAAGTCATTGATTCGTAATGTGCGTATCTTATTTGTTTCGTTTCGAGGTTCATGTCTGCTACAGGTATAGCTTTTAATTTTGTTGCAATTTTTCCACGTAATAATTGCAATCTATTACTAAATTCTAATAGTGATTCTCTTGGATGAGGAGTTGCAGAATTTATATCGTTGGCTAAGCAATCAATATCTCTATGGTCGTCAAAGCAATTTATTAGGGCATTTTTCATTTGTTCCCATGTTGCTAAGTCGCTTCGGCTACCAACTAGTGCTAGTGCTCTTCCTTTGAATTTGCTGGTAATTAATCCCAATAGGTAAGTTCTAAGTACTTCATCGTCAGCACGGTTAAAATGTACTAGAAGTCTATTGCTTTGTTCAATAAATGGATATAAGGCAAATTCATTACCGTAAAATTCTGGAATTGCATCTGCATATGCTCTAATTGCCATATAATTAATTGGTTGCTGTGCCATGATGATATAACCAAATACTTTTGTTCAGATAATACTTAAAGTGAACTTGTTTCTAATAGAAATATCTTTTATAAATTTGAATATTCACTTATTATTTCTAAAAATCAATACCTATATGAATTGTTTAATTCGTCAAATAATTCCTTGATAGAATTTAAATTTGAAACTATTTTTCTTAAAATAATATAAGAATTATTTTTTTCTTAAAATACTAATGAAAAAAGAAAAAGTTCAGTCACAAGTGAATGGGACAACAAATTCTTTTTGCAATTAAAACTAAGGATGGGAGAAAGAAAGGACTTACTGTTCGTGCAAGTTTTCTTTCAGCTGGCGAGTGGACCTCAAGTTCTGCGAACTGCTGGGGCTCGTCCAGGTTTTCTGCTCGACTTTATTGCCTCAAACTCGGTTGGAGAGTTGCTGGGTTTGGGTCTTGCAGGTGAAGTCTTGAAGCTCTTGAAGATCGGGTTCTTGTTGAAGACAGCTCTCTCAGTTGACACTGACTTTACACTTGTTACACTTTCTTTGCTCTAAATTTGGCAATATTCTGTGCAAATTCTTAGTGCAAAGGGCTGAATCCTACTGACTGCGCCAATTTTGATTTCAAGGGCCACAAAAGACTTTTTTAAAAATTAATTTATTGAGAACAGACTAATATACTACAATAAATACATTAGGCACGAATGCTAAATCTGATCTAACTAGTACAATAAGTAAATACAGTATTTATACCTTTTAAGGAGGGCGGTGGCTTTGCCATGCGCCTGTTTATTAATAATTCCAAAAGGATGTGTTTAAGAACATTATCCTAGTTTCAAATACAGAATATTAATATGATTAACAATAATAGTCATTATACATATATCATTTGATATTTAGTTCATAATAACAATAATACAATGGGCCATTTGTTTCGAGGCTAAGGGTTATAAAACTAATAAGGACTTACTATACTCGAATGATAATGAGTTACAATGTGTCATTCATGAAGGAATGCATAACTCGCGACATCAAAAATAGGAACACCCTGTACGTCAATGTTTGTAAGACTACGTCAGTTTATTGGTCTTAACAATAGTAGTAGGTGGTGAAATTTTGAAGTTTCTCGTTTAAACCATTTTTGACTTATTCTGGAAAATGAGTATTTAGTTGACCCCCTTTTAAGGGCTGTATCTTGAAAAGGGTACAACTTTGGACATGGATAAGTTCGGTTAAATCGGCATATTTTTTCCTCGGGAATCTGTGGTAGAACGTTGGTGGTACCTTTTAGAGACACCCTGTATAATGATCGAAGCTGAGTGATCTGACAAGGTAGCACTTTATTAAATCCCATTTTCAGGTATATGGATCAACTTAAGTCTCCCTGCTACACAGGATAGCTAACAAAGAAGAACCAACGAAAGTTTTGCCCCATTCGATCCCCGCGAGGGTTACAAAACAGTATTATAATTGGAGCAAAATAATAACTGCTATTTGCCAGTATTAGCACAGAGTTCTTAATGGATTGAACAAATTATGAATTATTAATTTTATTATGGGTTATCAGTCTGATAAAAAAAATAGTTATTTATGCAACAAGTGCATAAAGTGGTATTTTTTTCACGACTGGGAAGTCTTTTGTCGAGAGATAGGAGATTTAATTTAAAAGACAGAGTTTCCCCTTTGAAAATGAATTGATTTATTGACTTTTGAATCGATTTGAATGTTATTGAATCTCTCCACCCCACCCCACACGACTGATCCCGCCCGCAAAGAGTTCCGCCTACGCAAATTTATAGTCAGAGTAAAAAAAGAACCCCGTGAAAATAAAAAACCTCTGACTGTATGAAGTGCAAAACATAAAATGAAAACATACAAGGAAAAACACACAACGAAACACATACAATGAAACGACGACATGTTAGAATCAAGCATTTGCTTGGGCGTTGAGGGGTGAGAACTAAATCTCTTGTATTATGGTAACCTGTCATTTTAACGTTAGTCTTTCGAACCGTTTAGTACCTGTAAAGAAAAGACATAACAAAACACACATAAATTAGACCTTGTTGATGCGAGAAGCCTAATCGACTTATCTACACACCCCGGACTAATAGAAAAGACGTGACAAAACACACATAAATTATTAGACCTTTTAATGGGAGAAGCCTAATCGACTTATCTCCACACCTCCGGACTAATACCAAATAAATAAAATCGATTCCAAAGGACATCCAACGTTAATATGAGACATAACCTATACAACAGATTGAAGCGTCGTTGTCTAACGCTGCGATTCGTGAATCAACATACAAAATCATATCGCCGTTTCATTTAGGATTTTACATAAAAATACACCATGACAAAAACATAAAATACAAGAGACACAACACATAACATCGTCACCGTTTTGGTGTAAAATTGACATTGATAAACAAATCTGTTATATTCAGGAAGACCACATTTTATATTTCTATTTCAAGGACTCATACCTCCTGAAAAGGAAACAAGACACACAAAAATGTATAAAAACAAATAAATAGATCAGGCGAGTAAATCAATGGCAGCAAGTAAATAAATAGATGGGGCAAGTAAATCAGTAGCAACAAATAAATAAATAGGTCAGAGCAAGTAAATCAGTAGCATCGAATAAATAAATAGTTTAGAGTCCAGGAAATATGAAATACAAAATGAGGCCAAACATATTATACAGGGTGTCCCAATATTCCATGGACATGGAGCAACCACAGATTACTGAGATAAAAAAAAGTCGCTCGGACCAAACTTATGTCTATACCAAAGTGCTTCGTTTGTCCGTTAGAGGGCTTCAAAGTCTTTTGAAAATTTTAGTTTTTTTGAAATAGCTCAAAGTCGGCTGATTCCAATACGATGAAATTTGGTAGGTAAATTTCTTATTAAAAGTACTAACTTCTGATGTACATGATAATTTGACGGAAACCCGGAAAGGGGTGAAACTACCCCTACCCTCCATTAAAATGGATCGTAATTGGTGATAGGGTAGCAGGAACGCTGTTCATGTTTTTTTGTTTGAAAGATACATCGTTTTAGCCCATTTTTGGTCTCCTACAAAAATCTGTATCTTTCCGAGGTGCTATGTGATAAAATAAATGAGTCGATGATAACTAAATTTTTATTTCATTCTTTTAATTTGAAATCAAATTTTCAATTGTCAGGTGATTATTTTATCTAATCTCATAAAAGATGCTCGATGTGGGCGCCGGTTTGGACCCTAGAAAATTCCATCCTGCGCAAAAAAAATGATTTTAACTTTTCTTGGAACCTCGTCGTTTTGCAAACTGTTTACTGCATTTGAAAAAAACCGTTTGCAAACACCTGAAAAAAAAACGAACCATACTAAACATCTTCTATGAGATTAGATCAAATAAACACCTGACAATTGAAAATTTGGTTTCAAATTAAAAGAATGAAATAAAATTTTGGTTAGGTGTCATCGACTAATTTATTTTATCACATAGCACCTCGGAGAGATACAGATTTTTGTAGGAGACCAAAAATGGGCTAAAATGATGTATCTTTCAAACAAAAAACCATGAACAGCGTTCCTGCTACCCTATCAAGAATTACGATCCATTTTAATGGAGGGTAGGGGTAGTTTCACCCCTTCCCGGGTTTCCGTCAAATTATCATGTACATCAGAAGTTAGTACTTTTAATAAGAAATTTACCTACCAAATTTCATCGAATTGGAATCAGCCGACTTTGAGCTATTTCAAAAAAACTAAAATTTTCAAAAGACTTTGAAGCCCTCTAACGGACAAACGAAGCACTTTGGTATAGAGATAAGTTTGGTCCGAGCGACTTTTTTTTACCTCAGTAATCTGTGGTTGCTCCATGTCCATGGAATATTGGGACACCCTGTATAGCAGAGGCGTTATCGATCCAATAAAAAGACAGTCCTCGATAACAATTTAGAAACGAATCAAATTAATCAGTGCATGTGTCGCTAGCATTCCAAAACAATAAAATTTCAATTTAAATAAAATGATTAATGATCAAAAACTCACAATGGCAATTAAGTTTGACGAAAATGACAAAGAAGTTAAAATTCACCAGTAAAATGCAATCAAAGACATAATAAAATTATACAGTATGATCGTTTAAATAGTTTCATGAATAAAATGTAAATAAAATTGTTGAGAGCAGAAAATAGTTTAAAATACAAAGAAAATGTGAACACTGTAAAATGAATTGTTTGTAGAGAAATGTGCTGGTTAAGATTACAATAAATAAATTTAAATAATTCAAATAACCATAAAGATTTGATGAAAGCTTAAAATAAACCATGCTTTCTGTAAAACGTGGTGTTAAAATGGGGCCCTCCTTGACTATAAACTACCTGCACCAATTGTATGATTTCAATGAGATAAAATTAAATGTCGGACAGCACGTGTTAATTTACCAATTAAAATAGATAGCAATTGTATCCTCTTTGCACACAGAAATAATTATTAAAACGCTATGGGCATGGGCCCCCCCTTCATGAGAGTAACAAAATAACCAAAGGCCACGTGTCCTTTTTAAATAAATGATGTTTCAAACAATAAATAAACAGTAAAAGGTAAGAGCTAGTCTCTTGTAATATTGTAACAACAATAAATAAATAAAAAACAACTCACGTGCGTAATAATAAACAATAACAAAATGCGGGCAGAGCTCATTGAGTTTATAACCAAACAAAAATGAAAATGATGAAAGCAGCTGTGCAGATGCTTCTTCTTCTTCTTCTTCTTCTTCTCCTTTTTTTGGCTTCTACTTATGTACTTAGCCAGCCTCACTTCTTTTACTAATTTTCGTTTTGGAGCCGACTGTATATCTCTATACGTCTGGAACTAGGTCCATGGTCTGCTTCCGTTAACTTTCTTCCTCTATTGTTACTACATAGCACTGTTCGGTATGGGTGGATAGACGTATACTGTATACTTATTGAACTCTTGTAATCTTCTCTGTACGGGGAGGTTGTTAGTAAAACGTCACAACAAAGGACAAACTTTTCTCTCTCTGCGGCATTCACAGAGCCTTGGACAAATATGTTATAAAGATTATGAAACTATTCTAAACAGTCCAAAATAATACAAAATAAAACCAAAAATTATCAAAATCGGTCAAGAAATAAAAAAGTTATTGCAAAAAATTGATTTTCAACCCTCAACTTCAACAGCTAATATCTTTGTAGGGGTGTCTCTGAGGAATTAATTTTATAGCTATTTTTTCATTTATTTTTACGAAATTTACCCAAATCCGGGAGATTGCCCACATATTATGGGACACCCTGTATACTGACGTGGTTGTATATCAGGTAGTGATTGAGTATTTTCGAGATTTTTGAATTGATCCCTAATATGACTGATACATCATTGATGGGGGCTGGTAGACCTTCATCTATAAGTTTTTGGTATATATCCCAATGATCAATTCTATTAATAGGACATTCGAAAAGTATGTGATTCAAATCTTCTACTTGTCCACATTCGCAGTAGGGGTCGGGGACTATCCCCAACTTGAAAAGGTGCTTTTTCACGTTGCAGTGGCCCGTACGCATTCTTATTATAGTGGTGCAATGTCTACGGTTAACCCAGGGGATTTCTAAGTACCAGGGCTTTGCTGGAAAATGGTCCTGTATACCTATGTACCACTTAGCTTTTTCCGGATCTTTTCTTTGCCATTCTTGGTGCCAATCTTCTCTGATTTTGTTTTTTAATGTCGGGAGGATGTCTACTTTGTCCAGTGCTATTCTCCTGAGTGAACCCGTTGAGCAAGCTTCTTTTGCCAGGTCGTCGGCTACCGAATTACCTTTTATACCTGTGTGGCTTGGAATCCACACCAATTCAGTTTCTATATCGGCATCTTTTGCTTCTAGTATCATTCTCTTCGTTAATAGGGTTATGTAGGAAGTTTCCGTTTTGAAATTGGATCCGCAAATACTTTGTATCGCTGATAATGAATCTGAGAAAATTACGCTCTTATTAATATTTCTTTCCAACACATAATGGAATTATTTGTTTATTGCAATTATTTCTGCCGTACAGATTTGCGTGTCCGGATAAAGTTTGCACATATATTTATATTTATCCTTTGGGGCGTAAACTCCTATGCCTACCTCCCCTGTTTCTTTTTTAACTGATCCATCGGTGAAAATGGCGAACCACCCCCTCCAATGGTGATCTATCATTTCCAGGAACTCTTGGTCATTCTGCTCTCCCTTCTTCAAGCTTGTGCGTGTGAATTCTTTGTTTTCTATTTGGATGTCCAGTTCAAATTCAAAACAGCTGGGAATTTCTGATTTATGTAGTGTGGTTTCCACCGTTTGGGTAAATTTCAACGCGTGTATTATGTATGGCTCATCCTTATTCTTCCAGTAACCCTGTTTGTTCACCACATAACCTCGCAATTTCTCCACTACTTCAAGTATCGGATTATATTTGGTCGCTTTTAGTTTGAGGAGGTATTTACTTGCCAGCCATATCCTTCGGTGGTTTAGGGATGTTTCAGCACATTCAGCCAGCAATGCTTTTATCGGGGTACTTTTCATACAGCCGGTGATAATTCTTAATCCTTGATACTGAGTTTTGTCCAACTGTTGTAGGAGGTATTTGGGAGATGGCTTGAAAAAGATGCTTCCCCAATCTAGGTGCGCTCGAACTTTTCCATTGTACATCATTTTAAGTATTTGTGGGTCTGCGCCCCACCAGGTGCCGCGACTTACTTTCATGATATTTATCCCTCTTTGCGCTTTTCTTATGTTATCCATTATGTGATCTTTCCAATGTAGGGTTTGGGTAACTGTAGTGCCTAGGTACTTTATCTTGGTCTTCCATGGGATCGCTTCTGCGTTGTAGTATACATTGGGGTATTCGGTCTTACATGCTCCTTTTCTAAATACCATTGCCGCTGACTTTGCCGTAGATATTTTAAAATTTAATTCTTTCAAATTTTCTGCCAATGTTTCTAGTGCGTTGTTCATTCTATTTATCAAGTCACCTATTTGTTTCCCTGTAATTAATATAACCAGATCGTCCGCATATTGTAGTGTTTCGATATCTTCCGGCATGCCCTGTTGAATATTGTTTACATAAAGGTTAAACAGTAGGGGGCTTAGAGGGGAGCCTTGTGGGATTCCTGTCGAGATGTTTATTGGTCCATGCGTTAGTCCTGCATTATCTTTAATATATGTATGTCTGTCGTTGAACAAATTAAATACTACATTGCCCAGATAACCGGCTCCTGCGATATGTAGGCCTCTTATTTTATTGCATAACTTGTCCAGTAAGACTGTGTCATATGCTGCTTTTAGGTCTAGGAATACTGCCAGGGTGTATTTGTTGCTACTAAATCCTAATTGTACATATGTTGTCAGGTAGGTTAGATTGTCTGTTATGCTCTTACCTTTTCTAAAACCTGTTTGCAAATCTGGAAGCAGTTTTTTGTTTTCCGTCATCCAGTCTAATCGGTTTTTTATCATGACCTGTAGGATCTTCCCCGGGCAGGAGGAGATGGCGATGCATCTGTAATTCTCAGCTTGGGTGGGGTCTTTATTATTTTTGAGGAAAGGGTAAATCAGATACGTTTTCCAGTCAATTGGAATTGAACACCCTGCTAGACATCTGTTATATATTCTTAGTAGTCCTTGTACTGCTACTTCTGGTAGGTTTACTATCATTGAATATGAGATTTGATCTAGCCCTGGCGTGGTATCTTTTTTGTTTTTTAATGCATAGTTAAACTCCTGTTCTGTGAAGGGTTTTACATTTATTGTTTGTTCCAATTGAAAATTAGGGTTGATCATGCAGGTTGACAATTCCATCATAATTTGGGGGACTAACTGAGTTGAAGGTAGGGGATTTGGAGTGGTTTTCATACTGTAGTTACTGGACATTGTCTGTACATACTTCCAAATTGTCCGCACTGGTGTGTTTCTATTTAATTTACTGCAGAAATTTCGAAATGAATTCTTTTTCTTTTCTTTGAGTGTTCGTTGGGTTTCTGCTATGCCTTATTGTAGGTTTAGATATGTTTGTAGGTTGGGGTCCTGGATATATTCTTTCAACTTCCTCTTGCGATTGGTTATTGCCTTAGTGCAATCTTCGTCACACCATATAACCGAATATTTCATGTTATTTTTGGTTGTTTTAGTTACTGGGATCGTCTTATCTGCTGCTTTATCAATTATTTCTCGTAATTGTTCATAGTTTAGTTCTACTCCGCTTTCTTCAATTTCCACTGCTATAATTTCTTTATACTCTGTCCAATCTGCTTTTGTATATATTTTTTTACTCTTCCCTGCTCTTTTTCTAACTTCATGCTGGCCTATTTTGCAAACGATGGGGAAATGATCGCTTGTTCCTGTATCTGGATGGATTTCCCACGTTATGTCTGTCGCTATGTCTGGTGTACAAAGTGTCAAGTCGACTGCACTCTTATTTTGACCCGGCCTGGTTCTTCTTGTTGGTGATCCATCGTTTAGTAGTACAAGGTCTGTCTGTTGTAATATTTTCTCTATGACTCTGCCGTTATAATTTTCTTCTGTTCCGCTTCCCCATAACCTATTATTTGCGTTGAGATCTCCAATTAAAATGTAGGGGGGGTTAACAAGTCCTAATAGGGAGGTCCACATATCTACTGTGATTTTTTTGTCTGGGGGGCAGTATACAAATATATAATTAATTTTACCAATTTTAGTAACTATTAATTGGACATCTGGCGGGAGGAATGGTGCCTCTACTTCCAGAACCCTAAAGATGATGTGGTATTTTATAGCTATTCCTAAACCTCCGTATCCATCTGTACGGTCTTGTTTTATAATATTATATCCCGGTAGCTTCATAAATCTATCAGCTGTGCTCCAAGTTTCACTCAGGAAAACTACATCCGGATCCAATTCCTGGATCATAGCCTGTAGGTTAACCTTATTCACCCTGAAACTGCGAATGTTCCATTGTGCAATCTTAATATTCTGAAAGGTCTGTGTCATCAATTTGTGATATAGTTAGGACGTTTGCTTTTATTAATTTTTTCATAATTTCTAAATTCTCCTTTTTTTCCTTAGTATTCATACTATTAAGGTCTCTTAATAGTGATCTGAAATGTTTAATTATGTCTATGTTTTGTGCCTGCGCACTACTTGTACTAGCTGCAATATTTGAGATTTGCGATTCCCCTTGGTCGGTTGAATCGCATTCCATTTCCTCCTCACGCTGCAGATATACTGGTTTGGTTCTCGAAGTCTGACTTCTGATTAAACATTTATTATGTGCTTCTTTGTCATACCCTGGTTTATAATAATTGTCTTTCATTTTTTTTTGGGGCTGTTGTAGTGCTGTACTATAAGTTCGTTTTGTGGGAGTATGTACTTTTCTTTGATCTACTGTTATGTGTAGTTGTCATTGCTATTTCTGTTTTTACTATTATTGTCCAACCCTATTGTCCGTCTACCTAGTGTCGGATAATTATCATTTCTACTAATATACGGTCGTTGTGGTCTAGATTTAGGTAACTTAATGTTGGCATCATAAAATGATATATTTTCAAAACACATAATTTCCCTAAGTTGCTTTTGCCTGATATATTCCGGACATATTTTATCTGTAGACCTATGTTCTGTTGACCTGCACTGCAGGCATTTTTTACTTTTGAAACATTCTTTCTCTAAATGCACCTCTGTACAGTTGTAGCACCTTTCTTTTCCGCGGCATTGTTTTTGGGTATGTCCATACAATAAACATTTGTAGCATTGAATCACTGGGATAATATACGGTTCTACTCGCATGGGGACATTATATATACGAACCTCCTTTGGTAAGGTCTTACCTGAGAAGGTGTAAAGGACACTACCGGTAGGTTCATACGTAACCTCCTTTTTAATTTTATCAACGCATCTGTGTTTAAATCTCTTTACCTCCAATACTCCAACATCGTTCGTGTCTGTGATCTCTTTCAATTCTTCATCACTTATATTTTTATCAATGTATTTTACTAGTCCACGACACGATACCAGATTATTCGGGACAAACAGATTATAGCCTTTATCCATCAATGATTTATTTTGAGCAAATTCATTAGCTGTCTCATAATCTTTAAATTCTATTGCTAATCGATTTATTCCCTTTCTTTGAGTTTTTACAATTCCATTAAATTTTAAAGCTAATACATTCTTTGCAATGCTTAAATGATGATAATTTCCTATGTTTTTATCTTTTGCCTCAATCATCACCTGATATGGACCAGTATCTGTACTGGAAAAAAGATATTTCTTTTTTTCCCGTACATTATCTCCTACTACTTGACTTTCCCCCCCGCCTGGCGGGGGGTCGACCCCATCAGGGGGCATTGTATAATTCTTATTCTAAGCTATAAAATAATATTGTATTATTTTTCTTACCGATACCCTTTCAAGAAAATAGCAGGTAGGTTCAGTTTAACAGAGGATGGGGTTAGTATTCCGTGAACTCTGACTTTTTCTCTCAGCTTTGCGAATTTCTCAACCTCTCACTTCCAGAGTCACCGAACCCTGTGCAGATGCTCATTGTCTCGATGTCAGCAATTAAGTGAAAGATGACCACTGAGTGTGACATGAATTCTGGGTTTATGACATTGACAGAACTGACGTTTCTAGCTTTGAAAGCTTGACAAAAATAAATAAAAATTGGGTGCGTTTCTTGGCTCTAAAGTTTACAATTTTTAACATGCGCAGTTGTCATATGGTTTGGGTCCTTTCAAAACATTTTATTAAATAAGAATCGGAATATTTTTTACATTTTAAGTAGGTAATCATAAAGTGTAGTTATTTGTAGGTGTAGGGAATCTTAAACTAAATATTACATTTACATACAATATAACAACTTAATAATATCAGCAATGGTCAACATAACGTATAGCTTTACCTTTTACCTATCTATTAGGTGCTTTTCAACTTCATTGATCAGATCTGAATGTTATGAACTGCATCTTCTCACGATCGATTTCCATATTCTTCACCCTTCCATCTTCAGCTCTACAACTGCATGTTCTTTTTCTGTTGGACTTTTTATTCAATAAAAATCTGAATTAAATTATAATTTCGAGTTTTTGACACGTAACATAATATATTATATTATGATAAAGATATTTATGACTATTTTAACACATTCACTGCCCCTATAAAGTTCGTTGTCATAGTCAGGTGTCACCTCATATAATTTTAGCCAAACGCGTTTTTACTAGTATAAGTGAGTGTAAAGTCCAATTAGAAATATTTCTGTTAAATTTGAAAAGCAAAAAATCAAAAACGCGCGTAGCGCGTTGTGGGTACAGGAAAAGGTTGTAGGTAATTTACATAGTTTAACAAAAAGATGAACGACATATCGTAAAACGATACGTCATTCATTGATTTCATGCTGTGAGTCAGGGGTGGAAATTGTAGACACGTGTTTCGTCCTAATTGGGACTCTTCAGTACAATGTATCTTGCTAACACACAGCACAATCTTAGTCACTTAATAGTGAGAAAAATGATAAAAATAAATTAAAATAAAAATAGCACGGTGGGTTCGGCTTTCGCCATAGGATGCAACCCCAGGCAGCTAAAACGCATGCCAACAACTGAGTGCAGTGCCTCCCGATGTGCGTAAAGGTAGGAAAGGCCTACTTCCAAAGTTTAACAAAAAGATGAACGACATATCGTAAAACGATACGTCATTCATTGATTTCATGCTGTGAGTCAGGGGTGGAAATTGTAGACACGTGTTTCGTCCTAATTGGGACTCTTCAGTACAATGTATCTTGCTAACACACAGCACAATCTTAGTCACTTAATAGTGAGAAAAATGATAAAAATAAATTAAAATAAAAATAGCACGGTGGGTTCGGCTTTCGCCATAGGATGCAACCCCAGGCAGCTAAAACGCATGCCAACAACTGAGTGCAGTGCCTCCCGATGTGCGTAAAGGTAGGAAAGGCCTACTTCCAAAGTTTAACAAAAAGATGAACGACATATCGTAAAACGATACGTCATTCATTGATTTCATGCTGTGAGTCAGGGGTGGAAATTGTAGACACGTGTTTCGTCCTAATTGGGACTCTTCAGTACAATGTATCTTGCTAACACACAGCACAATCTTAGTCACTTAATAGTGAGAAAAATGATAAAAATAAATTAAAATAAAAATAGCACGGTGGGTTCGGCTTTCGCCATAGGATGCAACCCCAGGCAGCTAAAACGCATGCCAACAACTGAGTGCAGTGCCTCCCGATGTGCGTAAAGGTAGGAAAGGCCTACTTCCAAAGTTTAACAAAAAGATGAACGACATATCGTAAAACGATACGTCATTCATTGATTTCATGCTGTGAGTCAGGGGTGGAAATTGTAGACACGTGTTTCGTCCTAATTGGGACTCTTCAGTACAATGTATCTTGCTAACACACAGCACAATCTTAGTCACTTAATAGTGAGAAAAATGATAAAAATAAATTAAAATAAAAATAGCACGGTGGGTTCGGCTTTCGCCATAGGATGCAACCCCAGGCAGCTAAAACGCATGCCAACAACTGAGTGCAGTGCCTCCCGATGTGCGTAAAGGTAGGAAAGGCCTACTTCCAAAGTTTAACAAAAAGATGAACGACATATCGTAAAACGATACGTCATTCATTGATTTCATGCTGTGAGTCAGGGGTGGAAATTGTAGACACGTGTTTCGTCCTAATTGGGACTCTTCAGTACAATGTATCTTGCTAACACACAGCACAATCTTAGTCACTTAATAGTGAGAAAAATGATAAAAATAAATTAAAATAAAAATAGCACGGTGGGTTCGGCTTTCGCCATAGGATGCAACCCCAGGCAGCTAAAACGCATGCCAACAACTGAGTGCAGTGCCTCCCGATGTGCGTAAAGGTAGGAAAGGCCTACTTCCAAAGTTTAACAAAAAGATGAACGACATATCGTAAAACGATACGTCATTCATTGATTTCATGCTGTGAGTCAGGGGTGGAAATTGTAGACACGTGTTTCGTCCTAATTGGGACTCTTCAGTACAATGTATCTTGCTAACACACAGCACAATCTTAGTCACTTAATAGTGAGAAAAATGATAAAAATAAATTAAAATAAAAATAGCACGGTGGGTTCGGCTTTCGCCATAGGATGCAACCCCAGGCAGCTAAAACGCATGCCAACAACTGAGTGCAGTGCCTCCCGATGTGCGTAAAGGTAGGAAAGGCCTACTTCCAAAGTTTAACAAAAAGATGAACGACATATCGTAAAACGATACGTCATTCATTGATTTCATGCTGTGAGTCAGGGGTGGAAATTGTAGACACGTGTTTCGTCCTAATTGGGACTCTTCAGTACAATGTATCTTGCTAACACACAGCACAATCTTAGTCACTTAATAGTGAGAAAAATGATAAAAATAAATTAAAATAAAAATAGCACGGTGGGTTCGGCTTTCGCCATAGGATGCAACCCCAGGCAGCTAAAACGCATGCCAACAACTGAGTGCAGTGCCTCCCGATGTGCGTAAAGGTAGGAAAGGCCTACTTCCAAAGTTTAACAAAAAGATGAACGACATATCGTAAAACGATACGTCATTCATTGATTTCATGCTGTGAGTCAGGGGTGGAAATTGTAGACACGTGTTTCGTCCTAATTGGGACTCTTCAGTACAATGTATCTTGCTAACACACAGCACAATCTTAGTCACTTAATAGTGAGAAAAATGATAAAAATAAATTAAAATAAAAATAGCACGGTGGGTTCGGCTTTCGCCATAGGATGCAACCCCAGGCAGCTAAAACGCATGCCAACAACTGAGTGCAGTGCCTCCCGATGTGCGTAAAGGTAGGAAAGGCCTACTTCCAAAGTTTAACAAAAAGATGAACGACATATCGTAAAACGATACGTCATTCATTGATTTCATGCTGTGAGTCAGGGGTGGAAATTGTAGACACGTGTTTCGTCCTAATTGGGACTCTTCAGTACAATGTATCTTGCTAACACACAGCACAATCTTAGTCACTTAATAGTGAGAAAAATGATAAAAATAAATTAAAATAAAAATAGCACGGTGGGTTCGGCTTTCGCCATAGGATGCAACCCCAGGCAGCTAAAACGCATGCCAACAACTGAGTGCAGTGCCTCCCGATGTGCGTAAAGGTAGGAAAGGCCTACTTCCAAAGTTTAACAAAAAGATGAACGACATATCGTAAAACGATACGTCATTCATTGATTTCATGCTGTGAGTCAGGGGTGGAAATTGTAGACACGTGTTTCGTCCTAATTGGGACTCTTCAGTACAATGTATCTTGCTAACACACAGCACAATCTTAGTCACTTAATAGTGAGAAAAATGATAAAAATAAATTAAAATAAAAATAGCACGGTGGGTTCGGCTTTCGCCATAGGATGCAACCCCAGGCAGCTAAAACGCATGCCAACAACTGAGTGCAGTGCCTCCCGTTGTGCGTAAAGGTAGGAAAGGCCTACTTCCAAAGTTTAACAAAAAGATGAACGACATATCGTAAAACGATACGTCATTCATTGATTTCATGCTGTGAGTCAGGGGTGGAAATTGTAGACACGTGTTTCGTCCTAATTGGGACTCTTCAGTACAATGTATCTTGCTAACACACAGCACAATCTTAGTCACTTAATAGTGAGAAAAATGATAAAAATAAATTAAAATAAAAATAGCACGGTGGGTTCGGCTTTCGCCATAGGATGCAACCCCAGGCAGCTAAAACGCATGCCAACAACTGAGTG
Organism: Malachius bipustulatus; assembly: GCA_910589415.1. Taxonomy (NCBI): domain Eukaryota; kingdom Metazoa; phylum Arthropoda; class Insecta; order Coleoptera; family Melyridae; genus Malachius; species Malachius bipustulatus. The sequence goes on from OU342632.1 coordinate 58,903,958, forward strand.
CAGTGCCTCCCGATGTGCGTAAAGGTAGGAAAGGCCTACTTCCAAAGTTTAACAAAAAGATGAACGACATATCGTAAAACGATACGTCATTCATTGATTTCATGCTGTGAGTCAGGGGTGGAAATTGTAGACACGTGTTTCGTCCTAATTGGGACTCTTCAGTACAATGTATCTTGCTAACACACAGCACAATCTTAGTCACTTAATAGTGAGAAAAATGATAAAAATAAATTAAAATAAAAATAGCACGGTGGGTTCGGCTTTCGCCATAGGATGCAACCCCAGGCAGCTAAAACGCATGCCAACAACTGAGTGCAGTGCCTCACGATGTGCGTAAAGGTAGGAAAGGCCTACTTCCAAAGTTTAACAAAAAGATGAACGACATATCGTAAAACGATACGTCATTCATTGATTTCATGCTGTGAGTCAGGGGTGGAAATTGTAGACACGTGTTTCGTCCTAATTGGGACTCTTCAGTACAATGTATCTTGCTAACACACAGCACAATCTTAGTCACTTAATAGTGAGAAAAATGATAAAAATAAATTAAAATAAAAATAGCACGGTGGGTTCGGCTTTCGCCATAGGATGCAACCCCAGGCAGCTAAAACGCATGCCAACAACTGAGTGCAGTGCCTCCCGATGTGCGTAAAGGTAGGAAAGGCCTACTTCCAAAGTTTAACAAAAAGATGAACGACATATCGTAAAACGATACGTCATTCATTGATTTCATGCTGTGAGTCAGGGGTGGAAATTGTAGACACGTGTTTCGTCCTAATTGGGACTCTTCAGTACAATGTATCTTGCTAACACACAGCACAATCTTAGTCACTTAATAGTGAGAAAAATGATAAAAATAAATTAAAATAAAAATAGCACGGTGGGTTCGGCTTTCGCCATAGGATGCAACCCCAGGCAGCTAAAACGCATGCCAACAACTGAGTGCAGTGCCTCCCGATGTGCGTAAAGGTAGGAAAGGCCTACTTCCAAAGTTTAACAAAAAGATGAACGACATATCGTAAAACGATACGTCATTCATTGATTTCATGCTGTGAGTCAGGGGTGGAAATTGTAGACACGTGTTTCGTCCTAATTGGGACTCTTCAGTACAATGTATCTTGCTAACACACAGCACAATCTTAGTCACTTAATAGTGAGAAAAATGATAAAAATAAATTAAAATAAAAATAGCACGGTGGGTTCGGCTTTCGCCATAGGATGCAACCCCAGGCAGCTAAAACGCATGCCAACAACTGAGTGCAGTGCCTCCCGATGTGCGTAAAGGTAGGAAAGGCCTACTTCCAAAGTTTAACAAAAAGATGAACGACATATCGTAAAACGATACGTCATTCATTGATTTCATGCTGTGAGTCAGGGGTGGAAATTGTAGACACGTGTTTCGTCCTAATTGGGACTCTTCAGTACAATGTATCTTGCTAACACACAGCACAATCTTAGTCACTTAATAGTGAGAAAAATGATAAAAATAAATTAAAATAAAAATAGCACGGTGGGTTCGGCTTTCGCCATAGGATGCAACCCCAGGCAGCTAAAACGCATGCCAACAACTGAGTGCAGTGCCTCCCGATGTGCGTAAAGGTAGGAAAGGCCTACTTCCAAAGTTTAACAAAAAGATGAACGACATATCGTAAAACGATACGTCATTCATTGATTTCATGCTGTGAGTCAGGGGTGGAAATTGTAGACACGTGTTTCGTCCTAATTGGGACTCTTCAGTACAATGTATCTTGCTAACACACAGCACAATCTTAGTCACTTAATAGTGAGAAAAATGATAAAAATAAATTAAAATAAAAATAGCACGGTGGGTTCGGCTTTCGCCATAGGATGCAACCCCAGGCAGCTAAAACGCATGCCAACAACTGAGTGCAGTGCCTCCCGATGTGCGTAAAGGTAGGAAAGGCCTACTTCCAAAGTTTAACAAAAAGATGAACGACATATCGTAAAACGATACGTCATTCATTGATTTCATGCTGTGAGTCAGGGGTGGAAATTGTAGACACGTGTTTCGTCCTAATTGGGACTCTTCAGTACAATGTATCTTGCTAACACACAGCACAATCTTAGTCACTTAATAGTGAGAAAAATGATAAAAATAAATTAAAATAAAAATAGCACGGTGGGTTCGGCTTTCGCCATAGGATGCAACCCCAGGCAGCTAAAACGCATGCCAACAACTGAGTGCAGTGCCTCCCGATGTGCGTAAAGGTAGGAAAGGCCTACTTCCAAAGTTTAACAAAAAGATGAACGACATATCGTAAAACGATACGTCATTCATTGATTTCATGCTGTGAGTCAGGGGTGGAAATTGTAGACACGTGTTTCGTCCTAATTGGGACTCTTCAGTACAATGTATCTTGCTAACACACAGCACAATCTTAGTCACTTAATAGTGAGAAAAATGATAAAAATAAATTAAAATAAAAATAGCACGGTGGGTTCGGCTTTCGCCATAGGATGCAACCCCAGGCAGCTAAAACGCATGCCAACAACTGAGTGCAGTGCCTCCCGATGTGCGTAAAGGTAGGAAAGGCCTACTTCCAAAGTTTAACAAAAAGATGAACGACATATCGTAAAACGATACGTCATTCATTGATTTCATGCTGTGAGTCAGGGGTGGAAATTGTAGACACGTGTTTCGTCCTAATTGGGACTCTTCAGTACAATGTATCTTGCTAACACACAGCACAATCTTAGTCACTTAATAGTGAGAAAAATGATAAAAATAAATTAAAATAAAAATAGCACGGTGGGTTCGGCTTTCGCCATAGGATGCAACCCCAGGCAGCTAAAACGCATGCCAACAACTGAGTGCAGTGCCTCCCGATGTGCGTAAAGGTAGGAAAGGCCTACTTCCAAAGTTTAACAAAAAGATGAACGACATATCGTAAAACGATACGTCATTCATTGATTTCATGCTGTGAGTCAGGGGTGGAAATTGTAGACACGTGTTTCGTCCTAATTGGGACTCTTCAGTACAATGTATCTTGCTAACACACAGCACAATCTTAGTCACTTAATAGTGAGAAAAATGATAAAAATAAATTAAAATAAAAATAGCACGGTGGGTTCGGCTTTCGCCATAGGATGCAACCCCAGGCAGCTAAAACGCATGCCAACAACTGAGTGCAGTGCCTCCCGATGTGCGTAAAGGTAGGAAAGGCCTACTTCCAAAGTTTAACAAAAAGATGAACGACATATCGTAAAACGATACGTCATTCATTGATTTCATGCTGTGAGTCAGGGGTGGAAATTGTAGACACGTGTTTCGTCCTAATTGGGACTCTTCAGTACAATGTATCTTGCTAACACACAGCACAATCTTAGTCACTTAATAGTGAGAAAAATGATAAAAATAAATTAAAATAAAAATAGCACGGTGGGTTCGGCTTTCGCCATAGGATGCAACCCCAGGCAGCTAAAACGCATGCCAACAACTGAGTGCAGTGCCTCCCGATGTGCGTAAAGGTAGGAAAGGCCTACTTCCAAAGTTTAACAAAAAGATGAACGACATATCGTAAAACGATACGTCATTCATTGATTTCATGCTGTGAGTCAGGGGTGGAAATTGTAGACACGTGTTTCGTCCTAATTGGGACTCTTCAGTACAATGTATCTTGCTAACACACAGCACAATCTTAGTCACTTAATAGTGAGAAAAATGATAAAAATAAATTAAAATAAAAATAGCACGGTGGGTTCGGCTTTCGCCATAGGATGCAACCCCAGGCAGCTAAAACGCATGCCAACAACTGAGTGCAGTGCCTCCCGATGTGCGTAAAGGTAGGAAAGGCCTACTTCCAAAGTTTAACAAAAAGATGAACGACATATCGTAAAACGATACGTCATTCATTGATTTCATGCTGTGAGTCAGGGGTGGAAATTGTAGACACGTGTTTCGTCCTAATTGGGACTCTTCAGTACAATGTATCTTGCTAACACACAGCACAATCTTAGTCACTTAATAGTGAGAAAAATGATAAAAATAAATTAAAATAAAAATAGCACGGTGGGTTCGGCTTTCGCCATAGGATGCAACCCCAGGCAGCTAAAACGCATGCCAACAACTGAGTGCAGTGCCTCCCGATGTGCGTAAAGGTAGGAAAGGCCTACTTCCAAAGTTTAACAAAAAGATGAACGACATATCGTAAAACGATACGTCATTCATTGATTTCATGCTGTGAGTCAGGGGTGGAAATTGTAGACACGTGTTTCGTCCTAATTGGGACTCTTCAGTACAATGTATCTTGCTAACACACAGCACAATCTTAGTCACTTAATAGTGAGAAAAATGATAAAAATAAATTAAAATAAAAATAGCACGGTGGGTTCGGCTTTCGCCATAGGATGCAACCCCAGGCAGCTAAAACGCATGCCAACAACTGAGTGCAGTGCCTCCCGATGTGCGTAAAGGTAGGAAAGGCCTACTTCCAAAGTTTAACAAAAAGATGAACGACATATCGTAAAACGATACGTCATTCATTGATTTCATGCTGTGAGTCAGGGGTGGAAATTGTAGACACGTGTTTCGTCCTAATTGGGACTCTTCAGTACAATGTATCTTGCTAACACACAGCACAATCTTAGTCACTTAATAGTGAGAAAAATGATAAAAATAAATTAAAATAAAAATAGCACGGTGGGTTCGGCTTTCGCCATAGGATGCAACCCCAGGCAGCTAAAACGCATGCCAACAACTGAGTGCAGTGCCTCCCGATGTGCGTAAAGGTAGGAAAGGCCTACTTCCAAAGTTTAACAAAAAGATGAACGACATATCGTAAAACGATACGTCATTCATTGATTTCATGCTGTGAGTCAGGGGTGGAAATTGTAGACACGTGTTTCGTCCTAATTGGGACTCTTCAGTACAATGTATCTTGCTAACACACAGCACAATCTTAGTCACTTAATAGTGAGAAAAATGATAAAAATAAATTAAAATAAAAATAGCACGGTGGGTTCGGCTTTCGCCATAGGATGCAACCCCAGGCAGCTAAAACGCATGCCAACAACTGAGTGCAGTGCCTCCCGATGTGCGTAAAGGTAGGAAAGGCCTACTTCCAAAGTTTAACAAAAAGATGAACGACATATCGTAAAACGATACGTCATTCATTGATTTCATGCTGTGAGTCAGGGGTGGAAATTGTAGACACGTGTTTCGTCCTAATTGGGACTCTTCAGTACAATGTATCTTGCTAACACACAGCACAATCTTAGTCACTTAATAGTGAGAAAAATGATAAAAATAAATTAAAATAAAAATAGCCGAACCCACCGTGCTATTTTTATTTTAATTTATTTTTATCATTTTTCTCACTATTAAGTGACTAAGATTGTGCTGTGTGTTAGCAAGATACATTGTACTGAAGAGTCCCAATTAGGACGAAACACGTGTCTACAATTTCCACCCCTGACTCACAGCATGAAATCAATGAATGACGTATCGTTTTACGATATGCCGTTCATCTTTTTGTTAAACTTTGGAAGTAGGCCTTTCCTACCTTTACGCACATCGGGAGGCACTGCACTCAGTTGTTGGCATGCGTTTTAGCTGCCTGGGGTTGCATCCTATGGCGAAAGCCGAACCCACCGTGCTATTTTTATTTTAATTTATTTTTATCATTTTTCTCACTATTAAGTGACTAAGATTGTGCTGTGTGTTAGCAAGATACATTGTACTGAAGAGTCCCAATTAGGACGAAACACGTGTCTACAATTTCCACCCCTGACTCACAGCATGAAATCAATGAATGACGTATCGTTTTACGATATGTCGTTCATCTTTTTGTTAAACTTTGGAAGTAGGCCTTTCCTACCTTTACGCACATCGGGAGGCACTGCACTCAGTTGTTGGCATGCGTTTTAGCTGCCTGGGGTTGCATCCTATGGCGAAAGCCGAACCCACCGTGCTATTTTTATTTTAATTTATTTTTATCATTTTTCTCACTATTAAGTGACTAAGATTGTGCTGTGTGTTAGCAAGATACATTGTACTGAAGAGTCCCAATTAGGACGAAACACGTGTCTACAATTTCCACCCCTGACTCACAGCATGAAATCAATGAATGACGTATCGTTTTACGATATGTCGTTCATCTTTTTGTTAAACTTTGGAAGTAGGCCTTTCCTACCTTTACGCACATCGGGAGGCACTGCACTCAGTTGTTGGCATGCGTTTTAGCTGCCTGGGGTTGCATCCTATGGCGAAAGCCGAACCCACCGTGCTATTTTTATTTTAATTTATTTTTATCATTTTTCTCACTATTAAGTGACTAAGATTGTGCTGTGTGTTAGCAAGATACATTGTACTGAAGAGTCCCAATTAGGACGAAACACGTGTCTACAATTTCCACCCCTGACTCACAGCATGAAATCAATGAATGACGTATCGTTTTACGATATGTCGTTCATCTTTTTGTTAAACTTTGGAAGTAGGCCTTTCCTACCTTTACGCACATCGGGAGGCACTGCACTCAGTTGTTGGCATGCGTTTTAGCTGCCTGGGGTTGCATCCTATGGCGAAAGCCGAACCCACCGTGCTATTTTTATTTTAATTTATTTTTATCATTTTTCTCACTATTAAGTGACTAAGATTGTGCTGTGTGTTAGCAAGATACATTGTACTGAAGAGTCCCAATTAGGACGAAACACGTGTCTACAATTTCCACCCCTGACTCACAGCATGAAATCAATGAATGACGTATCGTTTTACGATATGTCGTTCATCTTTTTGTTAAACTTTGGAAGTAGGCCTTTCCTACCTTTACGCACATCGGGAGGCACTGCACTCAGTTGTTGGCATGCGTTTTAGCTGCCTGGGGTTGCATCCTATGGCGAAAGCCGAACCCACCGTGCTATTTTTATTTTAATTTATTTTTATCATTTTTCTCACTATTAAGTGACTAAGATTGTGCTGTGTGTTAGCAAGATACATTGTACTGAAGAGTCCCAATTAGGACGAAACACGTGTCTACAATTTCCACCCCTGACTCACAGCATGAAATCAATGAATGACGTATCGTTTTACGATATGTCGTTCATCTTTTTGTTAAACTTTGGAAGTAGGCCTTTCCTACCTTTACGCACATCGGGAGGCACTGCACTCAGTTGTTGGCATGCGTTTTAGCTGCCTGGGGTTGCATCCTATGGCGAAAGCCGAACCCACCGTGCTATTTTTATTTTAATTTATTTTTATCATTTTTCTCACTATTAAGTGACTAAGATTGTGCTGTGTGTTAGCAAGATACATTGTACTGAAGAGTCCCAATTAGGACGAAACACGTGTCTACAATTTCCACCCCTGACTCACAGCATGAAATCAATGAATGACGTATCGTTTTACGATATGTCGTTCATCTTTTTGTTAAACTTTGGAAGTAGGCCTTTCCTACCTTTACGCACATCGGGAGGCACTGCACTCAGTTGTTGGCATGCGTTTTAGCTGCCTGGGGTTGCATCCTATGGCGAAAGCCGAACCCACCGTGCTATTTTTATTTTAATTTATTTTTATCATTTTTCTCACTATTAAGTGACTAAGATTGTGCTGTGTGTTAGCAAGATACATTGTACTGAAGAGTCCCAATTAGGACGAAACACGTGTCTACAATTTCCACCCCTGACTCACAGCATGAAATCAATGAATGACGTATCGTTTTACGATATGTCGTTCATCTTTTTGTTAAACTTTGGAAGTAGGCCTTTCCTACCTTTACGCACATCGGGAGGCACTGCACTCAGTTGTTGGCATGCGTTTTAGCTGCCTGGGGTTGCATCCTATGGCGAAAGCCGAACCCACCGTGCTATTTTTATTTTAATTTATTTTTATCATTTTTCTCACTATTAAGTGACTAAGATTGTGCTGTGTGTTAGCAAGATACATTGTACTGAAGAGTCCCAATTAGGACGAAACACGTGTCTACAATTTCCACCCCTGACTCACAGCATGAAATCAATGAATGACGTATCGTTTTACGATATGTCGTTCATCTTTTTGTTAAACTTTGGAAGTAGGCCTTTCCTACCTTTACGCACATCGGGAGGCACTGCACTCAGTTGTTGGCATGCGTTTTAGCTGCCTGGGGTTGCATCCTATGGCGAAAGCCGAACCCACCGTGCTATTTTTATTTTAATTTATTTTTATCATTTTTCTCACTATTAAGTGACTAAGATTGTGCTGTGTGTTAGCAAGATACATTGTACTGAAGAGTCCCAATTAGGACGAAACACGTGTCTACAATTTCCACCCCTGACTCACAGCATGAAATCAATGAATGACGTATCGTTTTACGATATGTCGTTCATCTTTTTGTTAAACTTTGGAAGTAGGCCTTTCCTACCTTTACGCACATCGGGAGGCACTGCACTCAGTTGTTGGCATGCGTTTTAGCTGCCTGGGGTTGCATCCTATGGCGAAAGCCGAACCCACCGTGCTATTTTTATTTTAATTTATTTTTATCATTTTTCTCACTATTAAGTGACTAAGATTGTGCTGTGTGTTAGCAAGATACATTGTACTGAAGAGTCCCAATTAGGACGAAACACGTGTCTACAATTTCCACCCCTGACTCACAGCATGAAATCAATGAATGACGTATCGTTTTACGATATGTCGTTCATCTTTTTGTTAAACTTTGGAAGTAGGCCTTTCCTACCTTTACGCACATCGGGAGGCACTGCACTCAGTTGTTGGCATGCGTTTTAGCTGCCTGGGGTTGCATCCTATGGCGAAAGCCGAACCCACCGTGCTATTTTTATTTTAATTTATTTTTATCATTTTTCTCACTATTAAGTGACTAAGATTGTGCTGTGTGTTAGCAAGATACATTGTACTGAAGAGTCCCAATTAGGACGAAACACGTGTCTACAATTTCCACCCCTGACTCACAGCATGAAATCAATGAATGACGTATCGTTTTACGATATGTCGTTCATCTTTTTGTTAAACTTTGGAAGTAGGCCTTTCCTACCTTTACGCACATCGGGAGGCACTGCACTCAGTTGTTGGCATGCGTTTTAGCTGCCTGGGGTTGCATCCTATGGCGAAAGCCGAACCCACCGTGCTATTTTTATTTTAATTTATTTTTATCATTTTTCTCACTATTAAGTGACTAAGATTGTGCTGTGTGTTAGCAAGATACATTGTACTGAAGAGTCCCAATTAGGACGAAACACGTGTCTACAATTTCCACCCCTGACTCACAGCATGAAATCAATGAATGACGTATCGTTTTACGATATGTCGTTCATCTTTTTGTTAAACTTTGGAAGTAGGCCTTTCCTACCTTTACGCACATCGGGAGGCACTGCACTCAGTTGTTGGCATGCGTTTTAGCTGCCTGGGGTTGCATCCTATGGCGAAAGCCGAACCCACCGTGCTATTTTTATTTTAATTTATTTTTATCATTTTTCTCACTATTAAGTGACTAAGATTGTGCTGTGTGTTAGCAAGATACATTGTACTGAAGAGTCCCAATTAGGACGAAACACGTGTCTACAATTTCCACCCCTGACTCACAGCATGAAATCAATGAATGACGTATCGTTTTACGATATGTCGTTCATCTTTTTGTTAAACTTTGGAAGTAGGCCTTTCCTACCTTTACGCACATCGGGAGGCACTGCACTCAGTTGTTGGCATGCGTTTTAGCTGCCTGGGGTTGCATCCTATGGCGAAAGCCGAACCCACCGTGCTATTTTTATTTTAATTTATTTTTATCATTTTTCTCACTATTAAGTGACTAAGATTGTGCTGTGTGTTAGCAAGATACATTGTACTGAAGAGTCCCAATTAGGACGAAACACGTGTCTACAATTTCCACCCCTGACTCACAGCATGAAATCAATGAATGACGTATCGTTTTACGATATGTCGTTCATCTTTTTGTTAAACTTTGGAAGTAGGCCTTTCCTACCTTTACGCACATCGGGAGGCACTGCACTCAGTTGTTGGCATGCGTTTTAGCTGCCTGGGGTTGCATCCTATGGCGAAAGCCGAACCCACCGTGCTATTTTTTTTATTTTAATTTATTTTTATCATTTTTCTCACTATTAAGTGACTAAGATTGTGCTGTGTGTTAGCAAGATACATTGTACTGAAGAGTCCCAATTAGGACGAAACACGTGTCTACAATTTCCACCCCTGACTCACAGCATGAAATCAATGAATGACGTATCGTTTTACGATATGTCGTTCATCTTTTTGTTAAACTTTGGAAGTAGGCCTTTCCTACCTTTACGCACATCGGGAGGCACTGCACTCAGTTGTTGGCATGCGTTTTAGCTGCCTGGGGTTGCATCCTATGGCGAAAGCCGAACCCACCGTGCTATTTTTATTTTAATTTATTTTTATCATTTTTCTCACTATTAAGTGACTAAGATTGTGCTGTGTGTTAGCAAGATACATTGTACTGAAGAGTCCCAATTAGGACGAAACACGTGTCTACAATTTCCACCCCTGACTCACAGCATGAAATCAATGAATGACGTATCGTTTTACGATATGTCGTTCATCTTTTTGTTAAACTTTGGAAGTAGGCCTTTCCTACCTTTACGCACATCGGGAGGCACTGCACTCAGTTGTTGGCATGCGTTTTAGCTGCCTGGGGTTGCATCCTATGGCGAAAGCCGAACCCACCGTGCTATTTTTATTTTAATTTATTTTTATCATTTTTCTCACTATTAAGTGACTAAGATTGTGCTGTGTGTTAGCAAGATACATTGTACTGAAGAGTCCCAATTAGGACGAAACACGTGTCTACAATTTCCACCCCTGACTCACAGCATGAAATCAATGAATGACGTATCGTTTTACGATATGTCGTTCATCTTTTTGTTAAACTTTGGAAGTAGGCCTTTCCTACCTTTACGCACATCGGGAGGCACTGCACTCAGTTGTTGGCATGCGTTTTAGCTGCCTGGGGTTGCATCCTATGGCGAAAGCCGAACCCACCGTGCTATTTTTATTTTAATTTATTTTTATCATTTTTCTCACTATTAAGTGACTAAGATTGTGCTGTGTGTTAGCAAGATACATTGTACTGAAGAGTCCCAATTAGGACGAAACACGTGTCTACAATTTCCACCCCTGACTCACAGCATGAAATCAATGAATGACGTATCGTTTTACGATATGTCGTTCATCTTTTTGTTAAACTTTGGAAGTAGGCCTTTCCTACCTTTACGCACATCGGGAGGCACTGCACTCAGTTGTTGGCATGCGTTTTAGCTGCCTGGGGTTGCATCCTATGGCGAAAGCCGAACCCACCGTGCTATTTTTATTTTAATTTATTTTTATCATTTTTCTCACTATTAAGTGACTAAGATTGTGCTGTGTGTTAGCAAGATACATTGTACTGAAGAGTCCCAATTAGGACGAAACACGTGTCTACAATTTCCACCCCTGACTCACAGCATGAAATCAATGAATGACGTATCGTTTTACGATATGTCGTTCATCTTTTTGTTAAACTTTGGAAGTAGGCCTTTCCTACCTTTACGCACATCGGGAGGCACTGCACTCAGTTGTTGGCATGCGTTTTAGCTGCCTGGGGTTGCATCCTATGGCGAAAGCCGAACCCACCGTGCTATTTTTATTTTAATTTATTTTTATCATTTTTCTCACTATTAAGTGACTAAGATTGTGCTGTGTGTTAGCAAGATACATTGTACTGAAGAGTCCCAATTAGGACGAAACACGTGTCTACAATTTCCACCCCTGACTCACAGCATGAAATCAATGAATGACGTATCGTTTTACGATATGTCGTTCATCTTTTTGTTAAACTTTGGAAGTAGGCCTTTCCTACCTTTACGCACATCGGGAGGCACTGCACTCAGTTGTTGGCATGCGTTTTAGCTGCCTGGGGTTGCATCCTATGGCGAAAGCCGAACCCACCGTGCTATTTTTATTTTAATTTATTTTTATCATTTTTCTCACTATTAAGTGACTAAGATTGTGCTGTGTGTTAGCAAGATACATTGTACTGAAGAGTCCCAATTAGGACGAAACACGTGTCTACAATTTCCACCCCTGACTCACAGCATGAAATCAATGAATGACGTATCGTTTTACGATATGTCGTTCATCTTTTTGTTAAACTTTGGAAGTAGGCCTTTCCTACCTTTACGCACATCGGGAGGCACTGCACTCAGTTGTTGGCATGCGTTTTAGCTGCCTGGGGTTGCATCCTATGGCGAAAGCCGAACCCACCGTGCTATTTTTATTTTAATTTATTTTTATCATTTTTCTCACTATTAAGTGACTAAGATTGTGCTGTGTGTTAGCAAGATACATTGTACTGAAGAGTCCCAATTAGGACGAAACACGTGTCTACAATTTCCACCCCTGACTCACAGCATGAAATCAATGAATGACGTATCGTTTTACGATATGTCGTTCATCTTTTTGTTAAACTTTGGAAGTAGGCCTTTCCTACCTTTACGCACATCGGGAGGCACTGCACTCAGTTGTTGGCATGCGTTTTAGCTGCCTGGGGTTGCATCCTATGGCGAAAGCCGAACCCACCGTGCTATTTTTATTTTAATTTATTTTTATCATTTTTCTCACTATTAAGTAACTAAGATTGTGCTGTGTGTTAGCAAGATACATTGTACTGAAGAGTCCCAATTAGGACGAAACACGTGTCTACAATTTCCACCCCTGACTCACAGCATGAAATCAATGAATGACGTATCGTTTTACGATATGTCGTTCATCTTTTTGTTAAACTTTGGAAGTAGGCCTTTCCTACCTTTACGCACATCGGGAGGCACTGCACTCAGTTGTTGGCATGCGTTTTAGCTGCCTGGGGTTGCATCCTATGGCGAAAGCCGAACCCACCGTGCTATTTTTATTTTAATTTATTTTTATCATTTTTCTCACTATTAAGTGACTAAGATTGTGCTGTGTGTTAGCAAGATACATTGTACTGAAGAGTCCCAATTAGGACGAAACACGTGTCTACAATTTCCACCCCTGACTCACAGCATGAAATCAATGAATGACGTATCGTTTTACGATATGTCGTTCATCTTTTTGTTAAACTTTGGAAGTAGGCCTTTCCTACCTTTACGCACATCGGGAGGCACTGCACTCAGTTGTTGGCATGCGTTTTAGCTGCCTGGGGTTGCATCCTATGGCGAAAGCCGAACCCACCGTGCTATTTTTATTTTAATTTATTTTTATCATTTTTCTCACTATTAAGTGACTAAGATTGTGCTGTGTGTTAGCAAGATACATTGTACTGAAGAGTCCCAATTAGGACGAAACACGTGTCTACAATTTCCACCCCTGACTCACAGCATGAAATCAATGAATGACGTATCGTTTTACGATATGTCGTTCATCTTTTTGTTAAACTTTGGAAGTAGGCCTTTCCTACCTTTACGCACATCGGGAGGCACTGCACTCAGTTGTTGGCATGCGTTTTAGCTGCCTGGGGTTGCATCCTATGGCGAAAGCCGAACCCACCGTGCTATTTTTATTTTAATTTATTTTTATCATTTTTCTCACTATTAAGTGACTAAGATTGTGCTGTGTGTTAGCAAGATACATTGTACTGAAGAGTCCCAATTAGGACGAAACACGTGTCTACAATTTCCACCCCTGACTCACAGCATGAAATCAATGAATGACGTATCGTTTTACGATATGTCGTTCATCTTTTTGTTAAACTTTGGAAGTAGGCCTTTCCTACCTTTACGCACATCGGGAGGCACTGCACTCAGTTGTTGGCATGCGTTTTAGCTGCCTGGGGTTGCATCCTATGGCGAAAGCCGAACCCACCGTGCTATTTTTATTTTAATTTAAATTTACATAGTACCTATCAGCACGCTTCGCGTGGTGCCTAACAACGCGTTAGGTAGTACGGTACTTACCAACTTCACGCGGCTCCTTCTCCAACTAATTTTTTTTTTTTTTTTTTGAAATCAGCAACATGCAAACGCGCCTGGCGCGGTGCGGGCACATGTTACAAGTAACACTAAACGAGCGTCGCGCGTTAAGGGCAGTGAATGTGTTAATAAAGGAGAAATTTACATAAAAAGGTGTTACAGATATATTATATGTTACTCATAAAATACGGAGTAGTTGATTATGTTCCTTAAAAAGGAAACTATCGAGGAATCAACTTTATTAATTTTTAAACAAGCGTGAAATAGGTAATTTCAGAGAGATTCTATAAAAAAATGGAAAATAATGTCCACGCGATCTCACTCAAAACAATTCGAAATAAAAAATAGGATAATCTGATGAGTGATCAAAGTAATCTAAGTAATTTGAATAATCTGAATAATTTGAATAATCTGGCCTTGAATCCGGTGAAGGACGTCGTGCTCAGGGAAGTCGATCCACCACCATGTGTGGCGGATGCACTTATGGGAAGGCCTCACAAAAAAATATAGGAACTTGACGTCAGCACGGCCCTTCCACCACTATTCTAAACTATCCTTGGCTAGGAATATTAGTACGGCAACCACAAAAAAACCCTGCAAACGCAAGTTCAAAATATATGCTCCATTTGCGGAAGAACGCAAGTTCCAAAACTTTTGATAAAAAAACGACAGAGAGTCAATAAAAAAAATATAAGCTACTTACCCAATTTCATTAGGGTTTCTTTACACTACACTAACCCAAAAAACTCTACACTAACAACAAAAGGCTGAGCACGCTGATAGGAACAAACGATGGCCACTGGACACAATAATAATTAGGCGAATGACACAAGGAGAATGTTTAAATATATTGCTAAATTTTAACACAACCAAATACGAAGACCTTCCTTAAATCAATCGTCAATTCGAGCCGACCGTTTGTAACAGTTTGAAATACTAAGTGTGACTTTGGAAAGGACTTTGGGAGAGAAGTGAAAGGGAGAAGGTAAGAGAAACATAAATTAAATATAAGAGAGGAAAAGGAAATGGAAGGAAAAGCAAATAGTTGAGTTAATTCCAGGTTAATTATTGTTGTCTTCAGGAAAGGGACCATCCTGTATTTGAAGTAGCTCACTCATCAGGGCATTTTTATTTAATTGATTTTATTTAATTGCATTATTGCAGTAAAGCCAGTAATTGGTTTCCTTTCGGTGTATGTCTAATATATATTTTTATCTACGAGTGATTCATAAAATGCACTTTTTTAGACGTTTCTTAGTTCATAAAATGTATGATTATATTGAAGAGTTAAATAAAGTAGTTTGGGTGTAATAAAGTGCCGTAGCGGTTCATTATTTAACGCTAAATCTGTCACGTTAGTGCACGCTCGCCAACTGGCAAGTAGTGAGTGGAGAACGGAGCAGCTCAGTCGGCAGTCGGGGCGTTCGCAACTATAGCAACAACAACTAAACATGACACGCTGAACGCTGAATTACATTGTATCCCGATTTATAATTACCATGCACCTATACTAGAGAAACGTCGCAGTTTATTAGCAGAGCGCCAGATCTATGTACAATTATTAATATTTTGTATTTATATTTTGTGGCTCAAAGTATTTTCGTAGCGTTTGCTACGAACGAACCAAAATAAGGTTACTACACACAACAACGTAAGGTCCAAACCAGGAAAAACTAGACAAATCACGAGCCAAGGTAAATAACAAACCAAGGTAAAAAACCACGATCACAAGTAAGTAATATATGTTGGCCATTTTATTTGAAATCAGGGTGGGAGAACTTTAAATTCAAATCAAACATTCAGGGCGGGAATCCAAACAGTCATTCGTGACAGACAAGTTGACATTTCAAACGTCAAAGGGGTTCTTCTTTTTCAAAACCATTCAATCTGGGGGCCACATTACTGAATTTACTGCGCATGACGCAGAACCTCCATTTTAAGAGGTTAGGTAGGTTACATCACATGCAGATTCTTTACCGTCAACCAGGATTCAGGATTTTAGGGTGTTTACACTACAGTTTGAAAAAAATCTATTGTTTATATTGACTTTATGAAACAATAATATTAATTGACATTTTTTGTGTCAAGGCTGAATATAGGACCTGTTTGTGTACTGGCTTACAGTATTATGGTTTGTGTGCCGGCTAGGATTAGTTCTTGCCAGGTTGGAGGAGGGCGCTATTTTGTTGCCAATTTTCTCTATACACATTAACTCCTCTCTAGTTAATTCTCTTTGGTATGAGCATCGACGTTACGGCTAAAATTAAAGCTAAATTACGACTAAGTTGAAAGTTGGGAACTTTCAAGGTCGCTAAATCTTAGTGCAACGGCTAAATTTGTGTAAACGCTAATACTAGAAGGCTATATATTTGAACTAAACCTTAACGGCTTAATGCTAAATTTACGGTTAAAAAAGGTGTATAAACCCAGCTTAACTCTACTGGTTCACAAGCCTTCCTATAATATGGGATCTAACGGGGGAGACAAACTGAAATCGTAAATGAACCGATTCCGTTAGCAAAGAAACTTATTTATATTGCCACAGTTTATGCCGTCAGCTATATGCTTACAATGGGAATGGGACGTACTGTTGAAATTTGTCACAGTAGGTAATTGCATTTCTCACAACTGCATATGTTAAATAAATCGGTTAACATTTAACCGCTCTAAAAAACGTTATTCACAAGTGTATTTATCTTTGAAAAATCTAGATTCTAACTAATTATAGTGAGGTATACTGGACTGGAATACAAATAGTGTAACTGAGTTAAATAAATAAACCAAAAAAACCTGCCTTATTTTTACTTCCTTACTCAACTTTATTTAACATTTAAATTTCAGTCCAGATAATAATAATAATAATAATAATAATAATTATAATAATAATAATGTACACCTCAGGAAGACAACAGATATACAACATTAGCATACAGCCTCACGGAAGAAACAATAAATACACAGGAGACCACGGACACTGAGCTTGTTGAGGCCCTTGAGAACTCATTGCAAACAGCATTGTTACAATTCACAGGAACGGACCCAGCAAAAAGACACAAAATACCCAAGATACATACATCATCTAAACTCGAAAAAACTCTTCAATACATGAATAAGTATATACTCCCACAACATATACGGGAAGATTCCACACTGACAGATACACACACACTGATATATACTGCAGCAGTAGCGGTAGTTAGGTATCATGGCCTAAAAACAAGACCTCAGGATTCGCAGACACAACATAAACAAAACAAACCGGCCTGGGAGCGTCGGCTTGAATCGCAGATAGACGAAATTCGACGAAATCTGGGCCGGCTCACACAATATCTACAAAATAATAGATCCAAAACACTGATGAAGCATATACACCACATTTTCAAGACAGTAAAAACTCACACAAAACATGAACATCATAACCAACACATCACTGAATACATGGACACCTTAAAACAGAAACTTGCAGCCAAAACGCAAAGACTACGTAGATACAGAACATGCACTCAGCGAAAACAACACAACAAACAGTTTACAGAAAACGAAAAAATATTCTATAGAAACATGAATCAAAATAGTTCACAGAAAAATAACTATGAAACACCCACAAGAGAAGAACTCACACGATACTGGTCGTCCCTTTGGTCCAATCCGGTCCAGCATAGCAAGGACGCGAGTTGGATCAGAGATGAGGAAAAACGTACACAAAACATCACAGACATGCAATTCAGCGAGATTACACCACGAGACATAAGCGATACAATCAAAAACATTCATAACTGGAAGGCACCCGGGATAGACAACATCCATAACTTCTGGTACAAGAAGTTCACATGCCTACATCCGAAACTGGCCACACATTTTACAGATATCCTCAATAATCCGCAGAACACACCTGCATTCTTTACACAGGGCATCACATATATGATGCCAAAAAACAATAATACAGAAAACCCTACACAATACAGACCAATAACATGTCTCCCAACAATTTACAAAATTCTGACTTCAAACATAACAAACAAAATATACTCTCATCTGGAAAACAATAACGCATTCACAGAACAGCAGAAGGGATGCCGCAGAAACCACATGGGATGCAAGGAACAACTCCTTATCGACTCAGTGGTTCTGCGTCAGGCACATAGACAACATAGACAATTAAACATGGCATACATAGATTATAAAAAAGCATTTGACAGCACACCACATACTTGGCTGATACACATAATAAACATTTACAAAATTCACCCCACGCTCATCGCCTTCCTCGAGAACATTATGACACACTGGAGAACTACACTACGTCTTACGCTCAATAAAACAACTATAACTACAGAAGAAATACCTATACGTCGAGGCATATTCCAGGGGGACTCATTGAGTCCACTGTGGTTTTGCCTTGCCTTGAATCCACTCTCAAACATGCTGAATAATTTAAATTATGGATTCAACATCAGAGACAACAAAATAACACACTATACTCTGTCGCATCTGCTATACATGGATGATATAAAATTATACGCATCCACACAAACACAGCTGCAACATCTGCTGAAAATTACACACACACTCTCACAGGACATACATATGGAGTTTGGGTTGGAGAAATGTAAAACTCTCAACATCGAAAAAGGAACCCTGGTGGCAGGTGAATTCGCTCTTGAAAATGGCGACAAGATTGAATCCATGGAAGAGGGCGAGGTCTATAAATATCTTGGTTTCCAGCAGGCCAAGCTCACAGAACATACACAAATAAAACAAACACTAAGAAAAACATACATAAACAGACTAAACCAAATATTAAAAACAAAACTGAATGCCAAAAACACAATAAAAGCAATAAACACATACGCTGTACCGACACTGACATACTCGTTTGGAGTTATACAATGGACACAGACAGACTTAGAAGACCTCCAGAGGAAAACCCGAACAACACTCACAAGACACAAACAACATCATCCTAAATCAGCCACAGAAAGGCTGACTCTACCTAGAGAGATGGGGGAAGAGGCCTTATTGACATACTCAATCTGCACCACAAACAGATAAATAATCTTCGAGAGTTCTTTCACGCAAAACAAACCACGTCCAAACTACACAAAGCCGTAAATATCGCAGACAGAAACAACACACCTTTAAACCTACATAACAAAAACTTGGAGCTACACATAACAGATAATAATACAAAACAGCAGTCGTGGACCCAGAAGGAACTCCATGGGAGACACCCCCATGAGCTGAGCCAGAACCATGTCGACAAACAGGCGTCGAACAAGTGGCTTAGTTGTGGGAACCTTTTTGGGGAGACCGAAGGGTTCATGATTGCTATACAGGATCAAACAATAAATACTAAAAACTACAGAAAACATATACTCAAGGACACCACAATCACAGACGATACATGCAGAAAATGTCATTTCTCACAGGAAACAATACAACACATTACAGCTGGATGCAGGATACTTACACAAACCGACTATCTACATAGACACAACCAGGTGGCGAACATTATACATCAAAAACTCGCAGCTCAGTACAAACTCATCGACATGTATACACCATATTACAAATACAACCCGCAAACAGTATTAGAAAATAGCACTCACAAATTATACTATGACAGAGCCATCATCACAGATAAAACAATTCATCATAACAGACCAGACATCACATTAATAGACAAACGCCCGTATTCACAAACGATAATTTCCTAAATAATTACGTAATTAAATATCCCCATCTCATTCTATTGCAAAAAAACTGCATATCTCCATCTCACTCATTTAAATAATTACGTAATTATTTAGGAAATTATCGTTTGTGAATACGGGCAAAAGAAAACAAAAATACATATATAATAGATATAGCGATACCCAATACACACAACTTGCAGAAAACGGACACCGAAAAACATACAAAATACATAGATCTAGCACAGGAGGTGCGGCGCCTCTGGAGGATGGACAGGGTAGTCATCGTACCGATAGTCTTGTCCTCTACAGGGGTTGTACCATATACACTACATAAAAGCTTACAGACACTCAAAATGCACAAAAATACGTACATAGAACTACAGAAAGCCACAATAATAAGTACATGTCACATCGTTAGAAAATTTCTGTACGCAGACATACAAATAGATGAACATCCGACACATTTAACAGAATTGACACAACACGCAAACTAAACACATGTAGTAGAACTTCTATGGCGACCTTGTCTTGGTGATAGCCCGACATGGTTGCTTGCCGCCGGGAGATGAGACCCGAGATGCTACATACCGTGTGTCCCCAGATAGGTGAAACGACTCTTATAAAAGACAAAAAATTTTTGATTTCAATTTTAATTTTTTGGGGTTCAGCCCTGCTTGGCTAAAGAATAATTTCTAACAAAATTTTACTTTTGAAAAATCAAGCATGCCTTGGAAATTTCCATGAAACCGGTTTTTCTGTTGAGTAAAGTGCCTTTTATGTGAAAAATACGACAAAATGTTATTTGAAAAAGTTGTTCAGAATCAACATTTAGGTCCCCATACCAAATTTCAAAATCATAGATCAACTTTAATTTTTTAAATTTATTTTTATGTTTTATTTCACAAATCAAATAATTTCATTTTGTAACAATGACTGCAATGGAAAAACCAAATTGTACCCATAGCAATAGCAATTTGTCAATATCAGTCTTTGTTACAAATGAAATTCTTTGATTTGTGAAATAAACATAAAAGTAAATGTAAAAGATCAAAGTTGGCCAATGATTTTGAAATTTGGTATACGGACCTAAATGTTGATTCTGAACAACTTTTTCAAATAACATTTTGTCGTATTTTCCACATAAAAGGCACTTTACTCAACAGAAAAACCGGTTTCATGGAAATTTCCAAGGCATGCTTGATTTTTCAAAACTAAAATTTTGTTAGAAATTACTCTTTAGCCAAGCAGGGCTGAACCCCAAAAAATTAAAATTAAAATCAAAAAATTTTTGTCTTTTATAAGAGTCGTTTCACCTATCCGGGGACACACGGTATATGCAGAAGAAATAATAATAATTATAATAATAATTATAATAATTATAAATAATAATAAGCCCTTAACACGTGGACTGTACCATTGCTAACATACTCATTTGGTGTTATAGCATGGACAGAAACGGACCTTGAAAATATCATGAGAAAAACAAGAATCGAATTGACAAAACATAGAAAACATCATCCAAAATCGAGCACAATTCGTATGACGCTGAAAAGAGAAGAAGGAGGAAGGGGTTTGGTTGATGTTAAAAACCTGCACAACCATCAAATTAAGCTCTTGAGAACATATTTCCTCCAGACAAGATCCACATCGCCTCTACATCAGTGCATAAGCAAAACAGACAGTAAATATACGCCCCTCAATCTGGCAAGTGAAAGAACGCAGCGGAATGAAGAAACAGGAAGCAGTGAGGAAAAGAACCGCGAGTGGCGCAGTAAAGCCCTTCACGGGAGACACCCCCATGATCTTGATAAACCTTTTGTTGATAAACAAGCGTCAAACGCGTGGTTAAAGGCTGGGGAGCTGTACCCTGAGACAGAGGGTTTTATGTTGGCGATTCAAGACCAAGTGGTGAAGACGAGGAACTACTTGAGACACATCATCAAAGACCCTATATAGCTGATGAGCGATGTAGAAGATGTGGGGAAAAGCCTGAGACAATTCAGCATATCACAGCAGCGTGCAGCTTACTTGCCCAGAGTGACTATCTACATCGACACAATCAAGTAGCGTTAATCATTCACCAGGAAATATGCTACAGACTAGGAGTTCTTACAGATCACCCTAGAACACCATACTATAAGTATGAGCCAAAAACTGTCGTCGAAGCAGAACGGTACACCATTTACTATGACAGGTCCATTATCACTGACCGTTGTGTACCATTTAACAAACCGGACATTGTTGTTAGAGATAGGCAGAAGCAGGAAGCCATCATAGAGGACATTGCCATTCCAAACACCCACAATATTCTTACCACTATCGCAGAGAAGAAACGCAAGTACAATGAATTGGCGGATGAATTAAAAAAGATGTGGAACCTAAATAAAGTCACTGTAGTTCCGGTTGTCATCTCTGCCACAGGGGTTGTACCAAAGGAACTTCACAGGAGTTTAGACATATTGGGTATACGAACTCCTGCTTTCATTGTGATGCAGAAGGCTGTCATACTTAACACCACCAGAATAGTTAGAAGATTCTTAAGTCAAGAGTAGATGGGAGTGCTTGGTGAAAACCCGTACCCCCATGTAGATCATTAACCAGGAGACCTGAGAATAGTGTGAATAATAATAATAATAATAATAATAATAATAATAGAACTTTATTTAGCTACAATAAATATAATACAATAAAATTCAATATAAATAGGTCACCTAAAATGTAGGGTTAGGGTTACCAATAATAATCATAATACTCATTCAATCAATAAAAAATAAGACAAACATTATTTATTATTATTTAATAATAAATAATTAGATACATAAATTATTATTAACTGCTTAAGAAATAATAATCATAAATTTGAATTGTTTATTGTTTGTTTTCTTTACATTCTTTACCTCGAACAAAGTCCATGCAAATACGCTAAAATAATAATACCGGACACTCCTATACCTATAGCATTGCAACAGGTTGCGTCCTAGGGAACCTGTATTACCGCTTTACTAGGGTAGCGCATTCTCATTCTCACAAAAAGTTGGGAAAAAAGTTGGGAATGTCAAATTTGACTTCATAAACGTCAGATTTTCCATGAACGTACAACTATCTAAAACTTCACATAATTTGTTATTAAGTCCGCGTATTAAAACGTATTTTTCTCAGTAACTACGTGTTAGATACTAAAGTCTACGCAGCTTCGTAGATCCTATATAAACCCGTAATTATGTTTTTAATACCCACTGAAAGAGGATTATCGATTTATATTCGTGTTATTATTTTGTTTCATTTTTCAAACTTCGCTTTCTTCCACTTGATACCTACGCCTGTGACCAAATGTGCCAAAAATATGACATCCAGCTGTTCAAACATAACCGTGTTTAGTAAACGTCAAAAAGTGAATGCGCTACCCTAGTAAAACGGTAATGCCAAGCATGAACTGGGGACACTAAAAATTAAATTTGGTGAAACATAGCGGGAGTTTTAAATATCAACGCTGAATAGAAAAGCTCTTAAAATTAATTAGACGGAATAGACGGAGAAAATTTGGACGAAGAATTATAATACAACAATAAACAACAAAGTTTTCAATATGTTTATTATATTAACAATAATTTACTACTATTGCACACAATATTATTAATATCTTTAGGTAGGTATATTTCAAAAAGATTGAATCGCTACCTAAGTGTAAACCTTTTATTTGCCGCAATTCCAATAATGTGCTTCCTTCAGTTTTAAAGGTCTATTATTTGCTGGATTAACAAAATTTTCCTCTTTGAAATGATCAGTCCAAAATAATATGGTGAGAAATCGGCCTTAGACACTCCACACTTTTTCAAAATTTCGTCATTCATCGATGTTATTAAAACCTATTGCTTGTTCCTATTTCCATCAGCATAGTTATAAAATATTTATAAGTTTATTTACGAGGCTTCTAAAGTTAACTTTATACATAATTCTTTATTCCTGCTTGGAACACCGTGGAAAGATCTGGACATGCTTAACAATCCATTTACAGTTCGAGCAACCGCACACAGCACATATTTTCCAGACATAATATGTTCACTTTAATACAGCGGTACATTATAAATGCCTATTTAAACTGGTACCCAACAAAATTATCCGCTGATATAATGCTTTGAGAGTAACTTTAAATTGAAATTATACTTGAAACTAAAACGTTCAATTACTAATGACAAATTATTAATAATTATGATTGACTGCAGCTGTCAAAAACCGTGAAAAGTTACCTAACTTTGAATTTAACAACAGCTTAGTGTCCCCAGTTCCTGCATGAGGGCGCTGTAAAAATGGACGGAGGTTTTGAGAGGAAGTGTGCGGTATTAATATTTTAAGGTATTTGGTCCATGTAAACACTGAATTCTTTACCCGTAAAGAATCGCGTAAAGAATAGAGGTAAAGAATACGGCACATCACTATTCACTGGTCTCGACTAGTTCGAAAGTACGCGCGCGGTTATACAATTTGTAAACAATAGAAGAGCTATACACCGTTCACTTATTATAAAAGAATTGGGTTATGGTGTAGGGTGATAGAAATCACTGGGTATTACCGCTGTCAATCATTGGCTGGAGTTTGGTTATGTCTCTTTTTTATGAGGTTGAAGTTTTATGGCAAGGAACAGGACATAGTTGCCAGATGGATTTTTGATATTTTTGGTATTCTTCTTATTATATTTATATTTGCATCTTTGGGGGCTTTTTATTTTGAATCATTTAAGCCCGTATTCATCAATAAATTTAACCCCTGGGGTTATATTTTGGAACATGTCATTGGTTTAAAGTTCGTAGCGTTCGTAGGCTTTGAGCATTAGACCAATCAGCTGTCAGAAAATTCAAAATATAACCCCAGAGTTATATTTTGAAGTTTGATGAATACGGACATTAGTCACATATTGCAATCTTTAACTAGAACGCAATGTCGCTGGATCTAAGATCTTAAAATCTTAAGCTTTTCATAAGAGTTTGAGAAAAAGGTTATCATGTAATTTTGCCAAGTTATAGGAAAATACACAAATGTACTTTTTGAATATAAAATAAAAAACTTGAATCAATTATATTAATTTACTTTTAATAAATACATAGCAGGTAATTAAAATAATATATATCGGTACGTTTATTAAAATATAGGTACGTAAATGAAAAATATTTTTCGTCAATTCGTCGGTTATTCGGTATCGTAGTAGTGTGTCGGAAACCAGCCAAAGATTCTGGACTTCTGGCTTCTGGCCCAAAATTATCCCCCATTATCAATAACCGCTACTGCATCCTGCTTAGAATCAGAATCATCTTCAGCGCTCTGATTTTAATAAGATTTTCACCATGTCCATTTGTTTCGTCCAGTCCTCCGAAATAAGTGTTTCACAATGATTATATTAATTTTGTCACATGTCAGGGGTACTTACATTTTGAAAGCTCTTCAAGACATACATTCTTTACTTTATCCTTAGAGGGAAGCTGCTAATTTACGTGCTTGTATAGTGAAGTTTACAATACCCCCATGTCATTTCGATTGGGTTGTATTGGAAATAGATTATTGCAAATCTTCCGGAAACACAAAAATTTCATAATCAGTGCCTGTTTTATGTGGGCTGCCCAAGGGTGTAATATCAAATTTGTCTTGTCTAATAATACTTGCTAATGCCACGGTCTGACTACTATAAGAGACAGTAATTACCAGCAATTTAGCAGATACAGATACACATAATTACTCAATACTTACATTCCAAACATATTTCACCTTCTGAATGACTTAAATGTAAGCTCAAGTTTGGACTTTCTGGATCTTAATCATTGAAATGCTTTCTTAATGCGGATTTATTCATCTTAGAGATATTATTTTCGTCATTTTGCTCTTTTGAAATTTAAAATGTCAAAAATTTAATAATTTTATTTGTCAGTTTGAGAAAAATTGATCAGAGTAAAAAATCATCCTAGATAGATATCCTACTACTAAAACTTCAATTAGACAACATGGCTGTTAATCAGCTGAGACACTTTGAGTGATTTGACAAATGTCAGTCTATACTTAACCTTTAATATCTCGATCAGCTGATATTGTCAATCGAAATCTAGGGAGTTTTCATTTTTGCAAACCTAAAAACAAAAGTTCATGGCCACCTAGTTCTTTTTTAATATGTGAACGGTGTATAAGTGGTGTGGCTTGTCAAAACCTAGTTGGGATATAAATAAACGCGGTGGCTGCAAGAAAAAGATGATTGACATAATATTGATAATCATAATATGTTGGAATGTCATGTCCATGTCATATGTCATATACATATAACAATTATTTTTGTAAATTGTTGTAGTATTATACAAAAAATGCATTTTTAATTTTTATACTTTGAAAAACAGTTTTATTTATAATGCATTAAATTGCACTGTGTACCGGAGTCCGTGGCGTGCAATGTGTCCATGTAGTTATTTTTTAATCGGTGACAGTATGTGTGTGCATAAAATAATACATATACATACCCCTATACCCCTTTTTTAAAAGGAACCGGGATTAAGAATTAAAGGTAATAATTAATGGCTAATTATTAGATACATACTTTTGCTGTGTAAACTGTGTGGTACCTAGGTATTTACTCTCAGTAGTGTGTATTGTTTACCAACATTAAATTATTCTTCTGTGACACCCCGGTGACTAATAATAATAATAATTAATTATACCTGCATGATTTCATTTCACTTATTTACAGGAATTTTTAATAGTATGATGTAATCGCTTCATCAAGCTTGATAATGTATCTGTTCATTGGTATTAAGTTTCTGTTTATGGGTATTATTAACTGATAATAAGGGATATAGGTTATGTTTATCAATGTTTGGCTCGAAAAAAAAAATTAATGAGGAAATAGGGAATTTTGGTTTGCGAATTGTTTTATTCACACAGTAGAAAGACTCATATCTGGCCAGTTGAGACCAGTAGTGTATCATTATTATAAATACTACTTACAGGTAGCACCAGGCAGGGCTGGGCCTAGCCTATTTGCTGCCTGCGTGCCGATACAAAAATTGTCGCCCTCTTCCCCCTCGTAAGGAAAAACGTCGGTAATTATGGAGATGAGCGGCATGGGTACCTATAGGGCAAAATGGCTTATACAGCTTGACAAGAATATCTTGGCGGTTGTTAAAGGAGAGAGAGGTCCTAGAACGAGACAGAAAATCACCCCACCACCTTATCTGTTTTAGTACATTCTATGTAATAAATTTTGTAAAATGTTGAGACTTGACATTTAAATTTTATTATGAACTAGAAGCTAATTTGGCTGCGTTCAATTAATATGAAAAAATGAAAATCTAAAATAAACACGGGAGTTTTAGTTAGAATTATTTAATTATTACTATCATCATAAAATATATTTAATTATCACTAAGTATCACTATCAGAATAGTTCTCTTCGTCACTATCATTATATCTTCATCGTCGTTAATGCCTCCCAGTTGAATAATTAGACCCCCACTATAATATACATAGCTCCTTCTCTGGCCATTAATTCGTTCTCAATTTTTTTGTTGGTTGAATGGTCACACTTGGCATTCCACTGCTCAGCCGTATAACCACAAAAAAACTCGTCACATAAATTCTGTACATTTTCAAACTTTTGGGTGATATTTCTGTCTGCCACATAGTGCTTCATATCCGCCTAAACCAACTCGATAGGATTAGAGATCTAGGTGGTAAGGAGGCAGTCGCAAAACATCATGTCTTCTCATAATTTCATCAATTTCGTAGGTTTTGAAATTCGGCTTATTCGATTTGATGAGATCATACAATTCTGGTTCATGTAAATCCGTATTAAATAGTATTTGCTTTTGTTGTAACCACTGCTGCATATCTGATTTTCTTGAAGCAGAGTTAGGTGGTTTATCTAACTGCACATTATGATATGGCGCGTTGTCAATCACGAGTACGCTGTGAGGCGGTAGATTTGGAATAAGCTTGGTCTCCATCCATTTTTTGTAGTTGGAATAATTCATATCGTCGTGATATTCGTCTTCGACTTAAAAATCGCACGTAAGCATTAGGAATAAAACCAGTTTCTCCACCCGTGTGAGTGATTACCATCCGTTTCCGTTGTCCTTTGGAGGCGGGTTGCGACAAAACTTCTCCACTGGCGTCGCTCCACGATTTCTGATGAGCATGAGAAGAATGGATATACGTTTCATCCATGTACTATATATTTCTACCTTCGGCTTTATAATTTCTCATCCTTCTAAGAAACTTCAGACGCAAATATCGCACTTCTTGCTTTTCCATCAAAATTTTTCTATTAGTTCTTGTTTTTCTCTACCGAAAGCCCAGTTTATGGATAACCTTTTCTGACACTTTTCCTTGATCCATTGTACTCGTTATCTTCTGTAAATTTTGCAGTGATCCTCTCGAGCGTTGGAGTAATTTTTTCGGCTGATATGAAAATTGTGTATAATTCGACGCAGTAAACATTGATCAAAGTCATCCAAGTTGGTTTTTGTTGCTAATTTAGTTCTATTTTTACCAGGAGAAGTAAATTTATCCGTTTGGCCATCGATGATTCTGCTTGTTTTCACCACTATCCCTTGAACAGTCCGTTCACTAATATGCCTGTCGCAGCAGCAACCCGTTTTTGAACTTGATTCATTGGTAAAATAGGACCAAGTATTTTTAGATTCACCAAGAAAATATTTATAAACGTTATTAATAATTTCACGGCTTTGACCGGAAAGGGTTTTATTAGCAACTTAGCTTTTAAAATTTGCCATTTCAAAAGCTTGCACTACGTTTGCAATAATTAACTGTCACAAACATAATAAAATATAAACGTCAAGTATCAATGTCAAAACATTGTTCAAAATTTATTATACATCAAAATTTATTACATGGAATGTACTAAAACAGATAAGGTGGTGGGGTGATTTTCTTTCTCGTTCTAGGACCTCTCTCTCCTTTAACAACCGCCAAGATATTCTTATCGAGCAGTACTATCGGATAGCTTGTGTCTCTAGGGCCCGTATTCATCAATAAATATAACCCCTGGGCCTGGGGCTATATTTTGGAACATGTCATCATTGGTTTAAAATTCGTAGCATTCGTAGGGTTTGAGCATTAGACCAATCAGCTGTCAGAAAATTCAAAATATAACCCCAGGGCTGTGGTGCATTATCACTCACTCTGATTTTTGGGAAAATTTCTATGTAGGGGGCAAGATTACCTTGAAAATAGACGATATAAGCAAAAAAAATTGCGAACGGTCCATAAATTTACAAAAAAAAACACTTTAAAGCTCAACTTTTGGTCCAAATTGATGATCGTTTATCACGATTTTCTAGGCAAAATATAACGCTGCACTGTCAACACTCCTTAAATAAGTAACTAGAATACATTCCCTGAACTTGTTTTAACAGTTTCATTTCTTAAATGTGTAAGGATAACTTCTAAAAATGGTTTTTAATTTTCGATGATAATTAATTAAACTGACATAACCTTTAATGAGTTGAATAATTCACAACAAAGCCGTGAGGCAATAATTGAAATGTCAACAATGCCATTCATGGACACTTCAATAAAATATAATGTTTTGCGACGTTGTCACGTTGTTATGGTCAATAATATATTATTTTAAAATTAAAAACTCATGTTTTATGATGTGATTTTTTATAAGAGGAAATAATTCAAAATGAAAAATGTGTTTTATTTGGTTAATTATGAATTGGTACATTATCAGTCTGAAAATATTCAAACATAACTTTAATAACCAGTCTTATGGCCCATTATCTATTTGACGGCCTCTGTAATATTTTCCTTGCCCTCTCGCATGGACCATTTATAACTTTTGATGTATTTCTGAATAGAAATATTTGAAATTTTAAAATTAAAACAATAACTTTCGCAAATTATACCAAATATTTTTATTTCACAAGATGTTAGTAATAAATAATAGATATGACAACGCTGCTCAACATGATCATTCTCAGTTCTACGAATCTGTCAGTTTAGTGAATTTAACTGGACATGAAGTGTCATTTTTGGGCAATTTTGCGATATTTCAAACTCAATTTTCTCGATATTTTATTAACGGTTCGCAATTTTTTTTCAAGATATCGTCTAAATTGAGCGTAAATTAACGACTCATGCAAAAAAAATTCCAAAAATCGGAGTGAGCTATAATGCACCGTCCCCAACCCCAGAGTTAAATTTTGAAGTTTGATGAATATGGACAAAAATTCAAAATATAACCCCAGAGTTAAATTTTGAAGTTTGATGAATACGGACATAGGAGTATCAAGGTACGATTAAATTTTTGCGGCGGCAAGTAATAGTCTAGAAATAAGGCCTTAAAGTGTCATCCTTGCTCTAATACGTGTATTCGTACATATGCGCTCAACAGGAAGCACGCTCTTCATCGTCGTGTGTCCGACGGAGTGCGAGCTTCCTGTTCGAGCGATTGCCAGTGTCAGAATGCCAGTGTCCTTTCCTCCGTGTTTGATTCGTCCGCAGCAAGCGACGTTCCGCACCTCCGCCGGCTGGTACCGCGGGGAAAGTCCCTGCCTGCCTACGAACGTTCACGTCGTTCAATGAGCCAGGCCATCCGGTTGACCTATTTTTAGCGCTTAGACTATTACAAGTTGAACGTTTCATTCGTTCTCGATTCATATTTGTTTGTTTGGCTCGCTCGTCTAAGTCGATGGCCTTGACACACACTGCTTCCTCCGGCGATGTCAGTGACCTTAGTTCCTACAGCTGCTACACTCGTGTATTACCTATCTACTGCCAGATCCGTATTAGATATAATTTTCACAAGTTTTCTTCAGATCCTATAACTCCCTTATTATACATTACCGGCGAATAAGATTTATACCACGAAGTTCCTAGTGAGTAGTCCTATCGCGTGGTATATATAGTATTTAGGAGTGTGAGTGGCCCCTGTTCTTAACAATCCGCAATTTCTTGTAGGTAAAAATAAAATATGGTAAATATTTACATCCACGTATCCAAAGGTTCATCAAATTTGTTCGGGACCGAGGAGCGAAATAAAGGTACTGGGTGTGTAAGAAGCTAAAACAAACCATTGCAAACTAATATTAACGTCACAACTAAGGCCTCTTTGACACTACGGTCGCATTGCTATTTTTTCCGTCGGAGGGCCGTCGTCTGCCCCTCCTACCCTGGTTAAGTGTTTGCGGAGTCTACAGTGTCCTGTGAGCAGCCCACCGTTATTCTCAGTTTGGTACGACTGAGGCCTACCCAACTAACAATTATTAGGATTTTATAGCGGTTATGAGAATGTCTATAAAATACAGGATGGTCCAGATTTTATCTGCGAAAATGCACATGGCAATTCCTCAAGTAATTTAAAACATAAAAATTTTAATAGACAGGTCCTCAGAGCTTTAGTTTTCGAGATAGAGGGTGTTAAAGTTTTTTAAAAAAAATCTAGTTTTTTGAGAATATACAGGGTGTCCCAAGATTTCTTTATCAAAGGATATCCTCGTTATTTCAAAAAATAAACAAAGGAAATTCGGGAAATTTTAACCATACCCCTAAGGCTTTGCAGCTGCACTCTCAATGACCCTTTACGTCTTTCCACCCCTAAGTAATCATCCCCTACTTTTTTTTTCAAATGACACCCCCATATTTTTTTGCTCGGCAGGATTATTGACTTCTTTCTGAATACAATGTCATACGATTTATTTAAATCGAGACATATCTAGCACGCCGAAAACAATATAATATCATAACAAACGAGGGTTGTCAAGCAGTTGCAATTGCTTGTTTTTTGTGTTAATGTTTCCTTCAACCACCTTAACTAGTAATACCGGTGTTACTGGATATAGGCGTTAATAATAATATGTAATTACTTCTGTGAGTTTAATGTCATATTAAATTAATTGTTATTCCTTGGCAACCCTCATTTGTTGTGATATTATATTGTTTTCGGCGTGCTAGATATGTCTCGATTTAAATAAATCGTATAACATTGTATTCAGAAAGAAGTCAATAATCCTGCCGAGCAAAAAAAATATGGGGTGTCATTTGAAAAAAAAAGTAGGGGATGATTACTTAGGGGTGGAAAGACGTAAAGGGGCATTGAGAGTGCAGCTGCAAAGCCTTAGGGGTATGGTTAAAATTTCCCGAATTTCAATTATTGTTTATTTTTGAAATAACGCTGATATCCCTTGATAAAGAAATCTTGGGACACCCTGTATAAAAAATTGCTGATTGGAATAATTTGAAAGTTCTCAAAATTACAATGCTAAATGGGTTCTACAGTCTACCATTCATAGGTAGACATTCATCAATAAATATAACCCCTGGGGTTATACAGGGTGTCCCATAATATGTGGGCAATCTCCCGGATTTCGGTATATTTCGTAAAAATAAATGAAAAAATAGCTATAAAATTAATTCCTCAGAGACACCCCTACAAAGATATTAGCTGTTGAAGTTGAGGGTTGAAAATCAATTTTTTGCAATAACTTTTTTATTACTTGACCGATTTTGATAATTTTTGGTTTTATTTTGTATTATTTGGGACTGTTTGGAATAGTGTTTCATAATCTTTGGTAGCACATACATAGACCTCGGGATGGCATAACCGCCTCATTCACTTGAAAGAAAACAATAAAAATAATAATTTTACAGTTTTTTAAGGTTAATTTTCTTTTTATTTGACATTTTTTACATAAAAAATGTCTCTTTATTTATTTCGATAGAGCGAACCGTTATCGAGATAAACGTCCTTCTAATAGTTGATGCGTCGCAGGAACTTTCTAAATTTCAAGTAAATTTTAACAAGATGGCTGATCTATGACAGTAAATTGAGCAGGAAACAAAACAAAAACTTAATTACATACACGTCAAATAGTGTCAAAGATTTCATTTCATGCAGATTCAATTCTAACTGATTTTAAAACGAGTTACACAAACGCTGAATATGCAGAAAATCAGTTAGAATTTAATCTGCATGAAATGAAATCTTTGACACTGACGTGTATTTAATTAAGTTATTGTTTTGTTTCCTGCTCAATTTACTGTCATAGGTCAGCCATCTTGTTAAAATTTACTTGAAATTTAGAAAGTTCCTGGGACGCATCACCTATTAGAAGGACGTTTATCTCGATAGCGGTTCGCTCTATCGAAATAAATAAAGATACATTTTTTATGTAAAAAATGTCAAATAAAAAGAAAATTAACCTTAAAAAACTGTAAAATTATTATTTTTATTGTTTTATTTCAAGTGAATGAGGGGGTTATGCCATCCCGAGGTCTATGTATGTGCTACCAAAGATTATGAAACACTATTCTAAACAGTCCCAAATAATACAAAATAAAACCAAAAATTATCAAAATCGGTCAAGAAATAAAAAAGTTATTGCAAAAAATTTATTTTCAACCCTCAACTTCAACAGCTAATATCTTTGTAGGGGTGTCTCTGAGGAATTAATTTTATAGATATTTTTTCATTTATTTTCACGAAATTTGCCCAAATCCGGGAGATTGCCCACATATTATGGGACACCCTGTATACTAAAAGAAATGAAATGTTTTTTCTTTGTTGTTTTTTAAAGAGAATTTTGCACTTTATTTAAAAATTTTTTGATAGAAGTTATGTTATGATTTTGTACTTATGAAAATATATTTATTAAACACGCATATAGTGGAACCAGAGATATAACGAAACGGAATACTTATCGAACAACCGCATTTTATGACTTTAACAATAGGGCAGTAGTCATAAAAGTGACCCCCAAGAGCGGAACTAATCTGCAACTCTACCTTTCTGCTTGCATTTATTTGCTTAGGTTGACAGCAAGTCTGTAAAATCCTCAATAGAATCATCATAATAAACCAAAAATCGTTTCGTTATATTTCTGGTCCCACTATACCAATTTGTTTTATCTAATTTTTAGAAATAGGTATGTACCTATTATCCTACCTAGCTGTTATGCTGTCATAAGAATTTAATTTCACCCATTTAACTAATCAAAAATCAATTTTTGTGACCTTTATACCTTCATTCATGAACAAATTTTCTGAAAATTTTCCGAGGTAGGACCTCTCCCCAGACCCCCCGGAAAGGAAGCCTGTGTTTGTACACCTTTTACTTTTCATTACATTACTTCGAGCTCTAGTTTCTGATCAACTTTTTTGAATAACAATTTTTGATATCGTCGAAAATACAGACACTTTACTCTTGCGTCAAATTGATATTTTTTGACAAACTTAAGCAGACACACTGTATATTCTCGAAAAACTGGAATTTAAAAAAAAATTAACAACCTGTATCTCGAGAACTAAAGCTCTGAGGACCTATGTTTATTAAAATTTTTATGTTTTAAATTACTTGAGGAATTGCCATGTGCATTTTCGCAGATAAAATCTGGACCATCCTGTATAATTTATAAAACACCTTTTGTTGTATGTATAAACATTCCTAGGCAGCAATCGAACATTCACTGAATGTTAAAAAGGAACATTCAGTCAGTGTAAAAAACGACAGATTCGTAAACATTCAATGAAACAATAATGCTTTCTGAACGATACACTTGCCCTAACGGTATGGTGAAGACAGAGACATCGATGTAAGTGCAAGTGTATCGTTCAGAAAGCATTATTGTTTTTCAACAATCGGATTGCTGTAATTGATATTAATAATTTATTATTATATCAATTTGTTTCATAGAAACATTCAATGAATATTAGTTTTAACATTGGGTGAATATTTAGCCCAAGTGATCTCGTAATTTGCACCTATTGGCGAAAGAGACTTAATTGCTTGTAGCACGTCACCCTGCACCCTTTAACGAGGTGCGTAGATAATGTAATTTTTCAACATTAGATAATGATTTACGATCTAGAATTACGGACCTAAAAATATCTCTGAAACACAACCAATCAGAATACGCTCCATTAAATTCTGGCAGTGATATCGCGGGAAGGTTGATTTTTGCACTAAAATGATCCTCATCACTGCATTTAATTCTGTTTTTAATGCGGTCTCGCATTCAACTGTCGAATCTATTTGGGCTAAGGTATTAAAATAACGCTCTTCGAAATTCTTTCGCACTTCCGATTGTTCCTTATGTTGCAATTCTGATAAAGACACCTCCTCCTCAATATCGGATTGTATTTGATCAAAATTATCGAAGGAGGATACGACAATACCCCTTCTCGTGATGAGGAGGTGGATGTCTTCACCAGATTTAAAATCTTTTGTAAATTCAAAAACACGATTCAATCTGTCAATAATCTTGTCTCTTTTTCTAATCAACTGATCTAAGCTACTCTTTTCATTTTGATTAGCTGTTACTGTTGGAGTACTAGGAGTCTCGTAATTATTAAATAAATGGATACTAATATGATAATGATAATAAAATGATAAGTAATTAATAAAAGTAAAATGAATTTCTCAATTGATATATTAGGAGATTCACACCTTTTTGCCGTCAGTATAGAAGCAATGACCCAATTATAAATTTATAAAGTGAAGAATATAAAGGATTAAATCTAACCTTTGGACTTGTTTGAGCCCCTTGTTTTCTGGTTGCCAAGTGCTGCTTGGATTCCTTGAATAGGTGCGTCGTCATGACATAAAGATCTCACTTCTTTGGCTCGTTGAGGATGCTGGAAACTGCTTAAGCTCCGTTGACGATGTTGGAAACTGCTTAGGCTCCGGTACTTATGTGTGAAACTGCTTAGGCTCCATTAATGATGTAGGTAGCTGCTCAGGCTCCATTAATGTTCAACGTGGTGATTAAACGATAACTCAGTTTGACTCTGCCGATGAACTATCGCACTATCACTTCAGATTCTCCATTGACGCCTACTTTCCGCGATTAATTAAGGTTTTGGATGTAATTATCCGGCTCGAAGGACCAAAATGGTGTGTAGGTTACAGATAAATGAAGTGAACGCGAATAGAATATTTACAAAAAAGATAACGGTTTATTGCTTATTACGATTTGTTACATTAATAAAATAAATTATTATTAAATGGTTCTACCCTTAATTGGGTAACCCGTACCGATAGAGGTATATTCCTTAATTGGGTAACCCGTACCGATAGAGGTATATTATTGTTGACTTGAATGTCAACTTTAACATTTTACGTTATGGCTACGAATGCGAATGCCGTAGTCGAGCAGAGTATTTTCAGTGACCACATTACCACTCACTCTCTTCTCCCAGCCGACTGTCTCAAACTAGAACAGCCCTTTGGCAGAGGAGAGCTCTGTTGCCACGTAACAGATAATAATAATAATGCTGATCAACGGATGAGTGTTGCTATTAGACCCTGAAATATCAACATCAAAAGTTACAGCAAAATCATGAACACTGTTAGGAAAAAGCAAATAGCTAGCAGCGGCCACTTGAACGCTCTCTTTAGATGAGAAAACCAAATCCAAATATATTCTGCTACTATTGGGTATAAAATTAAGTTGGTATAAATTAAGAACCCCCAATGATCAGCAAGTGCAACAGCATTTGATGAATCAGGACATTCAACCCTTAGACCATGTGCATCATTTGAACTCGATAAACTCTCTCGATGGTCTGACATAAACAATCTTCATCTCAATACTGCCAAATGCAGTATTGTTACTTACACTAGGAAACATTCCCCGATTATATTCAATTATTCCATAAACCAGTCCACATTGACTCGGACCTCTGTGATTAAGGACCTCTGTGATAAGGATCTTTGATTAGAAAAATGTCTTTTGAACATCATGTTAACTATATTGTGAGTAAGGCAAATAGGATGCTGGGGTTCTTCTTTCGAATCTGTAAAGGCTTCCGAAATGAATTGACTCTAAAGACATTGTATTATGCTTATGTGAGATCAATACTTGAATATGCCTCGTTAGTATTTTATCCATACTATAATAATCAGATTGATATAATTGAAAAGATTCAACGTAAATTCCTAAAATTTCTCTTGTTTAGGGCGAGTGGTGTGTATCCTCAGAGAGGTATTGCTCATAACATTTTATTGAACATGTTTCATATATGTGGGTTGGACTCCAGAAGAAAGCTAGTATCAATATGCTTTCTATATGGGCTGATGCACGGTACTGTTGACTGTCCTCATCTTCTGTCACAGATTAACTTTCATGTTCCCAATGCTCGCTTAAGACGCACCCTAACTTTCTATATGGATACACCCAGAACCAATGCAGCGGCTCGGAGTCCGATTCACATCATGTGCTCTAACTTCGATACTTATTGTCTTGATGCGAATATATGTTTTGATAGCCTAGGAACAATTAAAAATACTTTTTTCTCTGCCTTGGCGCATGATGGTCTTTGATCTCTACATCATTTAAAATATATATGGATCTTACTTATTGCTAGTTTCCCTATGAACATTTTTTTGTTTTTTATTTTTTATTTGTTTTCTTTACTTATTATCTTACTTTCTACTTTTTGCTACTGATTACTTGTTTTGTTTGTTAATAATGTTCACTACCACATTTACTGTTATTAATCTTTGTCCTATAATTGGATGTACTTCTGTTGGGCAAATAAAGCTATTATTATTATTATTATTATTCAATTAAATGCTTCACTTAGCTTCAGGCTAAGGTATTTAAAATATTCACTAGTAAACACCGGGTGCAAACCATGCTCCTAAGGTGTTTCTTTTAGACGGATGACTATTGTTCACCGCTACAAAATCTTTCGCAAAATGTGCGCTGTACTTAGCACTACGGCTTTTTGCACACTAAGAAGGTTGTGTTTTCCGGGGATTTCTTTTATTAAAATGGTTGTGGTTTTAGAGATGAATCCTGTTGCCCCGATGATGACTGGAATGGCTTTAGCCTTCATGTTCCACATCCTCTGTATCTCAATCTGTAAGTCTTTATATTTGAGCTTTTTCTCCGCTTCCTTGGCTGTGAGATTATAATCCGATGGGACTGCTACATCTATTATAAGGCATTGTTTCGCTTTCTTATCCTTCAGTAGCAGATCGGGTTTAATAGCCTTAATTTCTCTATCGGTATGTATCTTCTCATCCCATATAAGTGTTATGTTTGGGTTATCGATCACCGGATCAGGTTGGTGCTCGTACCATTTTTCCTTCATTTCAGTATTGTAATGCTTGCATATATTCCAATGCAGTTGCTTTGCCACTTTGTTATGTCGGTCGAGGTATTCTTTTTTTGCCAGGATAGGGCAGCCAGATACCACATGATGTGTTGTCTCATTGAACGATCGGCAAAGTCTGCGTGTCTGCATTTTACGTCTTTGCCAGTATTTAGAATTTTTGTTTTCAAATAGTTTGTTGCTAACGTCTGGTCTTGATAAGCTGTTATGAGTGCTTCAGTTTCTGCTTTTATATTTCCTTTCACTAGCCACGTCCAAGTCTGACTCTGATCGATTTCTTCCTTATTTACCTCATTCGGAATTTGACCGTGTAGGGGTTTGGCTTTCCATTTTGTTATTAGATCTTCTTTAATTCTTTCTTTCATCCTCTGTTTCATCTTCTTAATTATTTTTATTTCAGGTTTACTCATGTTTCCACCTTCAGTAGGGGTTGTTTCTTCTGCTGCCTCCTCCTCAATTTGTTGTTGTTTGCTATGTCTGTAAACCATGCCGAGATATTTTTCGTTTTTTTTTTTCAGTTTCAAGTATTTGGACAGCCCTGTTAAGGCAATGTTATAGGTGGTTTCTAGACTTATCATACCTCTGCCCCCCTCTCGCCTAGGGATATAGAGTCGGTCAATATCTTTTTTTTTTTTTTTTTTTTTTATTGAAAATGCACATGCACATGTACATCTGCTCGCGGATGTAGTGCGCCATGCATTATAAGGAGTTTTCTCGTCTGGGTGTCTAATTTTTTAATTTCTGCCTTAGTCTATCTGATTATATCGATACTGTATTGTATTACAGGTATTGCGAGGGATGTTATAGCTGTGATCTTGTTTCTTGCGTTTAGTTCAGTTTTAAGTACGGCCCTTACTCTTCTGATGTATTCTTTCTTTAACTTGGCTTTCATTCTCTGATGCTGTATTCCGTCATGTTCATCAATTCCAAGGTACTTGTACACATCTAGTTGATTCATTTATTATTATTATTATTATCATCATTACTCC
Source organism: Malachius bipustulatus (assembly GCA_910589415.1). Lineage (NCBI taxonomy): Eukaryota > Metazoa > Arthropoda > Insecta > Coleoptera > Melyridae > Malachius > Malachius bipustulatus. The sequence goes on from OU342632.1 coordinate 58,942,665, forward strand.
AATGTCCCTCAGGGATATTATAATCTCCGCATATTATAAATCTAGATTTGGGACACTCTTACTCAGGTGCTCCTAGCATTGACAGTGGAACGCATAAATATCAAAAACTGAGTTCGGCGAAATGTAGCAACAACACAGCAGACAATTGGCATCTTGGCATCTGCACACTGCACTTCCACAAAAACCTGTTCAAAGCTGTGAAGACGCTCACAGCTTACCCCCCTACTTTTAAATTTTCTGGATACAGTCTGGATATTACCCTGGAAAACAAACTTAACTTGGGAACATACATAGAAAGAACAACCAAAAAAGCTACCAGAGACATATGGGCCAGTAGAGGAATGATAGGTAGAACGTGGGAATTGAAACCACAAATGTGGCACACTGGATGTACACTAAGGTTATAGTTCTCACGATTACATATGGCTCTTTATTATGGTGGCATAAATCCAGAAAAAAGGAGCACATTACAAAGCTAAATAAGTTACAAAGACTTGCGTTACTAACAAAACAGGAGGGATGAAAACTACACCAACAGCGGCCATGGAGGTGCTCCTAGGGCTCCCGCCACTTCACTTGGTGGTGGAGACAGAGGCACTAGCGGCGGAAATACATTTAGTATAAACCTAGGCTGACTAGCAACAGTACTACAGACAGAAATTTTGGCAATCCACGCCTCCGTGGAACATATTATGATGGCCGGTTCACATGAAAATAGGAACATTGCAATCGTTACTGATAACCAGGCAGCTCTAAGAGCACTGGACTCAGTGACAATACAATCAAATCAGTGAAGAGCTGTGCATTAACTCTCTAGCAAAGCTAGCAGAGAAAAACAACAAAATAAACCTGAGGTGGATAAAAGAACACCAGAACAACAAAGGAAACCAAAAAGTGGATCTGCTTGCAAAAAAGGGTTCCAAACTACCCTTAATTGGGGGAGAACCAACTTGCTGCATAGCCTACAGCGAAGTCAGAATGGAAATAAAAGGCCTCCTGAAGAAAAAACATAACTCCCATTGGAATGAAGTAGATGGACTGAGACATTTGAAGATATTTATCAGAGAATAAAACTAATGCACTGAAAAAGCTGAGTAAACACCAGCTGAGATGGGCAATTGGACTTCTAACAGGACATTGCCCACTAATGAAACACCTCTCAATATTAGGAGTCAAAAATAACCCAGATTGCAGAAGATGTGGGGAGGGGGAGGAAAACCCATACCACCTAATGTGTGAATGCCTAGCACTGGAGGAGTATTTGGGACCGAACTAGCAGAACTAAAAGAAATAGAACAAGCACCCATTGGACTCTTACTGAAATACTTTCGGGAGACGGGACTGATGAACTAATTATCAAAAGGGGTACAATAAGCGCAAGATTCAGTACGAGGGCTTTGAACCTACCCTAGAAGTAATAATCTAATAATAATAATAATAATAATAGTCCACCTAGGTTTATACTAAATGTATTTCCTTTGCCTCTCCCAGCAACTCCCGCTCCAGCGCTAATCTTTGTCTTGGATCCATCCGTGTACCCAGTGCATTGGTTGTTGTTAGTTTTGATTTCATATTCTGTATGCCGCCGCTAGTGTCTCTGTCTCCACCACCAAGTGAAGTGGCGGGAGCCCTGGGAGCACCTCCGTAGCCGCCGTTGGTGTAGTTCTCATCGCTCCTGTTATTGTTAGTAACGCAAATCTCTGTAGCTTATTTAGCTTTGTAACGTACTCCTTTTTTCTGGATTTATGCCACCATAATAAAGAGCCATGTGTAATTTGTGGGAACTATACCCTAGTGTACATCCAGTGTGCCATTTCTGGTTTCAATTCCCACGTTCTGCCTATCGGGGTTGCTAGTCTACCAACCAATCCCTTGTCGGGGTTGCTAGTCCCCCATCGGGAGCCTCCCCGGGTGGCGGATAGGTGAATGTCGTCTATATAGATGACACCGGGGCAATAAGATACCCTGGGGCCGACCAAAACTAGCAAATCAGATGGTAGAGGACATTGAACCCACACAGCTTCGCCCGGTGCGATACCATCTTTCTGGTTTAGGCGGAGTGAAGTTGTTGCGCTAGGGAAGTTGCTCAAGTCAATTTAACAGGCATGGAAGCCTACATTCCCTTTTCAAAAAAACAGCCCTCAAACAGCAAACCTTGGTTCAACAAAAGATGCAAGGAAGCTGTCGCCTCCAAACAACTGGCCTTTCGCCAATGGCAAAAGAGCCCCGACGGCATAAACCACCACAATTTCATCCTTGCTCGAAACAGATGCAAGGAAATAATAGATCAAACCAAGGAAATTCACAACCAAATAATTAGGAACAAACTTCTCTCCTGCCCTAACGGTTCTAAATCTTTTTGGTCGGTAACTAAGGCAGTCAGTCAAAACTTCACCAGATCCACGATTCCACCACTTACATGGACAGACGGGACCATCGCATCTACGGCTAAGGAGAAGGCGAACTTATTGGCGGGAGTGTTTTCTTCATACTCTTCCGTCGACTTTCAGGGAAGAACTCCGCCAATTATTCCTTCCGTAGAGCCCAAAATGTCAGACATTGTTTTCCGACAGCGTGTCATAAAGCGCATTATGTTAGCCTTAGACCCAAACAAAGCTTCTGGGCCCGATGACGTACCTGTTATCGTACTTAAAAAATGCGCCACTGAGCTGTCATCTGTCTTCTGTCGACTTTTCAATCTGTCGTATAAAAAGGGAATATTTCCTTCCTTCTGGAAATGTGCACGGATCCAGCCTATTCCCAAGAAAGGCAAAAATACTATACCAAATAACTATCGACCAGTGGCACTGCTTTCAGTAATATCCAAGATTATGGAGAAAGCTATTAACCAACATCTTTTAAAGTACTTGGAATGAGCTAATATAATCAATGACCGCCAATACGGATTCCGTAAACAGAGGTCAACAGAGCGTCATAGGGATTTCCCTGCAGTGCATGTGCATTGTCAATTTAAAAAAAAATCATTCCTCTACTGGCCCATAAGGCTCTGGTAGCCTTTTTGGTTGTTCTTTCTATGTGTGTTCCGAAGTTAAGTTTGTTATCCAAGGTAATACCCAGATACTTAACCTCCGTACTCAGTGCGATTTCTTGTCCTCCAAGTTGTAGTCTCTTCAGGTGTTGAAGATTTCTTCTTTTCGTGAAGGCAATTATTGCATTCTTGTCAGGATTAAGTGACAGTTCTTCTGCTTGACACCATTTTTCTACTATTCTTAGAGCTTCTTACATGAGATTTGAAATAATATCTGCATGCTTGCCCGTTATTAGAACAGTGATGTCATCTGCGTGAATTCCTTTTCTTTCTAGTTCCCAGAGTAGACTGTCGACAACCAGGCTCCCCAGTAGAGGTGATAGCACTCCCCCCTGCGGGCATCCTTTGTTGGCCGTCACCTTCCTACTCGTGTTTCCAAGGGAACTGGTGATTTGTCTGTTTCTAATTGTGGAGTCTATCCAATCAGTAATGTCCTCGTGAACTCTATGATTTTCCGTACCTCTCTTTATAGAGATAAAAGAGGTTTTGTCGAAGACTCCCTCTATATCCAGAAAGGTCCCTAGGGCAATTTCTTTATTGACTAGTGCCCTCTCTATTTTGTTTGTTAGTGTGTTGTAACGCTTTTTATCACCCCTTTTGATAAGGGAGTAGCAAAAGTGTACTTAGCAACCAGCTATCTCAATAAAATTAAATAATTTATAACTATTATGGCACTGCACACACATATGGATGACATCACACGGGTAAGAGAGAGTCGAAACAAATTTAATAACACTTATTTCAAAAAGCAGGAGTAAAAAAATATAATGACATAAATTAGAACAATAAATCAGTAGTATAGTATCGCAGTAAATAGTAAACAATAAATAAACAAGTCATAGGTACCCTATGAAGGGTGCTGTTGCTTCAGGACGGCGTTCATGATTACGGTGACATTATTTGAAATTACAATAAATGAGCACAAAACCTCTAGCATTCCAGAAACTCTCATATCATAAAAAAAAAATAAAAATAAAAAAATTATAAAATATTTATTTTTCTTGACCTTGCCAAAGCCTTTGATACAGTTGACCATTTAATATTGAAAGATAAACTATTCAAGAAAGGAATAAGAGGGATAGTGCTTGATTTGATTATGAGCTATCTTACAAGCAGGAAACAACTGGTTAGGATCGGCAGGGTTAGAAGTAGCATTGGCGGTATTGGTGTTGGTGTCCCTCAGGGTACCATACTTGGTCCTCTGCTTTTTATAGTGTATATGGATGATATATTTGAGCCCGCTATTGATTATTGTTCAATTATTGCTTATGCTGACGATACTAAAGTTATCTGCAGAGCAGAAACTTGGGATCAGGTTAAAAAAATCTTGAATTGCAATTGGGATTATTGAGTCAATGGCTTGTTGAAAATAGTCTTTCTTTAAATATAGATAAGACGGTCTGTATTACTTTTGGTAATAGCGTTACCTAGTACCTTTGAACTGGAAATTGAGGGGGAAACTCAATAGAGTGGAGACTACTAAATACTTGGGAGTGGTTTTTGACATGTCCCTAAAGTGGAAATAACATATAGGGTATATCGTTAAAAGGGTCAAGTACAGGGTGTCCGGAAATTATGAGCAAAAAATTAAGGGGGTGATTCTTCTTGATGAAATATTGCCAAAAGTATCTATAATTTTTTTTCGAAAACTCAAAAAGAAGAAAGTTATAAGCCTCCAAAGTTGATTTTTTTAAATCAATATTTTTTTATAACTTTTTTTCTAGTGTACGGATTTTCTTAAAATTTGACACACTTGCCACTGATGTTGCTTTACATCCTTGGTCCAAATTAGACTTGAATCCCTCGAAATCAAAAGGCCTTAACTGCCCTTGACTTTCAAAAAAGGCCTATAACTTTTTTCGTAATATTTTTTTCTGAGTTTTGAAGACGCACAATTGAAGAACATGAAGAAATATTCGGAAAAGGTCCTCTTTGTCTATCACGATAAAATTACCTGCTTCCGAGTAAAACTGTTTCAAAAATTTGCTTGCACTAAAATTGATAATAATAAATAATAATAATAAAGTGCCTTTATTAAGTGTTATCACTAATATAACACATGCATCAGGATTGAGGCGAAGTCTAGCAATATTGCTACTCCACTTAACCTCAATAATTATAATTAATTTGTAAATTCTACATAATACTTAAATAATCAAATCAGCAATACATAAATCAGAATTATTAATTAAACATAGATACAATGAATCTTATGTCTACATAAACTAGCATAATCAAATCTAGGCACAACAAACAATCTTAAAAAAAAAAAAAAGCAAAGAAACAAAGATGATCACAAATACCTGATCACACAGCCAGCACGCAGGCCGCCCTCTGCCTATCGAGTAAGTATGACTTATAGTATTTTCGCAAGTAAGCCATGTTACGTGTTTTCAATTCAATTGGTATTTCATTATAAATTTTTACTGCATTATATGAAAAGCACACCCGAGAACCTGCCAGACGAAATCTAGGTAAGCTCAAGAACCATGGGTGCCTGATACTGCGGTCATGCATCTCCCCTCTAAACATAAATTTCTTTCTGAGATATGGAGGTGTCGACGTGGAGAGGACCCGAAAGACCAAACAACCCATGTGGTAGGCAAATAAACCGTCCAACCTAAGCCAACCCAGTTCACAAATCCTCCATGAAACATGGTCGTATTTTCGAAGACCGCTTACGAATCTGCAACAGCTGTTCTGAATCTTTTGCAGTCGATATTTTGTAGCTTGGTATAGACAGGGATAATATAATGTAAATCCATAATTCAATATGGGAGTAACAAATGTTTCACATAGCTTCTTTCTCAAGGGGTAACCATAGAGATACCTATGCCTATATAGCCGTCTGAGGACTAAATATGATTTCTTCACCAGAAGAGTCACATGCTCCTCAAAACGCAATCTGCAATCAAAAATAATTCCTAAGTTTTTCACGCTCTGCTGCACTTTTACTGGTTGACTCTGTATAACAACTTGGACATTTTGATCCTCGGTCTTATTGGAATTTATAGAAAAAAACATAACACTACATTTATTCGGGTTGAGCTTAAGGTTATGAGCTAGTGAATACTCATGCAAGGCCGTGAGATCCCTGTTTATCTGATCAGTAGCAATATGTTTACATTCTGGAGGATATGACAAGTAGAGCTGTGTATCATCAGCAAATGACTGAATGTTGACGTACTTTATTGTTTTATTTATATCCGCCACATACACAAGATAGAGCAACGGCCCCAGAACTGAACCCTGGGGCACCCCAGAGGTAACAGGAGACCAGCGTGACATTGTCGTGGTCTGAACACTTTGAAATCTATCGCTTAAGTAGTTTTGGAAAAAGCAACAGGAGACCTTATCAAAACAATAATATTCAAGTTTAGAAATTAACAATTCGTGATCACCGATAAACTATGATCATTCTGCAACAATACCAAAGCATGTTTTGGGAACGGTGGCAGGGTTGCCTAGGAAACAAGACGTTTGCTTTGGATTTCATTTTGACAGCAATTTATTATTTTTTTTAATTAAAATTATTTTATTATTTTATTATTTTATTAAAAAAAAATGATTAAAAATTTTTTTCATTTTCAAAAAAAAAATCATTTCCAGTCTATTTATAATACGAATGTCTCTGTTTTGTACATAACTAGGCAATCCTGCAGCTGTTTCCAAAGCATGCTTTGGTGTTGTTGCAGAATGATCATAGTTTATGATGGTGATCAATTTTAGTGCAGGAAAATTTTTAAAACAGTTTTACTCGGAAACGGGTCATTTTATCGTGATAGACAAAGAGGACTTTTTCCGAATATTTCTTCACGTTCTTCAATTGTGCGTCTTCAAAACTTAGAAAAAAATATTACGAAAAAAGTTATAGGCCTTTTTTGAAGGTCAAGGGCAGTTAAGGCCTTTTGATTTCGAGGGATTCAAGTCTAATTTGGACCAAGGATGTAAAGCAACATCAGTGACAAGTGTGTCAAATTTTAAGAAAATCCGTACACTAGATAAAAAGTTATAAAAAAATATTGATTTAAAAAAATCAACTTTGGAGGCTTATAACTTTCTTCTTTTTGAGTTTTCGAAAAAAAATTGTAGATACTTGTGGCAATATTTCATCAAGAAGAATCACCCCCTTAATTTTTTGCTCATAATTTCCGGACACCCTGTATATTGTGTATGTGTTATCTAAACTGTCGAAAATAATGTCATCTCTAAATTTACTCTCTGTAATGTATGGACTCTATTATAGCATTGCCACCTACTGTATTGTGGCATAGGGATCAGCCTGTGATAGTGTTATACATATCTTCCCTTCTTAGTGTACATAGAAGGATTGTTAAAATATTATCTTCTTCAAATTTTGACGTTAAGTTACCATTAAATATTGATCAGAAGTATATTCTGGAGTCCATTTCATTTCATTACCAAAAATGAAGGTATGAATTTACTTCAAGTACTGCAAAGACTAGATATAAGTCCATCCCACTGCCTTCTTGATGTAAGGAGGTTGGTAAGAGGAACCATGCTTATACGGCAATAAAGTTTTTTAATAAACTACCGAATGAACTTAAAGAAATTAGAACTGCAAATTATAAGAAAAATATTAAAGAGTTTATCAGAAAAATTGATAAGATGGAATAAAGACAGGAAAAAGTTACATTGTGACTCTTGGAATTACAGGTATATGATGCAATTTTTTTACATCTTGGTGATCTAATGTATTAGTTGAGTTTTTCTTTTTGCGTAAATTATTTTGATTTATACAGGGTGTCTCTAAAAGGTACCACCAACGTTCTACCACAGATTCCCGAGGAAAAAATATGCCGATTTAACCGAACTTATCCATGTCCAAAGTTGTACCCTTTTCAAGATACAGCCCTTAAAAGGGGGTCAATAAACTGACGTATTTTATTTCACAAAGATGACTTTAAATATCAGGATAAGTCTTATCGGTTGTTTGATTCTGCTTATCATTGTACGCAATCTAATCTAAAAATTTAAAATTTAATTAATTTTAAGTAAAAATTACATTTTTCAAATACGTTTTCAGCATTGTGGGTGTATCATTGAAAATTAATGACGGGGAAACCATGCAAGATACAAAATTTTTATAAGGGCGCAAAAAGTTCAGTAATACTTCAACCTTTACATAAAAAATACAAAATTAATCAGTGGCGTGCGGATAAAAAAGTTCTGGGGTCAAACGTGAGACGCGACATCAAAAATAGGAACACCCTGTACGTCAATGTTTGTAAGACTACGTCAGTTTATTGGTCTTAACAATAGTAGTAGGTGGTGAAATTTTGAAGTTTCTCGTTTAAACTATTTTTGACTTATTCTGGAAAATGAGTATTTAGTTGACCCCCTTTTAAGGGCTGTATCTTGAAAAGGGTACAACTTTGGACATGGATAAGTTCGGTTAAATCTGCATATTTTTTCCTCGGGAATCTGTGGTAGAACGTTGGTGGTACCTTTTAGAGACACCCTGTATACATATATTTTATTGTTTTCATGGTTTTTTAGTGTATTTTGATTTTTGTTAGTCATGTATTCTTTTTTGTTTGTGTTTTTCCTTATTCCGTTATGTTTAAGTCTAGGCTGCGTATAGGATCAATTTGTAACCTCTCGAAAAAAGCGATCGAATGCCAATTTCTGCAGGGAAGATTTTCACGCGGACCACCATTTTATTACCTCGATGGTTGAAGCACGCCTGACCGATCATCGCACTGACCTAATTTTCACGCTGAGCTCCCCCTATACCTACCGCGATTGTATGTAATATATGGCATTCACGAATTAAGTATCTACAGGGTGTCTTAAAATTAAATGTGAACCACTAATAAGTGAAATAAATTAACGGCAGCTTAATGGAACGGTTCAAATCGCAATTAAAACCGTTACAGTGACTTCACACAACATCCCAGATTGATATGCATATTGGTATTGATACAGCGGTGTTGATTCCAGTGCTTCGTCTCTTATATGTCCATCCACCAGTTTCTCCATCATCTTTAGCATGAAAGACGTTAAGCTAATTGGTTGAAAGTATTTTGCCTGGGTGTAGGTTACTCGCTCTGGTTTTGATATGGACCCTTACCTTTCTTCACGCCAGTGGTACATGCACCCGACCAGATTTTGCGATTGATGGATTTGGTTTAGGGTCGGTAGATATACATTTGTAAATTTATGTAAGCTGTATTGTGTGTTGAGGTGGAAATCTGAAAAGAACAATAAATATCGATCGGATGTGAAAAGGTGTTGGAGGTGGAAGGCGACAGCGAAGGTGTCAGCCTGAAGACAGGGTGAGAGGAGACGCGGTAGAGCGCTTGAGCTGCTGACTGGCACCGGCACGGGTTTCGAGGGTAAGCGTAGGTTCCCCGACCCATTCTTGATTCTTGGAGTTTCAAGAAAAAGTAAAGAGCAGAGAGTACAGTGAAGTCTAGTTTGTGAAAAGTGCGAACCAAGATACCTGGATTCATCGCTGGAATAATTCTCCAGTCATACCTAAGGTCGTACCCAACCTTCTTAAACTTTATTTACATTAATCTACTGATCATAAATTGCTTTAACCAACTAATAAAACTATAAATATAATCATAATAATAAATATTAAAAACATAATTATTAATTAATCTAATAAATAATAATAATAACTTCAATTAATAAATTTCGTCAACAAACCCATTAAACACCCCATATAACATCAGACCAACTTCATTTCATAACTTAATCGGTTGAACATAAGGGCGCCCGAAGCAAGAAGATCAATGTTGAATGCATGTTAATTATTTTAATAGATGTTAAGTATTGCTGCCAATTTGTACGAATTGTAGTTAATTTATTAGTCTCTGACTGAAAGTTATATTCCGTTTATATTCAATAAAGTGTATCTTAATCCGAAGGGTAACGTTTTTTCTTTGGGAGTGTCATAAATAAACCCATTTTCCTGAGAAAATGCTAATTAGTAATTATTAATCATTTAATAAGAGTCTCATGCTAAAAAATAAAAAGAATAATGTTAAGAAAATAATAAAATAAATTGCACGGGCACATACATAACAACATAACTCAGAGCTAAACTCGCCCTGAACAGTTTGCACAGTGGTACGGTTTATATTTCCCTTCCCTTCTGTAACATTATTGGAATTATCCCATCTGGACCAGCTGTGACTTGTATGGTGCAAAGGAGTCTGGCTCCCATTCAAGTTTGTTGTGATTTTTTTTTGCCAGTTTCCAGCTTTCCCTAGATCCCCTTATGTTTGGTACTATGAGGTATGTGCTTGGTATGTGCGTATGTTCTTCTGGGATGTGTTTACTAGTCGGGAAGTGTGTATCTAGAAGAAGATCTAGAGTCTCCTCCTTGGTACTTGTATACTTTTCCTGTGTTTTTTTTTTCAGTGAACCCAGTTTTTTCTGAATGTGTCCCTCTTTCGTCGAGATCCTTTTGGAGTTCTTTCGATCTCCTCACAGTACCTTTTCCAGGAATCTTCCTTAGCCTTTTTTATGGCTACCATATAGTTTCGGTGTGAGATTTTGTATGTCTCCCATTCCACGTTTTTTTTTTTTTTGGCGCTGTTAAATTTCCTACGGGTCTACTCTCAGAGAAGAAAGTCTCGGAACTCGATAGTTTAGTTCTCAAGGTGCTGGACTTCTTCATTAGTTTTTTGCCTGCACAATCCTAGGGATTCCTCGTACATATTTTATTGTTGCATCGTTCTCCCCGTTACTCCTCCTCTGCTCCAATTCCGTCCGTAAGTTTTTCATAAATTTTCGCTGCTTGATTGACAGATCATTCGATAACTTCCTTTGAAAATTTTCCTTTGGATAAAATCTTTGGAAATCTTCTTAGCATTTACTAGAACCAGCTTTGCCGAGTTGGAATCCCTGAAGATGATTTTTAAAGAGCGAGGTCTAGTAGAACCAGGCACACCCTTCCCCAGGCGGACCACCTTAGACACATTATAATTGAATGGAATGTTTGCTACCAGCTCATCGACTGCCGCTGTATCATGGTCGATTTTATGCTCCAAAGAAGCTGCCACTGATTCAGGAACTTATAGATGATAACATTTAGATAGATATACAGGGTGGTCCAACTTAAAACGTCAGGACTTTACCAAACGATAGATAACGTTAAAATAATGCCAGTTTCCCTAATACACTAATAGCCGGGAAAGCTTCCTTTTCAAGATAGTTGAAGTTTTGGGAAAAAAATAATGTTTTGTGAATATTGTCAAAACGGCTGCTTTAAAAAAAATTTAAATTTGGCACGCAGCATGAGCTAAGTATCTTTCATGATTTATGGCTTATGGTGATAAATTGCGAAAACCAGCGGCGGAGATATGGGTGTGCCATCGCACCTTTTCAAAAAAAAAATCGACGTCACTGACTCTATGATTACTGACAATTGTTACATTAGTTAGGTGTTGTTTATTTCTGTTATTTAGTTACTTAAGTAAAAGTTATTTGATTAGAATTTGTCTGTTATTCTTAAAATGGCTACGGATATTACCTAAGAAAACCTTAAGTATCTCTAAAACTTAATTAATAATAATAATAAACTTATTTAATAATGCCTTGTGAACAAAATTAGAGAGTACTTTTTTGTTCTAAAAAGCATGGGGCATAGAACAGTATTACTAAATTTGCCATAAAGTCAGTGGTGTCAATTTTTTCTTTGAAAAAGGGCGATGGCACACCCATATCTCCGCCGCTGGTTTTCGCAATTAATCACCATAAGCCGTAAATCAAGAAAGATACTTAGCTCATGCTGCGTGCCAAATTTAAATTTTTTTAAAGCAGCCGTTTTGACAATATTCACAAAACATTATTTTTTTCCCAAAACTTCAACAAGTATCTTGAAAAGAAAGCTTTCCCGGCTATTAGTGTATTAGGGAAACTGGCATTATTTTAACGTTATCTATCGTTTGGTAAAGTCCTGACGTTTTAAGTTGGACCACCCTGTATAGATAGATAGATAATGCATTTATTTCAAAATAACTGTACATAACAGATTTGAAACAAGTCAAGAGAACCTATACATTATGAGGCATTTTAGTACATATTATTACACACGAAAGGCCATAAACTCAGCCACAGAATACGGCTCAATATTACATAAATAGTCATATAGGCGTTTTTTAAATGAAGTAAACACTTTAATTTTCTTCATATCATCAGGCAAACAGTTAAAAAGCTTGATACAGGCATAGAAAGGTCCTTTTTCGGTAGATGTCAACCTATGAACAGGGAGATTGTAACGTTCTGGGAATCTAGTTCCATATTTGTGATCTGGGACAAAGTCATGAAAATACTGAAGATGTCCCCTCAGAAACAGTATGCATCCATAAACATAAATACCAGTAAGTGTCAATAATTTTTCTTTCTTGAAGACACCCCTGCAGGTCTGCAAGGTCTTCATTTTGCACATAATTCTAAGTAACCCTAAACACATCTACTGCAAATGTTGACTGTCCCCAAAAAATAATCCCATACTTTAAAAGAGAATAGACGTTTCCAAAGTATGCAATCCTCACCACGTCACCTCTTGAATGTCTGGTAAGAACCCTTAGTGCATAACAGCAGGAGGACAGTCTACTACATAATTGTCTAATGTGACATTCCCATCCTATATGCGAGTCGACATGAACTCCAAGCATTCTGCAATTGTCGGAAATTTGTATTCTATCGCCGTTAAGTGTTAAAACATTGGGAATCTGAGATCTATTGAGATGAGTTTTGAAGACCACGCACTGCGTCCTCCCCCCATTAATTGTGAGTCCATTGTCAGAAAACCATTGAGATGTTTTCTCAAATTGATCAGTGACTCGGGCTTGCAGTAAAGAGGCCGTTTCCGCTACAATCAACAAATTGGTATCATCTGCATAGTTAATCAATGTTGAACCAGGAATAGTAACTGATTTAAACAAGTCATTAATGAAAATTACAAAAAGAAGTGGACCAAGGATACTACCCTGTGGGACACCTAGATCTACATGCAATCTGTCAGATTGGACCCTCTCGCCATCATTCTGCAAGAATACTCTCTGATATCGGCTAGTTAAATATGATCTAATCCACAGATGGGCGGGACCCCTGATGCCATAATCGTAAAGTTTAGATAAAAGCTGATCATGATTGACTGAGTCAAATGCTTTTGACAGGTCTAAAAACAACCCGCAAGCAAGTTCCCTTCTTTCAAAGGCCTCCATAATTTCCGTTATGTATTCAAACACAGCCGTCTCAACAGATCTGTTCTTCAAGAAGCCATGCTGAAAAGGTCTGAATAGGTTGAAGGTAGTAAAGAAGTTCAGAATTCTATTGTACATAACCGGCTCAAATAACTTTGAGAAACTGGAGAGAATGCTTAATGGTCTGTAATTTCCCAAATTATTTGGGTCGCCCTTCTTGAACATTGGGACAACCTTTGCATTTTTTAAGTCTTGTGGAAAAATTCCCTCCCTTAATGAGCAGTTTATGATGGCGGTTAACGGTTTGACGATACTGTAAATAACCTTCTTAATTAAGAAAACAGGTATCTCATCCTCCCCAGAGGATTTCTTACTCTCAAGCTGTTTTGTGATGGCGATTATTTCATCCTCTGTTGCGGACCTCAAGAATATCGACCTAGGATTCACACCGACCCCAGAAACATAGTTCCCGGTGGAAACTTTTTGCAAATTTCCTGAGGGATGTGAGAAGAAACAATTCAGAGAATTTGAAACATCCCTTAACCCACCCTCAGGCAGAGTCCTCTTATTCGTTGTGTTTTTACCAGTAAGTTCACCAATTACCTGCCAAGTAATCTTACTTTTGTTACTAGCTGAGTTTATACGACTTTTTATCCTCTCTGATTTTAAGCGATACAATAGGTCAGAGTACTTTCGCTTCAAAGCCTATTTTTGAAGCCAATTTTTAGATCTATATATACGCTCTTCGACCTCATACATTATTTCCTCCATTGACACTGTTGACCTCTGCTTCTTCGCCTCTGCAAGCTCACAATGAAGAGCTTCGATTGATTTCTTCATTTCTCTAACCATCACCATCATCTCGGGCTGCTTTGAAGTCACGACGACATTTATAGCATGCATAAACCAGGAATCTAGACTTCGAAGGAATACAACATTTCTCAGTGGATGCAAGACCAGAACATTTCTCATGAACAGCACATTTCCAGCATGTGCCCGCCATCATAACCACGCTTTTCTATAAGACTTCCTGATCACAAACAAAATCCAATAGACAAACCCACAATTACTCAGGAGGATGAGTACCTTTAACACATCTTGTAATTACTTTACCTAATTGATAGCCTCTTAAAACTCAATTATCATTAAAACTCAATTATCAACAACTTTATTTCAGACATAACCCTTGGCTTTGTTTACATTATTGCAAATTCAAAGATTTTTTGAAGTTAACTTAAATTAATCAGTTATGCAGATTGTTAACTTCTTTAATTGACGATTAACTTATTAACGATTTAATGCCCGCCCACCTTTGCAGAAAACACATCAGATGGAGTGACTACTAGAGAGCTTTTTTATTAGTTTAGTCATATCATAAGACGTTAATAAATAATAATTGTGATTTACTGATTTATCTCGAGTGAAGTCACTTATTACTTTTTACTTTTGTTAATAATTTTTATGGAGTACAAAAATTATTGTGCTCCTCTGTGTGACTTTGCCTTGTCGTTGATACGAGTTGGTACTGTTGGTAGGCAGTAAATTAATCATTATTTCAATAGAACTAATTAATGGTAAAGTTGATACTTACCAGCAGTTCTCAATTTGTTGTTCAAAATATTAATTAATAAGGTGACTTGTTTCAGGTTTGAAACTGGCTGATTTGCGGGTGGCATGGTTAGAAGCTTGGTCCGGAAAGGAAGTATGGATTGGTGTGGGGACGCACCTCGGGCGTAGGGACAGATTGTCATGCAGTCTGAGTCAGGCAGATACATCAATTCAGTATCAGACTTGCTTTACGGTACCGACGAAATTGAATTTCTTCTCGACGACATCAGAGACCTGGAGCCCAAAAATTATAAACCTGAAGAAATTCAGGTAGTTACAAGTTTTTCTGTATGAGTGTTTTCATTATTTTGTAGTATTTTGATTTTTGTTCTCTTCTTTTGTAGATGTTTACTGTTGCATGAACAAGTCGTCAATAAAATTTTCACTTTATTATAGTATTGAATTGTACGGTTAAGTTTATTGCTAAATATAATTTTGATTATTTGTTTTTTTCTTTTCTGTTATTGCAATACGATATGTAGGCATGCCCAGAAAGAAAAGTCTATTTTATAAAAATTGGATGGGGGATGGCATAAAACTAAAACCATGAATTACTCTCTACTAGTCTCACTACTAGTCAGGACTAGTATGTTTTCTACATAATCACTTTGTAATAGACAAACAGGTGCCCTCTGTAACACTTCGTAAATATCTATTATTTAATAGCAGCCAGCATGCCTAACAAAAAGAGAATGTACACATCAGAGAATGGAATCAGCACATACATACAGGGTGTCCGGAAACTATGCTTAAAAAATTAAGGAGGTGGTTCCACTTGATAAAATATTGCCAAAAGTATTATAATTTTTTTTCGAAAACCAACAAATAAGAAAGTTATAAAGCCTTCAAAGTTAAATTTTTTAAATCAATATTTTTTTATAACTTTATTTCTAGTGTACGGATTTTCTTAAAGTTTGACACACTTGCCACTGATGTTGCTTTACATCCTTGGTCCAAATTAGACTTGAATCCCTTGAAATGCCTTAACTGCCCTTGACTTTCAAAAAAGGCCTATAACTTTTTTCGTAATATTTTTTTCTGAGTTTTGAAGTTGCGTAATTGAAGAACATGAAAAAATATTCAGAAAAGGTCCTCTTTGTCTGTCACGATAAAATGACCTGTTTCCGAGAAAAACTGTTTAAAAAAAATCATTAAGTTTATTCACTGAGATAATCGTTCAGTTATAGTGAATTACTGATAGCTTCCATGACAACAAATACCGGGTGATTTTTAATGATTGAAATTTTTTAAGTTACTAATATGTTACTATAATAAACTAGTAATAAACTCAGTAATAAAAAAATATTACTGAGTTACTAATAATAAATTTACCATTGTCGCTTTTTTTAAGTTCTGCCATAAGACATCACGGCTGTAAGTCCATTCTTTAACAGGGGCTACGAGTCCTAAGCTAACAACCTTTCCATGAATTGTTTCCCAGCACTATATCTTATCGATCTTGGTAAGTCTGTCAGAAAACGTATTGAACAGAATGTCCCTATTTTCCCTTATTTCTTTTAAAATACACAACTTATTTGCTAGTGTCACATATTTAGACATTTTTGGTTCTATTATATTGTTACGGGTCTCACAATTTATTAATACCAAATTAAAAGTCTTACAAAATTCTTTATTCTCTAACACAACTATAATTTATACGCTCAACTATAATGCTCCTTGATAACAACTTGTAATTACAAGTGCAAATATTTACAATAATTGTTACTGACACACACTTGTAGTTTCGTGAAACAGGGCCCAGGTCAGCCTCTTTGAGGAAACTGATCATCTTGAGTATCGGTAATGTATCCATGTCCCAAAGCGGGACACTGGCAGAGGATGTGTTCTGCTGTTTTGTCATCCTCCAAGCACAGGCAGGCATCCAGCTCTGTTCCATAAACCCATCCTGTTCAGTTTGCAGTGCCCAATGTATAGGCTATTTAGGGCTTTCAGTTCTTTCCTGTTAAGCTCCAATAGTTCTTTGGTCCTTTTATCCTATTATAACGAGACCGCTCTGGAAAAATTCTAGTAATTGCTTCTTTAACCTTTAACATTCTAGTCCACGATTTGCTTGTTTGTTTACATTCTCTTTTTTTATACTGAGTTAGTCAATGACATGTTCGCGACAGTTCCAGTCACATGTCATGTGACACATTGACGGACAGTGTTGGTTCTATGGATTTCTGGAGTGGGCTCGCCGAACAATCCGACATTTCCAGAATCCACGAATCGACGGCTGGTGCAACGTTCGAGAATGTATCTACTGTTTCGCTGCCCCGTCGAGGGAACTATATAAGAGCAGCCTCGCGGCTGCGTGAGTAGTAGTCCGGACGTTGAACGTGAAGCAGTGAAGACTGAAGTATAGACACAGCAGTAGTGAAGTGAAGTGTGAAGTAAGGAAGCCAGTAGTGACAGTATAGCGGTTTAAATAACAGACAAGTACAAGAGTAGTAGTGTAGTCAGCTGTGTGTGTGTTTATTATTAATTAGAGGTTATAATTTGGTCAATAAAGATTTGCAGACTTTAAGTGGTGGATTTATTATTGAGAAACTCGTAACACTATTATCTTTATCTTCGACGATACCAGTGTGGTTTTCTCTGGTTTCCGGTGTTGCCGTCAATTTATTAATTTCTACACTGCAAAAGTTGAACATTCTTTCTGACTATTATGCGGATCATTTGTCTGGCTTACGATGGTTCCGCTACCCTACTACTATACCTTTTATTAGATAGATGTGGTAGATCATCTAGGAAGCATGCTCATCTCAAATAACTCTCAGTTAGTCGAGTAATTACAACATTTTATCGCCAAGCAATTTGCATCCTTGAGAGCAAACATGAAGTCCTCCTTTCATAGTTTTGCCGACAAGATTAATGATCGAGTTGTGGCCCTTGAGAGTGGCGTCAGGGAATTGAGCAGCAGGTTGGCTGTCCTTGAATCCTCGAACGAGAGAGTGGTGCCAACGCATGATATGAGCAGCATGATGAACGAATTCGAGGATAGGGGTCGGCGTACTAGGAACGTGTTGCTGTTTGGAATTAGCAAGGTTGTTGGTGATAATTCTGAAGCTAGAATTTTGGAAGATGTGAAGCAGATCAATGTAATTTTCCGCTCTATTAGGTCACTTCCCAGTCCGGTGAATATATATCGCTTAGGCATCTACGATCCGCAAAAGATCAGGTCC
This sequence comes from Malachius bipustulatus, assembly GCA_910589415.1. Taxonomy (NCBI): domain Eukaryota; kingdom Metazoa; phylum Arthropoda; class Insecta; order Coleoptera; family Melyridae; genus Malachius; species Malachius bipustulatus. The sequence goes on from OU342632.1 coordinate 58,960,694, forward strand.
GTGAAAAGCACCTTCAGCGACGAGGAAACAACAAATACGTACTCGAGGTCTAATGAGACAAATTCATTTCACAAATATCATTTCCCTTTCTGATTTGACTGAGATGCAACGAGAAGCCAACCGAGAAGTAGAGGGACAATTTCGTCCCTGAAGCGGGAGAACATCATCAGTCCACGGCTATGGTGTTATCGTGTATTTATCAAAATACCTGAGGACTTTGATCTAAAACAGTTGATTTCTTTAACTTCATGTGCAACTGCAGCCTGGACCTAATTGCCATTACTGAGACCTGGCCCATGGTGACATCAACGATTCAGAGCTTGTTCTGTCTTGTTGTGAAGTAAGTAAGCCAGTGGCCTGTATTGCTTCGTAAAATAAAAATTGCTTGAATAGAATTACTTTTTAGTTTTTGATGAAGTTATATGACTTTTACAAATCACAATACCAAACACACTAAACTATCAATTCCGGACACTTCTATAATGTATTGTGTCGATGTGCGACAACTTTAGCAGTGCCACTAAGCTTGACTTGGTGACATTAAAAGGTATAGTTGGTGAAAGATGGCGGGAGTTTTTAAAATCAACACTGAATAGGAAAACTCTGAAAATTAATTAGATGGATGAAATTAGGATTAAAACAACATAGTTTATTAACAGTAATTAACTACTAAGCTATTCCACACAATATTATTGATACAGCAGGTTGGTATATTGCAAAAAGATTGAATCGCTAAATAAGAGTAAACTTTTTATTTTCCTCAATTTCAATAATGAACCCTTACAGTTCAATCCAGTGGCAGAGATCTGGGTGTGTTGTTACCTTTTTTATTAAATAATTTCTACGCCACTAATGATAATAATAATAAACATATCTTTCTTTATTGGCCCGATGCAAATTTGTTGTTTTTCAAAGATACCTCATGTTGTTCAGAGGAGAAAAGGCATCCTATGTTTTTGTTGTACGACGCACTGTTTTTATAATATGCCACAATGTAAAAACCCATGCCATCGTTTTTATGACAATTTACCTTGTACGGGTTCCTACATTGTGGAAGTATCTCAGAAACGGTGCGTGCTACCCACAAAAACGCACAATGACTTTTCTCCTCTAAACAACATAAGGTATCTATCAAAAATGATTTAGAAAATTCTAGAAATTATTTAATAAAAAAGGTAACAACACACCCAGATCTCTGCCACTGAATTGAAGAATTTTTGATTGGGAGTATCAAATTTTGTACTTCAATTAGTAGAACAACTGTCAAAAATTTCAAGTTATTCTGACCAGCCAATTTTTAGATAGGTATTCAAAAAATATAAAAAATTTCGAAGAAGAACTTGAAGAACTTTAACTAAGGCTTTATTTAACCTTATCTCGAATAGGTATATACAAACAATACTACTGCATCTTCATCCGACGACATGATGTATTGCAGATGTGTGAAGTGCAAGTTTTTGTTATGACATCTTAAATGTTAGGATGTGTCTGCAACATGTCGAAAACAAATATCGTATAAGTATGCGACTGGCCTAAAGCTCCAACGACCCAAGTCTTCAGAAAATGTTCCCCCTATTTTGGCATTTCCTACATGCCTTTTAAGTTTGTTAAACCTATTCATACATTAACACCCTGTACAAGGCCCATGTTTATGATACATTTCAGTGCTGTGGGTTCTGTTATAAACGTATACAGTGGGTTATTGCAAAGTTTATTTGTTTATTTATTTGAGTTACACCGCTCAACAGGATAAACCCAAAATAGAACGGGTCTAGTAAGATGCACAATACGAACTCCTGTAAAATGAATACATACAGCATAAGTACAGAAACTTTACTTAAAAAGGCAGACGTCTTAATGAGGCAGCTGTGCAGCTGTAAATATCTATCTCACAGTGAACTCTATTATAGGCATCACAAATGCGGTATAACGGTGAGAGTTTAAGTCTGTTGGTTCTGGTCGTAGGTAGGTAAAAAAATACAGCATTCCTGGATAAAGGTCGTTGGGTGTTGAATTCAAGCATATGCAGTATGAGGGGACAATCAGTCCTCCCGTTAATCAAACTATGAAGAAAGCACAATAAGTTACGCTGTCTATGAGTAGCGAGGCTAACAAAATTATGTCGCTCAAGGAGCAGACCTTGGGGGAAACCAATGCATGGATAGACGCCATCTGTCCTGAGGCTGAGATACTTTAAGAAGTGATGTTGAATTGCTTCAAGTCTGCCAATATGTAACTTGTAGTATGGCTCCCACATGACGACTGCATACTCTAGCTTTGACCTCAAGTAGGCATTATACAGGGTGTCCCGTATCGTTATGTTCAAATTTTTTGAGCATATAGTAGGCTTAATTTTGAGCCCAAAAAACCCAAAAGTGGCAGGTCTATCTTTACTCGTTACGAAGTTACAGGCCTAAGAAAATTATGACTAGTAAATAACAAAGATCCAACTTTGAAAACCACACAACCACACGTGTTGTGGTTTAGGCTAATAATTTATTGTTATGGTGGCGACATGAGTAAATGTCACCAAATTAAACATTAGAAGAGGTTCTCCTGCTCATACAAAATGGCATTTGGATTCAAATAAATGGGACACGAGCATATTTCGGAATTGGCGTTTGTAACTAAATTCCAAAAAGCAATTATTATTATTGAATCGTATTTAGCATGCTGGTCAAGAGATCGGTCGCGAAAAAAGACGAGAAATTAGAACTGTTACTTCTGCAATAGGCCTCCGAGCACAAGTTTGTATTCAGCAAGGAATAGGACATTTTTAACACATGATAAACTAAAGATGTGGTCAATAAAATAAGTTTTATGTGGTTTTCAAAGTTAAATCTGGTATTTACTAGACATTATTTTCTTAGGCCTCTAACTTCGTAACGAATGCAGATAGACCTGCCACTTTTGGGTTTTTTAGGCTTAGGAATAAGCCTACTATATGCTCACAAGATTTGAACATAACGATACGGGACACCCTGTAGAGTAAGCTGAGAGTCTCAACAAAATCCCGATAGTTCCTAACTATGAAACCAAGTAGTGACCTATATGCGACGGACACAACACCATTAACATGCTACACAAACGACAACCTGAAGTTCTACATAGAGAGTCATTGCAGTAGAAATTAATTGTTCATTCCTAAGGCTGATCGCATACTTATACGGCATTTTGTTTTCGACATGTAGACGACATGTTTCTTCATTTACAACATAACGATTACAATGACTATTCACATACCTAGCAGACACGCTGCCGACATGACGAGACTTGTTGTCCAGAAATGTTTCACAACACTGCTTTCTCCCAAGCGACATTTCGACAGCTGCAAAGAAGAGGTCGTACGTAGGTATATACATACAATACTGCTGCATTTTCATCCGATTGCATGATGTATTGTAAGTAGTAGATGTGCTAAGTAAAAAATTTTTGTTATGACATTTTGAATGTCATGATGTATCCACAACATGTCATCAATATGTCGAAAACAAAATGTCGTATAAGTATGTGATCGGCCTAAGGTGTAAGTAAGTGACAATCCAACAATGATCACCTGATAACCACGGAATTCGTATGTACTACAATTGGGTGATATTGTTACTATGAATGAATGTGCACCAAAGACTCATAGAAATACTGGTAGAGTTATTTACGTTTTTAGTCAGGTAAAGTATTTGTCACCTAATTCTGCCACTTGTACAGTAACTAGGGACCTGTATTACCTACACTAACGCTTAATAGGGTAGCGCATTCACTCGTTGACGTTTACTTAACACGGATATGTTTGAACAGCTGGATGTCATATTTTAGGCACATTTAGTCACAGGCATAGATATTAAGTGGAAAAAAGCGAAGTTTGAAAAATGAAACAAAATAATAACGCGAATAGAAATCGAGGAATCCTCTTTCAGTGGACATTAAAAACATATTACGGGTTTATAGGATCTACGAAGCTGTAGAATTTGGTATTGGGTATAATTTTTAACTCGATATCTAACGTAGTTACTGAGAAAAAGCGTGTTGGTTGGCACACGAACGGCAGTGTGATCTTGGTACCCCTATAAGACCCGCCCATACCGATCCTTAAAAATAAGATTCATCAAGATGTATAATAAAACCTACCTGACAAACTTTCAGGTATATGAAATTCTGAGCCCCGTATATTTTCTGCAATCATAACTGTCTGCTGGGGCTGGGTGCAGTTTTTGTCCAGAAAATACCAGTAACAGGTTTGATAGAGGCCTATAATGAGTTTAAAATATTAAGAAAGTTACCTTTAGGCACCGCGAACAAGTAGAGAGTTTTCTTTTTATTGTTAAAACATCCTCTAACGCAGCAAAAGTTTACCATTTTAAAAAAATACGCGGACTTATAACAAATTATGTGAATTTTTAGACAGTTGTACGTTCATGGAAAATCTGACGTTTTTCAAGTGAAATTTGACATTCCCAACTTTTTGTGAGAATGAGAATGTGCTACCCTAGTGTAAGCAGTGTCGGTAATACAGGTTCCCTAACTGTAACGTCTCGCTTACCGTAAGTGTACCTTACAAGGTTTTATTTCATATACTCTGTTATTTTTCATTTCAACATTTTTTTATCGACAGCAAATTTGTAGTAACTCCAGTAGTTTAGTTTAATAGAGACTCTAGCTCTCTGATGAATTCGATAAAATCGTGTCCATGGTAACTGGGTTTGTGGATGACATATACTCGTGAATGAATGAACTTAGCACCAATTTACTGAAAAACCAAAAAAATTTGGGTGATTACACTAGAGAATAAAAAATATAAACAGGGTGTTAAGAAAATGACGGATAAACTCTTGAGTACATTGTAGGGGACACTCAGTAGAGTACGGGAAAAATAATTTAAAAAATTCTGGTCTTCAATTTGGTGAGATAAAAATTGCCAAAGTTAACATTTTACTATCTTTGTTTTTCGGTATTTGCAAAAAATAAATGATTTTACAGATATAAAAAGGGTACTTTAATCGTTATCAGTTAAAAAAATTGCTTAAGATGTATTACTGGCTTGGAAAATTTAATAAGAATTTTTTTTCTTTTCTAAGATGCTGAAAAAAAGCATTTGGCAACAACGGTTTTGATACCTTGACTACCTACATTGTTAGAAATTAGACGAAATTACCAAATACCAACTGTTATCGTGTTAAACGTTGCTAAATTTATTGTTCAATATTTGGCTTATGTCTTTTAAAATGTAGCTCTGGATTTTTTAAAATTATTTTTCCCATACTTTACTGAGGGTCCCCTCCAATGTACTGAATAATAATAATAATAATAAATCTCTTTATTGTACCATTAAATTCAACAATCATTGATTAGTACAATAGCGTTGTAAGCGATGATAATAATTCACAAACAAAGAACAAACCGCAGTAGTACACATAAATTCGCCTGCATAATCAAAAGGTCATACGCAAGCGATTGGCATTATAACACATTATAACACATTGATCACTGAAGAGTTTATCCTCTTAACACCCTGTATATTGAATATAATGTAAGCACCTATTTGTCAATAGGTATTCTATTTTCAATATTTTTACATAAAAACAAAAAGGAAATGGTATAATCCTAAACACAAAAAACTTATAAAATAAATAGGTATACTTTATTTTTTATTTAGATGGATTCCACCAAGTCAAAATTCTAGGGGAACGATTGGTAACAAGACTGATTAGGTTGGTTGTGGTGATAGTTGTTACTAGAATAGTTCTAATAGTAGAAACTAATTTAGGTTATGTCGATTACTTGAGCATAGACCTAGAATATAATGGACGAACCCTTGAGACTAAAATTTGTTGCCAACCAAAGTTAGGCAACCATACATACAAGTAAGGGCAAAGCGACGAATTCAATTCAACAAAACAAATTCAAACAAAGAATAATCAAAAATTCCGCATTCTTGGTGTTTTTTGAGCGATAGAACAATTATTAATGTTAATGTAGCGGCTATTGGCATGCGCCTGACAAATGATTATGACATTTAACTTCAGTGTGTAAGAAGAGGAGTGAAGGAAGAGAATTAATGAAATGTCAAGTTTCTCATTATTGATTTGACATTAAGACATTCAGATTGTACCAAGTTAAGAAGTTGTAATATCTACATAATAATTATTACTTTGTTCATGTTTCCTAAATAAATAAATTAATAAATCATAAACATTAACACATCCAAGTGTTAAATTAATATTATTATCTGACATTAGTATAAAAAAATAAATATTTACTACCTATTGGCCTTGTATGGAAATTGTAGGTGTATAACAAATAGATCTGATTTTAATATCCATACTGGTTAAAAGCATATTTATATTTACTTTAAATATCTTCTCTGTCGATTTAAAATTTAATATTAATAATGGTCCAGTCTTGTGCAGCTTATAATTGTGTAAATCGTGTATCAAAATTAACAGATATAATATCTTTTCATAGGTAAGTGAAACATTTTATCTCTGTAATTGCAATAAATAGTTATTCTATTATTCTATTAGAATTATTACCCTATAAAAACAAATAATAAAGTCGTGTTATTATAATTTTTTTTATGCATTTATTTTCTTAATCTTTAAAAATGACCATGTTCTTCCTATAAAATATGTGTAGTAAAAACAAAAAATTTTAATTTCGTATTATTTCTCCATATTATTCAGTAGTTTTTGCCCTTACAAGAAATTTTGGTTGCCTACCTTAAAGCCGGTCCAGACGCAACGACTAATTGAACGACATGTCGAATCAGACAAAATGAATCAAGTAAAATGGAATGTGCGGACCGCAAAACGTACGTTTAGTCTAAACGGAATGAGATTGGAAGCTAAATCGAAAGACTGAAGATCGAGGCATCATTTTCCGAGAACAGATGCGACATGTCGTAGCATGTGGACGGGCGAAGCAACTTACCGTTCAATTTTATGTTTATGTTTATTATAATTCAACCTCATATTGTCGTATTATCTCAGGTATAATCTCACTCAATGCTTGCTTGGACATTATAGTATTGTAAATTCCATCCTTGTAACTTCTTCCGTTTGCAATTAAGGAATCTTAAGGTGGCGCTTAATCTCTCGTGAGGTGAAATCGCTTTTCTCATACAACTATCTCGTTTTTTCATACGTGGCGTTACCAAATTTAACAAATTATTTAACAAAAATTACTCTCAGGAGCCGCTCGTAGCAAACTGCGAAACTACAAAACCAGGGGGAAACTGGAGAACCTAGAAAGCTAGGGTTTAAGATGAACCCCAGTGTAACAAAACCCGGGACCAGCAAGGAACCGGAACAATGTAAAAGAAGGAGAACCTTCACCAAGGTTCTCAGGAGTGCAGCAATCTTAGAGGGGACTTTCTCATGGCTTCCTGCGCTGACCAGGCCACAGAGGACTGGCTGGTGCGGGTGGTCAGGGAAATGGAACCCTGGTCAGGAGCGAAACTCGGCACCAAGGACGTTCCGAAACCTATAAGAGCACCAGTGTGGATACCAGGGACCCAAGAGAGGAACCAGAAAAAAATCCAAAAAAGACTGGGAATTCAAAACCAGGTATCAAAAACCAGAAACGTGGATCCTAGTGGACAGAAAACCTGACACAAAAGGCCAACAACTAATTTTCCTCATGGGAGAAAATAGAGCAACTTCAATGCAGACCTTACCTAAACCTAACTGGGGTGCTGTTCAAGCGACTAGGTGGGTAAAGGGAAGAGGGAGCAAAGAAAATGTAACTGAAAAAACTGAGTAAGCATCAGCTGAGATGGGCAATTGGACTTTTAACAGGACACTGCCCGCTAATGAAACACCTTTCAATAAGAGGAGAAAAAAATATCCCAGATTGTAGGAGATGCGGGGAAGGGGAAGAAACCCCATACCACCTAATGTGTGAATGCCCAGCACTAGAGGGAACTAGACTTCTAGTATTTGGGACCGAAATGGCAGAACCAAAAGAAATAGAACAAGCATACCCATTGGACTCATACTGAAATACTTTCGGGAGATGAGCCGATGAGATAATTATCCAAAGGGGTACAATAAGCGCAAGCTTCAGTACAAGGTCTTTGAACCTACCCTAGAGAAGTAATAATAATAATAATAATAAATTTAACAAATTCATGTAAGTTTCAACATCCATTCTCAAATAATTGCGACTGCAATAAAAACAGCATAAATTGACCACAGGATTACTTCTTCCATGATAGCGATCGTCGCGAAACTGAAAGCAGTCGTACGAATAAGTTTGTACGATAAGATGGAACTGTCTGGACGCACCATTTTCATACGTCTTGTCGAACGACTTATATGACCGTTTTATCGTGCGATTAGTCGGTGCGTCTGGATCGGCCTTTACACTGGCAACAAACTTAGTACAGTAAAGCATTGACAACTATCAGTCCATTATATTCTAGGTCTATGTACTTGAGATGTCATTTCATTTCAAAATTCAAAATCCAAAGAACTAAACTCAAACGCAATTTTTTCATAATATATGTAGACTTCAAAAGTTTAGAGGCATTTATAAGTGTAAGCACCTATTTACTTTTACAAGTCTTATATACACAGGATTATACCCTTCCCTTCTTAATTTTCTGTAAAAATATTGAAAATAGAAAATTTATTGACAAATAGGTACTTCCATTATTCAATCATGTTTCAAGATTCTTTTTAGATATTTCAAGGAATCCGATTAAACTGTATTGTTGGAGAATTTGGAGAAAGATCTTTCAATAAGAATAATAATTATTGTTCATAGCATTTGAGCATTGATTCTATTTTTTCTTTTGAAATAAATTTACCTCTACTTCAGCATTTTATTAATTTTGAATTTAATTTAATTTGTCAGTTTGACGACTTCAACAAACTGTTCAATAAGTTCGCTGTGAGTGTCAATAAGGCGTTTTCGCTGTGACTAGAGTAGCGACTGAGGAGCCGGACTCTGTTTTCGCAAAACAACAGTTAAATTTATGCTCAAAAGATGAATAACTACTAGAAATAACTATTTTCAACGAAAATTGACTTATTTTTTTTTTAATTTCCATTTTATAACAGTGCAACAAGGAAACATGTTTTGCAGGTGACGTCATAACTGTACCTGAGTCGGGAGAGTGTTGCCGTAACTCTAGTCACAACGTAAATTTTTTGTCAAGGTTAAGGAAACAGGCAACCATATCAGAGAATATCAAAATTACTGTTTAGAGATTGCACAGGCTACCAACTTGACAGCTGTTTGACAAGTCCATCTAAATAAAAAATAAGGTACCGATACTCATAAAATGTCCCAAACATTTTTGAATCTACCTGTAAAAAAATTGTGTTTATAGTTTTGCGGATTCTGAATTTTGAAATACACGAAATGACAATATCTCAACTAATCGACATAACTTAAACTAGTTTAGTAACTATTCTAGTAACAACTATCGCCATAACCAACCTAATCCGTCTTCTTGCCAACCATTCCCCCAAAATTTTGACTTGGTGGAATCCATCTAAATAAAAAATAAGGTGTATATTAAGTCGTCATTGATTCTGGGCTGTTGTGCTGTGGTCCATGGAGATTTGCTCTGATTGTTTCGTCTACAACTGCGGTAGATATCATCAGCGGTTACATGTGCGCAAGTGATGCTTCCACTTCTCGTGTTCACTGTGTTTCGTGTTTTAGTTTAAAAAAAAAATAGGATTTTAAAAACATTTTTCTTTAAATTTAAATAAAGATAGAAAAGTGATTTTGATGTTCGGCCAATGTCACTGAGTTGTTTGAGATCGGCTGGAGAGGAACTGTCTGAGCATTACGACATGAAAGATTTTAAAGATGTCAACTCTAGGATTCGTGTTGTGGGTTTGACGAACCAACTCGACAAGGACAACTTCATGTGCTATCTCCACAAGGTGTTTCTGTTGTTCTTGTTATAATCAGTCCTGTAAAAATTTTCCAAACGTTTGTATAGGGTCATGGACACCGTTTTGCTCCACATGCAACCATTTTCTTATATCTAACCGTTAATAAGGGTGAGTCAGTTTTTTGTAGCAGGACTTCACCAGTTTATAAAAGACCTGTTCCCATAAACATAATATGTCCGGAAAAGCTTGCAAAAAATATACAGGCTGTTGAAAAGAAATTTTTTTCTGCTTTCGCAGTATATAAACACATAAGGAAGAAAAACACCTGTGAAAAAATTCATCAGTTGCTGGGATACAGGCTTATATGACCCCTTTTTCGCTCAAGATTTTCTACGCCCATGGACTTACAAGATTTTACTTATCGGCATTGGATTTTAAGCATTTGAGCATTGAAAAATAAGCTAATTATAATTCAAAAAAGCAATGATTTTGCATAGCTAAATAAATGGTTTGAGGAAGTTTAGACTCAATTTACTTAAAAACTATGGTGAATTTCGATATTCATAAGTATACCCTTTTTGTAAGAAATCGGCAGGGAATCCAACTCTGATAAGTACGGTCTTGTAAGTTCATGGGCATAGAAGTTGTTGAACGAAAAAGGGGTCATATACCCTGTATCCACGCCACTGATGAATTTTTCTACTCGTATTTTTATTATTTTTGTAAATTATAATTCGCTAAATTATAATAAATAATCTCTTGGTATAAAATAAAAATACTGAGAAATGTCCCAAGTTAAGCGACAAAAACTAAAAAAAAACAATTATTTTCAACACCCTACCCTGTATCCTTTTTTCTAAGCTTTTCCGGACGTATGTTTATGGGAACTTTTATTCTTCAAAACAGGTCTTCTATAAACTGGTGAAGTCTTGCTAAAAAAACTGACTCACCCTGTGCAGGCGAGTGCCAGCAAATGTGGTGTGATCTTAAGTTAGGCACACTGTCTATATAAACTGAATCCCAAAAAATTTTAGTCACCTAATATGCAAAATTCTTTTACGTTTTATTTGGTACCATTTTGATCAGCTTGACATCCTGGCCATAATATGATAATCCGACAAGGACTGGTAGGTTTGGTACTGGAATAAACTCGTAATCTGGTTCTGGTAATTTGAGTCAGGATTGCCGTAGGGTGATACCATAGAGATAGAATAGAGAGGAGACGACATGACGTGACACAAATGGGACCAGGTCCGCCATATTGATACCACTTTTATGTCAAACTTATGTTATGACATAAGTGAACGCTTTTTATTGAATTTCATTTGATTTAAGGACTGTCTTTAAGATCTTTGGTGTTAAATTGAAAAGCCAAAGATGGTTTCTTGTGCAGTTCGTACCTGCTGTAGTAGAGACTGCACTGATAAAAAAAAAACGTCCGGAATAACATTCCATAGGTAAGTATCAACAATATACAGGACCGTACCTACTTGCATAGTACACTAAAAATCTAAAATTGAAAATGACCATGATTATTTGCCGGATATTTTATATTCTTTTATTGACTTGAAAAACACAAAAGGTCTGCAATATCCATCTGAAGACGTGTTAAAAATATGTATGAAATGTGAGAAACATTTTTATTTATGAAAATTTTGCAAATAAAAATTAAGTCTGGCCCTGTCGAGTCGCCATATTGTTACTCCTATAAGCTCCACCCACTGATGCCGTTTTTTAATGTACTATTAGGTGATCATAGCGGCTCCTCTCTATTCTATCTCTATGGGTGATACGGTTTAAGGTTGGAAAGAAAAATGACTCTTTAGCAGGTTCGTTTTTCTTAAAATAATAAAATAAAAAACTTTAATAATTTTCAGGGCATTATGAAATTCAAAACCTTGAAAACGAAATTTCAGCACCTTAAAAAATTTCATTACCTTAAATAATTCAATTCCTTAAAAAAATTCAATGCCATAAATATAAATACAGTGAAAACCGATTATAACGACATCGTTTAGTACGACGTTCTGGATATAACGACCAAATGTTGAAGTCCCAGTTTAGTCTCATAAAAATCACCTTACATAGGAACCGTTTAGTACGACATCGCTTATTGCGACATATCGGTAATAGCGACGTAGTGATCTTGGATTTTTCACGGAATCGTGTCGGTTATAACGACCGACGGATGTTTATGCTGTAAATTCTGAATTTTACGCTTCCCGTCGTCGGGCGAGGGCCTGTTTTTATTTGGTTTTTTATTGCGTGATCGGACAATGAAGGTGATTTAGGTATCTCAGAACATGATAAAAAATTAAAATTGTACATACCTACCTGTATCCTCAAAAATTAATAAATTTTTGGTAGATAAATATGTATTTGAAAATTGTGATGCCTTTATATATGCATTATTTATTTAAACCTCTTAATCCTTTGAATTTACATACATAATATCATGTGGTATGTGGTGTCAGTTAGTAGAAAATGCATTTAATTGCCTATAACGACTATCGGCTATAACGACCGCATATTGATGGTCCCCTCAATGTCGTTATATCCGGTTTTCACTGTACCTACAATAATTACCATATGACATTCTTACTTTCTTCAGAAATCATTTCTTATCCAACTTTATTTGAAATTTTTATTTTACTGTTATACATTTTTTTCTGGCTTTGTTTTAACTGATTTAACTTCAATTTAGTTTCTTTGACAACTTCCTAATTCATTTAATCAACTTAGTTCTTAATTAACTTTGTTGATAATCAGAATGTTTGTGGTTCAATGATGACTAAATCTAATAATTTAGTGTCGCTTTACTACTTGTTCGTATTTTACTTGCCCGATCTTTACATTTTTGCAAGTTTCTAGGGTTCTTTAGGCTCGGGCGCCAAATTATGTTACAGCCTTTTTATAGTTGCATGAATAATGTATTAATTGTCAATGGCTTTCTGATTCAATGGGAGTCTTCAGCGAAAATAATGTGCAATAAGTATAGACATAATATGTGCAGTTTATTATTTACAATTCCATGACATTAAATGTTAAAATTAATAGAATATACCAAGTATTTTATTTTTATATGCACTGCAGTTACCAGACCTTTGTGACTAGGGTCTCGAACTACCGTCTGTTGTTGTGGAACAACCTTGCCATTTCTATTGATTACTTGACTTTATTTCAAGTCTTGATCTTATCACTAAATTTGTTTTATGGTACAAACTTCTAAAGGTAGAATTTATGATTAATGTACCGTATTTGAATTGGAATATCAAAGGTAGCATTTTTCACAATATTTAATTGTGTTTATAACAAAATTGTCAACGGTTTGTTTAATTTTTTTATTGGTTATTTTATCATCCCTGTTGTGCATATGCTTGCCTTTTCAATAATTACCTAAAATTGACATACGATTTGTGCACCGTTGGATCTACCATGAATTAGCTCTACCATGATCTACCATCTACATCATAATTAGGTAAGCGGTGTGAATAAATTCGAAAGTAAAAAAAAAAACTTAAAACAGAATTGCTCTGAAGTAATAAATAGGTTTTAAAATGTGTAGGAGTGTAGACAAGTAAAAAGTATGAGGAATATACTTAATTAGGCACATTTTTCATCACATAACCTCCCATTCCTATTTAGACCTCCCGATTGAAGTGGTGCATGTAACGTGTGCGTGCTGATGCCCCTTACTCATACAATCATCATTGACAACCTCATGGGATGTTGCAGGAGGATGTGGCGGCTGCCCCAATGAGTTGTGTGTTGCAGGACTGGGAGATAGCCGGCAGCCGGGCCGACTGTGCGGGCGGCTGTGAGTGCGACTCGCCCCTTGATACTGTCAACAGCTGGGACTCGCATTCTCACTACCGGAGGCGAGCCCCCTCACCTGACCTACCGCTATACGAGGGAGTCATCCTGTACTGCGATCATAAGCATCTAGGTACCCCAACCGGCTTAGTCAGGGTGCTGTTGTTGGTAAGTTAATTGCACCTATATACTTTTACTTCTTATTAGTATAAAAATAGAATCAGTCTGAATACTACCTAACATTCTTTGTGAGCGAGTGTCTACTATTAAACCTCCCGCCCTAAAACTACATTTACAAATCCAACCCTAGTTTGGTACTTGGACAAAGTGGCCGAAGATATTTGAACCTGAAATTTAAACTACAATAATTGTCTAGCCTCTAGCTGATTAGAACTCCAAGGACTCCAGTGTTGTGTTTTATTTTTCTATCGAGAATGTACTGAAACAAATCAAAGGTTGGGAAATGAAAAATGTACAAAATCAGCAAAATTTCACGTTAATGTGAAGTGAACAACAATGAAAACCTTGACTCTTTTTGATGAAAAAAATGAAAATACTGTAAATATTCCGTGAATTGGGGAAGCTCAACCATCAACTACTGCCGGCGCAGCTCTGTTGCTTTCTACTCCTTCACTCTGCGAGATTTCAGCGTCGGTTGAACCTGTTTGTTGGTTCGACTTGATGTCAACCAGCTACTTCTTACTTGACTCTTGTTGGTGATGTTGTTTCCCCTACGAGCGATTCCATTCCCCTTGTCTTCTCCCTTTCACTTCCAGACTCCATGAGTAGTCTGAAGGTTGGCTGCTTTGAATTCCACCCCAAGGATTTGATAGTACCAGTAGCAATGTCTAACTGAGTTCTGTTTTCAATGGACTTAGAAGTCCTGCTGGACTTCCCTGTCTCACCTAATTTGGATGTTTCCACCTAACTACTCTACCCAATGTTTCTTATAGGCTCAACAGCAGCTAGAGTCATCTCTTTTTTTTGCGTAAATCGAGTTAATTTTCGAGATTTGTTCTTTTTGATCCCGCTGTATTTTGTCGTAGTCGAGGACACCACGAGAAGGATACGGAAAACGTTCCATACTGCATGTTCCTGTCTCATAGTGGCCTTCTGGGTCTTATTGATACCCCAACGACTGTTGCTGCTTCGAAATATTTAACCGATTTGTGTCCAATTATCCATCTTCATTATTTGAACCTAATGGATTTGTTTGTCAGTTTGTAAGCTTGAAACTCAGATAATCACTAATTTTAAAATGCCCTTTATAACCAAAGTATTGGTCTGATATTGCTGTATATAAATTCTACTCCCTTTTGGAAGAGTTAATTACTGATAAAAATAGAAGATCCTTGAAAATATTTACAATATTTTCAAAATTTACTATTTAAAATCAGTGATTATCTGAAATATGTTTAATTACGTTCGTACAACTGGCCCTAAGAATAATAATAAATTACCAACACCTCAGCTCACTCGGCTGCCAGTACCAGTTCTATTATACCGGTAGCTGAGTCTAGTCAAATACTGTAGAGTATAATAATATGTGCAGCTCTCGGCTATTTACATGTATCAAAAAAACGTCAAAAACAGGAGCGCCATCTGTTGTGTTGAACTGTAAACTACACAAGACCGGATATGAATTTTAAAAATCGCAGATATCATATGATGCAAATACTGTAGACAAAATAATGTTGAGTATTTTGTGTCAGGTAATAATAATTACCACTTAAGTGTAAGTATTTAGTCATATACATATGTAAATAATTCATTATTTTGTGCATCTGATTACTTAAATTCAGATTTAGGCATCAGAATATATTTCACGTAAAATAAAACTTTATTATTAAGTGTGATTTATTTTGTAAATGACATTAAATCAATGTCAGTTCTTAGTTCTCAGTTCAAGCCGCTTTGGCGATAGTAATTTCTGTTGCCAATTTTCAGTGGAAGCTGTACATATTATTATTAATAGTGTTTGTTCGAGTGCTGCTGTGGCCGGCGGCTCCATATATTTAATACTACTATATTGCTAGTGGGGGTCTGGAGATGGAGGAAAATACCATGTTGCAGGCATATCTTTCTATATTTTTCTCGTTGAATGTACTTCCAGTCCTATGTGCATGTCCGAGAATTGAGTACGTCTACAAATCATCAGATTCGATCATGGTGTAAGATAACTAAGGTGTTGGAACAAGACTCCCCCGTGCGAGCCGATATCGTCACGTTACATCTGTTTGACCCATCTGTTTTGTTGCTCTCGCTCGCAGTAGCTAGTTCAGTCAAGCTCTTCACTCGGGCAAGCGCTGGCATGAATGATTCACGCTATTCACTGATAAACACTTGCTCATATGTTCTAAATTTATTAATATTTAAATGTTGGTATGCCAATCAATGAAATATCCCTGGTAACTTCATCGCATCAACTTCTACAATCAGGCACAACACAGTTTCTACCCATTTTTGCTTATCGCTTCTTCAGAAAAAAATAAAATGGAGTAGCATGACACCCTGGTAATGGCGATTTGCATGTGTAAGAGCAAGAGGTCAGAGCCCTGCTGGCAAGACTCTCTCATACACTGAGGTTCAGGTTTTCGTCTTGCGCTTACTGTTGAAATACGTGCTTCGTTCACTCACCTATATATCTTACACCGTCGATTCGACTGATTCGACCACCAGACTCATGACGCTTGCGCATAATGGGTCGAGTATTACAAAAAACAGATAGAAAGTAATGGTCGTTTGCTGTCCCACTGTGTCCGTGACACTTCCACTTACGGGCTCTAGCAAAATAGAAGTACTAGATATATGGGCGGCTCCTTCGGGCACCATTGCCGGCAGCTGAGTTTTGATTGCCATTAATAAATATTGAAATGATAATATTTGATATTATTACGAGCTCCGTTGTTAATTTCTGTTTACAGAATAATTTAAATTTTTACTGTTTTCAGGCTACGACGATTGCTTGTGTGGTATGCGTCTGCACTTCGGGTACAGTCAAAGTAGGACTATTTATGCTTCCACTAGCCGGTCGATTGAGGCTAATGATATTTGTTTCACTACTAAGTATGTTAGTAACCTGTGTGTTACTATTTCTCGACATTTCACAAATAATATACTTATTTCCGTTCAACTGGGGGAAACTAGTAAGTTGTTTAGTACTTTGTATTGATTTTGCATTGTATCTGTTTAAAAAAATTCTACATATAGGGTAACTCGAGGAGAGAAGGTGCAGAAGGGCCAGAAGGTGAGATGGAACACTGTGCTTTTCATGTGCAAATGCAACCTCTATGCAAGTCTCAATGCCATTCATAATGTCATTCGTGACTAGTAGATATTGCAATATTCAGTTATAATGAAATCTTTAATTATTGTTTCTCATATTTCGAAATGAATGGCTTAATTGTTTTAACGTAAAGGTACATGTTCCCTTACAAATTGAAGAGCTATTGATCACAGCAACTAGAGCTACAGACAAAAATCAGATGAGAGTCAGTGCTACCACTGGATCTTATAATGTACCATGACCTCTTCAGCAAAGAAAGGCGAAAAGTAATGTGAAGAAGGGATGTCTTGAACCAAATTCAACTCTGAGAAACGAGTTGGTAACCCAAATTCGATAGTTTCAGAAAACTGAATTAATGATCAATGGTTTTCATTGATGATCAGTGACTTAACAAAAAGTCAGGCCTGGTAGGTTTCCCATAGCTGCGTTTATTTATAAAACCGAGTTCAAGGATATTTGTGAGAAAATCAGCAGCAATCTCTATTAATCGATCTTTGGGAATGAATTGAATGTCAAAAATTATATTCTTATTGAAAACACTCTAATTGAAACCATTCTTATGCGCAAGCCCGGACTTATTTTAAATATGGACTAGACAGGTTTGCAGCCCAATACTAGACTAGGATATGTTAAGACTTTCAAAGGGGCTTAAGGATATTACAAGTGAATTCTGTGAAGAAAAGGCGAGACAATAACAATGATAATTATCATTTGCCATAGTGCAGAAGCTTTTTTATTCCACCAACTTGTGTGATACAATGGGAACTGGTTATCGTCAGACATTTTTTTAATGCCTTTGAGAACAATAATTCAGGAGCCTTATGGGAAAATTTTTCTTGCTTAGATTACCACTCTTTCCATTGCAGTACCACCAAAATATTGGAGGCATGTTGCAGCAAACGTAACATTAGTAATTTTTAATATCCCAATCGTACTCATTAGTTTCTATAGCCCCTCGACAGACGTTTCTTTAAAGTTTAAATCCATAAAATTGGTTTATTATGCCACATGCAACCTTTTTATCAAAAAACGAGCTAGGTGAAAAGTTGCAAGGTTTCAAGTTGAAAGCATTGTTCTGAAAGGTTTCAAGTTGAAAGCATTTTTCTGAAGGATGAAATAAGTCTGTCACTGTAAGCCACTTCAGCTTTCAAAGCCACTGGAATTGATCTATTCAACTATCCGCTATTCCCAGGGTCGAATTATCTAGGTATAAGGCAATATAAGTAGTTGCCTAGGGGCGCCGTCGGCTTGGGGGCGCGATCACCCAGTAAACATCATTTAGCAAATACTTTCACAGAGCGAAAAATTGATTTTGAATAATTCTTTAATAAATTTTGTTCTATTAGTTTTTGTGTGTGTTCGAATTCGCTACAACAAACGTAAATGCAGCTCATTCTTTTAATGCTAACACGCAGATGCTTGTAAAACGTGACCATTTATATAAACTAACCTCAATCGCTCCACAGACCAGTTACATTAATAGATAGCTTAATTTTATATGTTAGTTGTTTCGGTGTGGATATGAGTATGAAATATTCTGTTGTAATTTAAAGAAATAGATTCCTACTTAGGGGTACTTGGGTCGCCGAAGGTATTGAAGGGCTCCTCTATACAGCAGCGCTCCTCCTCCACGGAAATTGTCTGTGAAACGAAGTGCATGGTTCTCCGTATACTGATCGGGAATCCCAAATCTCGAACCCCAAAAGCCAACAGTAGATCAACCAAAAAAACGGAGTCATCTATTAAATTGTCGTCTTGCAAACGTCCATTCCTCAACGTCTGCTCTTTAACATATGCCTTTTAATGTATGCCCTTCAACTTCTACAAACGTACAAGTAAATAAGAATTTAAAAATCACATTTATTACAACTTGCGCATCAGCGATCATAGATTAGAAAAATCAAGCAAGATATCTCCTGCATAGCTTTATCCAAAGTAAGTCCTTATTGCAGAAACGTTAATATACTCAGCTACTTTGTAGCAGTCAAATTAGCTTCAAATCATAAACAAATTACATAACAGCAACACAAAACTTATTTGCGTAACTCAAAGTGGCTTGTGAATATATAAATCCGCCTTCAGCGCAATTCTTGGATAAAGAAATTCACAAAACCAAACTCAAGCTACACCTCGATTTATTTCTAAATAGTCTGCCAAGGTAGGGCTTTGCTTTTTATTAAATTTTCCTAACCGGTTAGCCGTTGCTGTTAATCGACGGTTAACCGGTTAACCTTTACAGTTTCGTCATTGCTAGAGGCTTGTACCTTTGTAATAAGAACGTCACGTTTTCATCCATTTGGCCAAATTCGAGTGTTGATTGATAGTGATTTTGAAATTTAAAAGTTAATTTTTTCACATGGAGCTGACCAAAAACTGATTAGAACTTGGTGAAGAGGTCATTTGGTCATTGTTAGGTTTTTAGCCTCCACTTGCTACAATAATCGGCACTGGAGCATCGGCCTTTCAGTTTTCAGCAGCAAGAATCCGTCGGCTATAAATTGCTGTTGCTATATCCGTTTCTACCGTGAAGTTAACTCGACCACTAAATCCATGACCATTTCATTTTGTCGAAATTTCAGGGGAGAGAGAACCTCTTTATACTATAAATAAACTATTATAATAAAACTCCCTAGACTAGAAAACGGTTAACTGGTAGTAAAAAATACTAACCATTTAGAGTGGTTAAAAACGGTTAGTCGGTTAACCGGTTAACCGTCACAGCCCTATGCCACGGTAACATGAAATTTCAGCATTGATGTCAGATATCGAATTTTGTAGGTGCAATGCGGATGAGGAATCACAGAATATTAGACATAATTTATTACATTAACAATTTTTGTTTATTTAAAAATAATAATTAAGTTTTCTTTCGATTATAGCTGGTGTTAATTCATAATAGGCTAGAAAATAATAAGTAGGTATCTCTATTTTTGTAAAGAACGCATTTTATTGGAAAGCTGTACACAAATTACAAATTAAATTAATGCAAAAGTTGACAGTTGATTAAAATTATTCATAATCATAACAAATCAATTCCATAAATTATTTCTTATTAATTGACTTTAATATTCCTACACAGTTTGTAAGCGCAGTTCTAAGCCTTTTTTTTAAGTAGGTATAGGTATTAGGTACTATTATTGTAATAGTCCGAGTATGTAAATGAAATGCTGAAAATAATAATAAATACTGAATACCTTAAAATATGTCGAATAATATTCGATTTTGAAAATTAGAATAGGTCTGCATACACCAACATCATTGTTAGATAAAAGGATGGAATTCA
Source organism: Malachius bipustulatus (assembly GCA_910589415.1). NCBI lineage: Eukaryota > Metazoa > Arthropoda > Insecta > Coleoptera > Melyridae > Malachius > Malachius bipustulatus. The sequence continues at coordinate 58,980,921 of OU342632.1, forward strand.
GACTGCAGATAACTATACAACTTCAGAATGTTGAGGTATATTTCGTTCTTTCGCTTCTCATTCTTCTTCTCTTAAATAAGAGTAGATAATGTGAAAGAAGTTAATCATTTCCGTATTTTTCAATTAACGATTGCCGGCAAGTAAACATCTTATAATAATGTAGAACTTACAACTGCAGAAGGACTAATAAGACGATTCGAAATAAAAATATGAACTCGCGTAACATTGGACGTCGATTTGTTACCAAACCCACTGATGTTACTGGTGGGTGGTAGGGTAGGTAATAAGGAGAAGTCCCCATTCGTTGATTCATCTTCAAAATATTGAATCAAATATTTGCCATCATCTGTTTGGCTTCTTTACTTAAACAGGTACCTACTTTGGCATTTTGCTTGATCTAATAAGATATAATCTCTATTACTTTCGTTAATTTTTATGTTATTTTATAAAATTAGAAATTAAGTCTCAAAATTGACAGATGTAAACAGAAAAAATCAGTTACTTTTAATAAAGAACTTGACAACAAAGCCAGGGCAATGTGGTAATCGATTATTAAATTTATTGCTTTTGAATCTTCCTAATGTCAAAAATTTTCATTTGATCCCTTTAATAACCTTCAAATTCTACCTATCATTTTTAGTGCCATAATGTTCGATGTTACAACGTAGCATTAACAAATATGACCTTGGCAGACTATTTAGAAATAAATCGAGGTGTAGAAAACGGCGTCTAATATTATAGAGTAAACAGCAACCGACGTATTTTTATTTTATTTTATTATTTGACGGTCACCAGCTCTAAATAAACTTGACCTGGCTTTCTTAGCAACAATGTCATAGGCAAGGAATGAAAAAGTAAATGAAACCTAGCAACACACCTAGTCGTAGAGTAAGAATTATACAAAATTGGAAAATAGATAGAGATACCTATTCAGAGAAATCAGAATTAATATAGAAACGATTTTTTTCGTTTCATCATGGTGTAAGAAAAACTATTTACCAATGTTTCCTATTTTATAAAAATAAAAGTTACAATAGTAATGTTTAGATGTGCCATTTCACTTCGACGTTAGAGGAGAGTTTTTGACATATTTTACATAAATGATGTATTTATATTTATTTCAAACTATATTTTTTTGAATCTGAAAGTGAAATAACGTAGTAGTGCAATAACGTGGTTTGTATTACTTCTGAAAAGCACAAGTTTCCCCTTTGAAATAAATATACATTCTTAAAAATGGTTTTAAAGTCTGGTTTATACCCACAAATAGCCATTTATCCTCGAGTTACTACAATATATAGAAGGTGTGTATAACTAGAAGGGTGATAAGTGAAGTTTACATGGTCGGGGATAAGTTAAGAACCTAGAGTTGAGATATTTAAGTTAGCTACGATCTTGTAAACAAACTTAATGTAAATGTAGCTTCTACTTTTTTTTGCATGATCTGATTTGTTTTGTTTTTTTAATAACCTGGACGATTTGACTTTTACAATTTAGATTTTTCTAAAAAATAACACTTCATATGAACTTTAATCTTTACTTGTAGAACATGAAAAGGTGGTTTTCGAAAGTTCGCCTGGGGACGACATACACAGGTCGGTTCATGTTTTATCTATAAAATACCTTTGTCGATTCCTCAAGTAATTTTGAACATAAAAATTTCAATGAACTATGAACTTTTAATGAACATATTCAGATAGGTTCTGAGAACTTCAGATTTTCTTCAAACTTTTTTAATATAAACCCTGTTAATCTGTTTTTGGGTCATAGGGAAATCACGAATGCTGGCTTGGGAAAACAAATAAATATGAAAAGAAACAACATTATAAAATACAATAATAAAAGAGTTATAAGAACAAGGTTACAAGTTCCTTTCATCTGCTGTAGAGACTTTAGGTGCATGGTGTGATGAAGTTATAGCGTTAATTGAGGAATTGAACAAACGGTTGGTAAATTTAACTGTTGAAACTCGTTCAAAATTATACAACGAATCAGTTTATCAATACAATGTGGTAACAATGTACTTCCTTCCTAGTTTCAATATTTTCTGCTCATTGAAAATACCAAAACGAATTTTGATAATTCTGATACACGAACACTGACATTTACGATTTTTCGATTTTACGAACACTGACATTTATTAACTTTTTGTAAGTTTGGACCTGGATTTGGGTTTGGTCTTCCGGTTATTATATCAAACGTTTGCGCAGGGAAATGGAAACTTCTTAATCAAATTCCAAAAAACTATACAGGGTGGTTCGATAGATATGGCCTTCGAAAGAAATTGGTGATATCCATAAAACATCCTGTATCTATGTTAGTAATGACGTGAGACCCATTAACCATGAGTTTTTTGGAAACACCTCGGTGTCCTCTATCCACAGTTACCGTTTGTCCGTTTACCAATGAAAACCCTGTATAATTTATTATTATTATAATAAATTAATAATAATAGTATGTCCCATTTAAAATAAGAAAGTTGAGAACTACTTCCGGTATAACCGGAAGCGGTGTGCCGTTGGGAATATTTTATCAAATTGAAATTATACATGTACAAATTTTTCAGACTTCTAGTCCAATCACTTTTCCATTTATGAACGCGTTAAGGTTATCGCGCCTGACGCTTTATAGTAAGGTTATAAAAGGCAAGACTACTGCCTTTTGCAGTAGTCTTGCAAGTAGCAAAAAGACAATTTTGCTGCTTGTTGTTTTGATATATATTTTTTTTATTGAAAATGCACATGCGCTGCAGGGGAATCCATATGATGCTCTGGGAGCGGTGCATGAGCGGAGATATCAATTCACGTTGGCTGTGAATCGTTGCAGGTTATATTCCTCATAGTAAGGTATTATGGATATTTCGAAGTGCAGACCCCCCCCTATATACAGGGTGTTATTGCCTAATATTTCCAAAAGTGTCCATAAAATTTTTTCGAAAACTAACAAATAATAAAGTTATAAGCCTTCAAAGTTGATTTTTTTAAATCAATATTTTTTATAACTTTTTTTCTGGTGTACGAATTTTATTAAAATTTTAAACCCTTGCCACTGATGTTTCTTTGCATCCTTGGTCCAAATTAGACTTGAATCCGTCGAAACCTCGAAATCAAAAGGCCTTAACTGCCCTTGACCTTCAAAAAAGGCCTATAACTTTTTTCGTAATATTTTTTTCTGAGTTTTGAAGATGCACAATTAAAGAACATGAAGAAATATTCTGAAAAGATCCTCTTTGTCTATCACGATAAAATGACCTGTTTCCGAGTAAAACTGTTAAAAATTTTCTTGCATTAAAATTGATCATCATAAATTATGATCATTCTGCAAAAATACCAAAGCATGTTTTGGAAACAGTTGCAGGGTTGCCTAGGAAACAAGACGTTTGCTTTGAATTTAATTTTGACACTGTATAAAAAAAATTCCCGATCGACTAAGCTCGTCCCAGCTCAATTTCACCACTCACTTTCCACCGATCCGAGGGGTAGGAAGGGGGCAGGTGCCATTGTAAAGTACGGGGTATCGGTTTTTCGTGGATTGCTCCGTCAGTTTTGATCCTACCGAAAAAATTGTTAAAAAAAAAAAAAAATTGACTTTGAAAAGCCAATTTTTGGTTTTCAAAGGCCCTGGCACAAAGGAATATGTATGTGACCTTTACAAGGTCAAAATTGTCTCCCCACCATTTTCAAAAAAACATTTTGAAAAAAATTCAGATTTTTGCTTCGCGTGCCAGCGGCGGATTTTTCGCGAACATTGCTTCGGAAAGGGTTGATTGTGTTCCGGGTAAAAAACGAACAAAAAGCCGTTTAATTTTTTTCGCTCTCCCTCCCTGCCAAATTATCCCACCACCCCTTCCCAACAGGCCCTCAAAAAAACATCAAAATACCCTTCTAAAATACATTAGCTGAACCCCCTACATGTACTACCGGCCAAGAACAAACCATTTTAAATTTTTTTTCCCACCGAAAGTTCGCTATATTTCGCGAAAAGCTTGCCCAATCGACTTACGCCTGGAACGAGCTTACGTGTTCTGCCAAGCTCTTCCTTTTTGGGAAGAACAATTTTTTTGGTACGATCAAAACTGACGGAGCAATCCACGAAAAACCGATATCCCGTACTTTACAATGTCCCCTACCCCCCTCCCGCCCCTCGGATCGGTAGAACGTGAGTGGGGAAATTGAGCTGGGACCTCACTTAGTCGATCGAGAAACAAAAATTTGATATAGGGGGTCTGCACTCCAGGCTTTTTTTTTCTTCCGATAATACCCATCTATCAGGAAACTTTGGAATGCTATGCCAAAGTGATGCAGTTCTATACATGACAGAAGTCTGAAATAAGATGGTACAAGGTGTAACGAGCTGAACCTGGTAGGGATGAGCATTTACGGCTTGACATGTATGTATTTCTGCCCGGCCTTGTTTCTAAGTTGGATCAAGCGGGTCACTTCTTTTGAATACTTCACATAAAAATATCTGTAAAACAGACTTAGATCAGCTACTTTTCTTCGATGTTCAAGAGTGTCTAATTTTGTCAAACCTGGGTCCCCAATCAAGTGGATGACTCTTTTCTGAATCTAGTCAAGTAATTTCAGCGCATGTTTAGGAGCTGAGCTCCAAACATGTGAGCAGTACTCCAAGGATGGTCGGATTTGAGCCTTGTATATGAGGAGAAACTGTTGAGGTGTATAAAATTTCTATTCAAAATATTGAGTCAAATCTGCCACCATCTTTTTGGCTTCTTTACTTAAATACTTTGAGATTTTGCTTACTTTTATAGAATAAAAAATCTGTTGCTTTCATTATTTTTAATTCATTTTATAAAATTACAAATTAAATTATTCAAATCTCAACACTGACAGATGTAAACAGAAAAAAATCAGTTTGTTATTGTGGATAAAAAAGTTGACAGCAAAGCCAGGGCGATGTTGTAGTTGAATATTCAATTTATTGTTTCTGAATACTGCGAATGTCAAAAATGTTCCATCGGGCGCTTTAATAACCTTCAAATTCTACTTGTCATTTTTAGTGTTATAATGTTCGATGTTACAACGAGAAGTGGATAATCTTCACATCTTGTGAGAAAAATAATATTTGGATGCGAGAAGTATTTCTAAATGCAAAGGGTCAAGACTTTCACCAGAATACATAATTTTATTTGTGATTGCTTTTAAAACTCTATACTTCTCTTTTGTTCGCAAAAAAACTTTAATAGGCTCTGTTGTCTTTGGTTCCGTGTAGAAACGATGTAGGGATTTACCTTGAATCTGTACAAAAGAGATTTTTATAATACTTAGCTTTCAAGAGATGATGAAGTTTGTGGCTATCCCCAGTGTGGTTTTGATCATTCTACTCTCGTTGAATGTTACCATTTTTATTTGTGACTTCTCGAGAACTAATCTACAATGTTATCCAAACATGGCGGACATCAATACTACCCTACTAATCGCAAAAAAAAAAAACTGACAAAATAATGAAAAATTAGGTAAAATCGCCTGGGCATTCTAAAGTACATTTCACAGCTTATATTAAGAAATAGTTGCCCTGTCTGCCTTGTAAATAGGTAGCATTTCCAAATATAAAAAAGGCGGTCAATTTTGACCTGCTGGTTAGAAAACTTCATGCATATGTATTGACCAGCTCTCTTTTGTCGTGGTTTCGTTCTTATCTCAGTGGACGAAAACAGAAGGTAAAAGTGAAACAGTTCATCTCTGACCCAATTGATGTCTTATCAGGGGTGGGACAAGGCACTCATCTGGCACCTATTTTATTTTTAATCTATATTAATGATGAAAACAGAAGGCAAGTATACTCAAGGATTGATTCATAAAAATAATGAATTGTAGGTCAATGAGTATAAGCACACAGAGTGCAATTGCTAGCCTGTTAGGTGGGTTCGGAGCAATCCTCCATCGCCCATAACAGTTGTCATGCTGGCAGTGCCCGAAACTCCAACCAGAGAGTTTGCTTCCGCATCCAACAGCAAAGCCCTCCAGAGTACCAAATCAAGCACAGACACGTGTTTCGTTCTACTGGAACTCATCAGTGTGCTGCATTCGGAGTGTCTGGAGGATGCTGTCGGATGAACGGAAGCCGGGGCCTCTTAAGGCCAGCATTAACACGGAACTCCGTGTGGTGTAAAATAGAGCGACATCTAGCGGTCAGTTCAAGGAACTAACCGTGAGTTCACTCTAAATTGATTGAAGTTCCAGACACTACCAATAAAGCCGGTCGATGACAACGAATAATGAAGAAAACAGAAGGCAAGTATACTCAAGGATTGATTCATAAAAATAATGAATTGTAGGTCAATGAGTATAAGCACACAGAGTGCAATTGCTAGCCTGTTAGGTGGGTTCGGAGCAATCCTCCATCGCCCATAACAGTTGTCATGCTGGCAGTGCCCGAAACTCCAACCAGAGAGTTTGCTTCCGCATCCAACAGCAAAGCCCTCCAGAGTACCAAATCAAGCACAGACACGTGTTTCGTTCTACTGGAACTCATCAGTGTGCTGCATTCGGAGTGTCTGGAGGATGCTGTCGGATGAACGGAAGCCGGGGCCTCTTAAGGCCAGCATTAACACGGAACTCCGTGTGGTGTAAAATAGAGCGACATCTAGCGGTCAGTTCAAGGAACTAACCTTCCGTTCATCCGACAGCATCCTCCAGACACTCCGAATGCAGCACACTGATGAGTTCCAGTAGAACGAAACACGTGTCTGTGCTTGATTTGGTACTCTGGAGGGCTTTGCTGTTGGATGCGGAAGCAAACTCTCTGGTTGGAGTTTCGGGCACTGCCAGCATGACAACTGTTATGGGCGATGGAGGATTGCTCCGAACCCACCTAACAGGCTAGCAATTGCACTCTGTGTGCTTATACTCATTGACCTACAATTCATTATTTTTATATATTAATGATGTCTTTGATCGGATCCATTATAGTGAGGTTCTATTGTTTGACGATGACACTAAGCTATTCAGAGCCATTACTGAACCGAATGATGTAAACTTACTTCAGGAAGACATCGATTCATTTGTTGATTGGTGCAGTCTCAATGGTCTTAGATGTAACCCAAGAAAGTGTTTCTCGATTAGGTTTGGCAGCTATAGAATACCCAACAGCATCTATTTGCTCACTGGTGACCCACTGGAAAATGTGGATTATATCCGTGACTTGGAGGTCACCTTTGACTCTAATATGACCTTCAGAGCACATATCGATCACTTAGATATTATGGTCCGCAGTAAGATTTATTTCATAAAAAGTTTCTCATTCAGGTTTAGATCAATCACAACGTTCAGGGTATTGTACTTTTCATTCGTCTATTCTAAATTGATGTATGCGTCAACAATTTGGACGCCCCGTGAATTGGGATTGATTAGAAAACTGGAATCTCTGAGTCATCTGTATTTGAGATTTGTGGCATTTAAAACTGGAAACTCTCTACATTACACAAATCATGATTTCGCTACCACTTACCAGATATTCTCTATTCCCAATTTAGAATCTGCAAGAAATAGATCAGATCTGCTTTTCGCTTTCAAAATTTTGACTAATTCAGTTGATTGCCCCAGCATTGTTGATAGTTTCAATTTCCACGTACCGCCTAGAACACTTAGAACAAACCACAATTTTTTTGATATTCGTTTTTTTAGCCTATGGCAGAAGAGAAACAATTGTTTCTAGATTGTCAAAATTATGTAAGCTTAATTATCACGAACATGGTTCGATTTTTATAATTCCTCTTTCAGTTGCATGAAAGTTAAGTATAAGTAGTCCTCGAATATGCATAGTCCTTAAAGATGATTATGCCATGGACTTCGATGCTTTTCTTTGCTATAAGTTTTTTTTTCTCTTTTTTTTTAATAGATTTCGTTTTGTTCATGATGCGAATGATTCACTTTTGTAGTTTTTTGTTTATACAGGGTGTTATGTAATTGAATGTCAATATTTAAGGGGGTGATTTTTGGGTTCATTTTAAGAAGAAAACTTCATAAGAACGTATATCCCAAGAGTCCTAACTTTTGAGATACAGGTTGGTAAAGTTTTATAACAATAAATCATTTTTTCGTAATATCTGTAATACCACTCTGGATATTTTAATGAAATTTCGTGTACAGGTATTACGCATCAAGGAGCATTTTTTCATGTACCACGTTTCATTTTATTTCCATTAGTGACGATGGTTCACGATCGTGCAGAATTTTACCGGAATATTTTAGCAGACAAAGATGGTACGCCACTGATTTCTGTTCTAATAGAAATCATTTTTGGGATCTCCATTCATTTCCAAGCAAATTTGATCACTTATTTTTTTTTGGTCCGATGCACGGTTCTTGCCTAAAAAAATAAAATCTGTTTCTCTACATAGTCACAAGATTGTCGTTTAAATGACAATAAAAAAAATATAAAAATATTCAGGTAAAATTCTGCAAGATGTCACTAGTGGAGATAAAACGAAACGTGGTACATGAAAAAATGCCTCTGTCTATTTATATGTATACAGGGTGTTAGTCAAGTACGGGGCCAAACTCCAAGGGGTGCTTCCTTGAGTGATTTTAAGAAGAAAAGTTCAAATAAACATGGGTCCGAAAATGCATATTTTTTAAGATACAGGGTGTCAAACTTAAAAAAAATTCGAATGTTCGTGAATATCTCTAAACTCTTTCAATCAGTTTTGTTGAAATTTGGCAGTTCTGTTTGTAATAACAAGAGGGTAATTTAGCCCCAATTAGATTAAAATTATTAATTCCAGTGGCGTCCCGGAAGACAGTCTAACTAATATTTTTGATTAAAAAATTGGGCGCCACTGGCTTTTTTTTAATTTTGTATTTTTTTCGAATTAAGCAACTAGAAATACAACTATTTTATCTCTTGAGTTTTTTCATATCTTGCTTTGTTTTCGAGAAAAAAATAAAAACCACTTTATTGCATGTCCCTGGGACAATGAGAGTAAAAAATTTAAACTAGGTAGGTACCTACTTGCCAAACTATTAGCAATTAAAATCACACGAAAGTCCTCTTTTGAATTCTCATTTTCGCACAAATTAAAACTATTTTCGATAAAAGAAATTATCATAAAATAATCTGACAACGTGACAATTTACTACTGCAATGTTTTAAAAGTAGGTAACAGAAAAAAGAATAAAAGTGCTGTGGAATGAAAAACAAATGCTGTTCAATAAAATTCGATTTTTACTTAAACTGTCATAACATAGCTTAAAGTGTCAAATAATTAATTCATTGTAATTATTTGAAGTGTTTTCAACAGTAGTCTTAGATTTATTTTACTATAATTATTTGAAAATGGTTCAATTTACAAACACAGAAATGGCTGATATGCATTTTGTTTATGGAATGGCCCGAGGCAATTCCAGAGAGGCTGTGCGCATTTATCAAGAAAGGTATCCACATCGTATGGTACCAAATAGAAAAACATTTGCGAGGATACATGAAAGACTCTGCGAATCAGGCACCTTTCAAAGGTCGGCTGCTGTAATTGGGAGACCTGTCACAATAAGAACAGTGGAGGTAGAGGAAGCAGTTCTACACAAAGTTGAACATAGTCCTGATACACGCACACGTAAAATTGCAGAACAATTAAACATTTCCCACTTTACTGTGTGGCAGATTTTAAGGGACAATCAACTCTATCCTTTCAAGCGTTATTACCTGCCGATTTTCTTCAACGAATTGTTTATTGTACTTGGCTTTTGCATCAACAAGTAGCATCTCCGAGATTTCTTTCCTGTATTTTGTTTACTGATGAAGCGTGTTTTTCCCGAAATTCCATTATGAACTTTCATAATAATCATATCTGGGCAAACGAAAATCCCCATGCGGTTACAGAAACTAATTATCAACAACAGTTTTCAGTGAATGTTTGGGTTGGTATTGTAGGCGATTTTCTCATTGGACCTCACTTTTTACCCCCGAGATTAAATGGTCAAGAGTATCGTCATTTCTTGGAATTTACATTACCTGAACTCTTGGAAAATGTCCCACTGGTAGTAAGAAGAGCAATATGGTTTATGCACGATGGGGCTCCACCACACTTTAGCATAGTAGCAAGACAATTTCTGGATGCAACTTATGGAGAAAACTGGATCGGTCGCGCTGGTCCACAGTCATGGCCACCCAGATCACCGGATTTAAATCCTTTAGATTTTTTCCTTTGGGGGCATTTAAATGCCCTCGTTTACAAAACTCCAGTCAACACTGAAGAAGAACTTGCCCAAAGGATACGGAATTCATGTGATCAGATAAGGCATACGCCGGGAATATTTCAACGAGTTCGGCAATCAATGTTACGACGAGCCAATGTTTGCATTGAAGTTGAAAGAGGGCATTTTCAGCAACTATTATAATTTTCGACTTCTTTTCTGTTAAATAAATAATTAATTAAACATTACGGTAGTAAATTATTGTGCGATTATTTTGTTAATTTCTCTTACCAAAAACATTTTTTTAATCTGTGCGAAAAAAAATTTAAAGAGGACTTTCGTGTCATTTTAATTGTTTACCTAATAGTCTGGCGAGTAGTTTAAATTTTTTACTCTCATTGTCCCAGGGACATGCAATAAAGTGGTTTTTATTTTTTTCTCGAAAACAAAGCAAGATATGAAAAAAACTCAAGAGATAAAATAGTTGTATTTCTAGTTGCTTAATTCGAAAAAAATACAAAATTAAAAAAAAGCCAGTGGCGCCCAATTTTTTAATCAAAAATATTAGTTAGACTGTCTTCCGGGACGCCACTGGAATTAATAATTTTAATCTAATTGGGGCTAAATTACCCTCTTGTTATTACAAACAGAATTGCCAAACTTCAACAAAATTGATTGAAAGAGTTTAGAGATATTCACGAACATTCGAATTTTAAGTTAAGACACCCTGTATCTTGAAAAATATGCATTTTCGGACCAATGTTTATTTGAACTTTTCTTCTTAAAATCACTCAAGGAAGCACCCCTTGGAGTTTGGCCCCGTACTTAACTAACACCCTGTATATTGTCTATACAGGATGGTCCAACTTAAAACGTCAGGACTTTACCAAACGATAGATAACGTTAAAATAATGCCAGTTTCTTTAATACACTTATAGCAGGGAAAGCTTCCTTTTCAAGATACAGGGCGTTAGGGGAAAAAATAATGTTTTGAGAATACTGTCAAAACGGCTGCTTTAAAAAAATTGAAATTTGGCACGCAGCATGAGCTAAGTATCTTTCATGATTTACGGCCTATGGTGATAAATTGCAAAAGCCAGCGGCGGAGATATGGGTGTGCCATCGTGCCTTTTCAAAAAAAAAAATTGACGCCACTGACTCTATGGCAAATTTAATAATACTATTCAATGCTCCATGCTTTTCAGAACAAAAAAGTACTCTATAATTTTTTTCACAAGGCGCATAGTTTTTCGAGATAATTCAGGTTTTCTTAGGTAATATCTGTAGCCATTTTAAGAACAGACAAATTCTATACCTCAGTCGGCCAAAAGATATAGTAATAAAAGTGCGCGGTAAGTTTACAATCCAGGTAGGCAGACCTTATACACAAGAATTATATAAACAAACCTTAGAATGCCCTTCTCATTGGTTTACCGGAACCAGGTAACCAATAAATAAGGCACTATCTGCCTACAGATGTGACTACTTGGACCTTAAAAGTTTGTGCGCAGTTTTATTACTATATCTGTTGGTCGACTGAGGTACAGTCAAATAACTTTTACTTAAATAATTAAATAACAGAAATAAACAACACCTAACTAATGTAACAATAATTGTTCGAAATAACAAACATTCTGTTGAATGCATAACTGGCAACGTCTTCTGATGGAGTTGTTTAGACTAAGTAGCACGTCGTGTATCTGCACAAGCGTTCCGAATCCTAAGTAAGAGTTCCTCTCTATGGGGCACCGGAGTTGCATAAACGATTTCTTTCAGATGACCCCAAAGATAGAAATCCAGGGGGGTTAAATCTGGAGACCGTGCAGGCCATGCAACTGGACCACTGCGACCAATCCATCGACCTTCAAAGTGTGTGTTCAGCCAATTACGAACGTTTGCACCAAAATGTGCCGGACACCCATCTAGTTGGAACCAGGCTTGTCTTCGCATATCGACTGGAATGTCATCCCACATATTGGCATTCTCAGTCTCCAAAAACTCAAGGAAGTTTTCAGAATTCAGTCGCTGTGGGAGTTCATAAGGGCCAAAGAGGTTACCATTGTAGATTCCTATCCAAATGTTGACACTAAATTCGTGTTGAAAATTTCGTGAGGATTGTCATGAGCCCACACATGTTGATTGTGAAAATTTACAATCCCACGTCGGATAAAACACGATTCATCTGTCCGTAGAATATTTCTTAAGAAATCGTTATTCTGGTCCAGAAGCCACCTACAAAACACCATCCTGCGTTCTTCATCTCCTGGTTGTAAACCATGAACAGGTTGGAGATGAAAAGGATGTCGATGATCCCGTTTTAACACTCTTAAAATTGTGCTTTTAGAATTTCCAGTGGTTCGACTCACTCTTCTTTGACTTGTCCTCGGGTCTCTGGTAAATTCACGTAGTATGCGGTTGTTTCTTCTTACGGTATCAACATTTAGACGATTAGGATTTCTAATGATGGGCCTATTCCTCTCTCAACGAATTGATTATGTACCTTTGAAAAAACATTATGTTGTGGCTGTCGTCTGTTGGGAAATCGTCTGCGCTATTCTAGAGCTGCTTCTGCCGCATTTCCATCACAAAATCCATAGATAAAATGCATATCAGCATATTCTTGATTAGAAAATCGGAAAGGCATCGTAATATTTAAAAATAATACCAATAGTTTGTTGTAAAGAGATTTAGTGATACTTATAACAAGCAGATATTAAATTGGTTAAAACATCAAAACTTGGTCATAGTCTACTTCATGAAATTTAAATTAGTGCGGAAACGGTGCGCCTTGTGAAAAAAATTAGAGAGTACTTTTTTGTTCTAAAAAGCATGGGGCATTGTATTATTAAATTTGCCATAGAGTCAGTGGCGTCAATTTTTTTTTTTTTTTCGAAAAGGGGCGATATTTCTAGATCAAAAGTTTTTTTGGGGTTGTGCGCGTGAAGAATTCTGATCTGCTAATCGAATACTAGGGATTCCCAAAATTCCATCAAATTTGCCAATCACCAAAGGCAACTTTGTTACCTCTGAACATCCTCTAAAATGCTCTGTAGGTATACTTACAGTATCCGCCAATTCAGGGTCACTCTGTACATCAAGTTCCCTATATTATATCATGTGTTCAAATTTCAACTTAATTAGTGAGGATTGTGATATTAATCAATCGACTGTCAAATTGACCTTTGCTGCAATTTTCACTGTCAATAATTTTTAATTTTACTGGTCCATTTAGTATTTACCAATACTTACTATCTTATAAGTAGCATGCTTACACCACCCTAATAACTTCAATAAAAATGCTTGTAAGTAAATATCTGTCTGTTCTTGCACAAAAATAATTCATAGGTATCTAAAATTTGTATTAATTTGGAAAATTGTTTTATATTTCAGAATGCATATTTTTATCTGGGTCTTAGCGTACTGTTCCTTATAGCTTCATCACTTATTTTTCACATGATATTCTCAGAGGCCTTTTCATGGGTCCCTAAATGGACACACCAACAACTCTTAGTAAGTGGAGTAAGTATTATTTAAATCGAGATATTCCTCTGGTATTTTCATTAACTCTGTTCTATTTCAGATACTAGGATACATCTGTAGTGCAGAGTCGGCTGTGCTGGCTCTCATTCAGCAGGTCGTCAAGAAAAATTATCAACCCGTAGCCGAAGATCTGAGCCTGAATTTACAAGGCCACCAAACATCACCTCACAGTACTCCTGAACACAAGATGAATCAAAATACGCAGAATTACAGGCCCATTAAAAATTGCCCACTAGCAGTTGCATCCACGTCTAGACAAGAGTCCTCAAACAATTACAAAACAGAGGTTGAGCCATGTTCGTCGAAATGTTCAGAACCTTATAATAACAGAGTAGCATGATAGTAGTAAAGGCAAATGTTTTTTGTATTATGACTGGTATGAAGTTTGCAGTTTATAATATTTTTTTTGCAAATATCACTTGTTTGAACAATGGAGCACACTTTCTGATATGATATAAATTTAAGTCCTAATTTAAGTCCAGAATAATTAAGAAATATATTGTGTAATAGACATTATTTTTCATCCAATATTTTAATAGTTGACATTTATGGCCTCTTCGAAAAAATCGTTGTAGGTTTACTAGGGTTACTAATCGACTTAACAACAATAAATTCGTAATCGCTTATTACAAAATTCTACTAAAAACTTTCATTCTTAAAAAAATTCTTACGTGATATCTGTTTTAAGAGTTTTTTAGGTCTCATTGTTGGGCAGGTACAAAAGTATTAAAAATTTATTTTATCATCAAACTAACCATTAGTTGCGGGAAGAATAATTTTTAATAAAATATCCCGCTTATGTGGTAGCTAATGAAGTGTGACGTTGTATTAAAAAAATCACTTATTTCCAAAAAAAAAAAAAACGTAATTATGAAGTACACTTTTTTATTGATTCGCCTTGTAATATTTTTGCAAAACTAAAAAGTGAGACATTGTAATGAGACATTGTACTTAAATAAGTAGCTTTCAAATCACATATCCCTCGATTTCTGTTCCCTATGATGATAAGCAAAGGGGTAGTTCCCCCTGTCAAGGAGAGACCAATGTAGGCAGGCTTTGTAAGAAACAAATCATGTCCAAAATTCAGTAAAACTGTGAATTGAAGATTCTGATTGTTTACTGATATTGGCAGAGCCTTGTCATCACCAGGGCCTTAAATAGAGTTCCTCATTTTTGTGTCCCTTGATGAAATCTTTCCCGTGTTGATGTTTAGTCCTTTTATCCCAGTATTCTTTATGTTTTTTCTTGACCCATTTATGTTTATTTGACCCCGTGCTGTACTTTTTGGTACTCCCAGGGCCGGCTTTGGGCCAATATATCCCGCCAAGGATCCACTTCGTGCCAACTCGTTGACTTTGAGATTTTCACGGCATTCCCAGTCAGGACGTTATCGTGGGGTTTTCTATAGCCCTTAGAACCGCTTGATTGTCTGTGAGGCGGGTGCCTACCCTCTTGACACCAGTTTTTGTAGACTCACCTTCTTTCTGGCTGTCAAGGGGTTGGACCGCTATCAAGTGGGCCGAGCGGTTTGCCAATGATAGTGGTCAGAGAGGTGTGAGGCACGCAGATTCGGGGGCTGCTAAGAGTAGAGCCCTCTTTATGTGAAATTCAGTGTTAGGGTGGTCAAGGGTGATAAATATGAACACCAAAGTTATGATTAATATTATTTACTAAAATAATAAAATAAAATTACACTACTGAGATATCACTTGATTATTTCATTATCTACTATATTTAATTTCGATTATAAAACTGATATGCAAAGTTTACCAGAAAAAATTAATTTAAAAAAAGAACAAAAAACAAACTTTAGGAAAGAAAAAAAAACTATCTTACGTACAATCTGACTCTAATCAACTACCATTTTATTTGTGGGAATAGTGCTGTGGCGGTACCTGATCTGATTAATTTAATTTAGTTTCACAGGTGACGTTAATAAAAAAAAATCAAAAATAAAATTTCTTTAAATCAAAAAAAAAATAAAAGTAATAAAAATCTTTCGAACGGAAAAACAGTAAAGTTCTAGTGTTAGTCTCATCGACTTACTACTTAGACGTAGCCCTTGGATTTGCCCTTTCTGTAGCTCTGCTGGGTATCTCCCCGTCAAAGGAACAAACTCACTCACTCGCGTTTACTTTAATTTCTCGCGCGAACGCCCTGACCGTCCTCTTCGGTCCCCGAATCACCACTAACTTTTTGGTTTCTAAACCCCTTTCCAAATCAGTTACTCTTTCTCGGGTTTCGAAATGTGATTTTCACTGGAGTGTTGCCACTTTGACTTTTATTTACCGGTCGTCCAGTTACTTGACGTAGGTAAACAAAAGCAAGGTGCATTCTGACAGGGAAATGACAACCATGCGAGTTGTTCCAGTTTAGCAATCGTTCCGCAGTCAGCGTTACATTAAAAAATTCAGCTAGCGTCATTAAAAATTTGCCGCGGTGGTTGTTTCATGGCCTAGTTAAATTGTTTTTGCTTTTCGTTTACGACGCTTAATATTGCTTAAAAATTAAATATGCAGTATTTCGAAATTGTGCAATTTCATTGACTCCTGATTAAGTAAAATATGTAATTTAATTATAATTTATTTTCTTTTTAAAACTAAGTAACTATGCCAAAAAATACCTATCCTGGCTCTGCCACATCACTCCCCACTTTCAAAAAGAAAACTCGTTGAGTTTTCTTTTCTCTTCACATAACTACAAAATGTATTACCTAATGGTTCTATAGGGATGAGAGTATAAGATCTGCCGTACATTGATATCAATCAGCTTCGAATTTCCCATGAAGACTCTACAGTCGTGGAGTCAACGTCACTCCATTCTACAATAAACCTTGGCTGAAAGAATTGCGTGTTTAATTCCAACTTACATTCTGTCGAACGTTCGGAATATTGGAGCTGACTACACGGATATACTACCAACAATTACTATTCTGTCATATCATATTACATATGGAGCGGCAGTCTTACACTTACCTATTTTTTATTACCTACTTAATCATAAACTTACTCGCTTTTCTTCAAGCCTGCTCTCGAGTTTCACTAATTACTACATGTTTACTATTATATGGTTGACCTATCCTAACTTGTCGTAATGAAAATACCTCCTGGAGTAATAACGCATACTATTTATTTTTCATGATTGCTGACTGAACTGTTTTGCTTGTGTACTGTGGTGTACACAGTTACTCTAGAAGGCATGAATCTACGTATTTACAAAAGAAATCTCTAAAATTAATTACACAATTGTCTGAAAAAAGTGAGACGTCAAGAGCATTACTCTGGCGGGCATTGACTGAAGTCTCGCTCCTCTGGCTGTCTAACATCCCTCGTTACTACAATGGCAACTTTCGCCATACTGATAAAAAAAAAAACGGCAGCCGAGTGTCGAGTGACGTAGCCATACCGGCCCTCTTGACAAATTGGTAACATGTCTCAACATTCTTCATGATTAACCACTATTAGTCCTCATAATCACACACTAAACTACTAAACAAAACCTGTTCACACTGCTTAAATTATTCTTCCTTGCACTAGTTCGGTAAGGAGTGTTATCGTGGGGTCACCGGTCAGGTCGAGGTTAAGTCATTGTCCGTCCAGTGACTTATGGGCTGCTGAAGCACTGGGTATACCGTAGTGGTAGATGCGTTCAACGTGGTTCGTGTCGGCGGCTCTTCGGTCTCGTTTCGCGGTACAAGGATTTCCTCTAGTTCCGTTCCTGTAGCCATGTCATGCTTTTTGGCCGTTTTCGCTCGATTTCGATGCAGCAACACTAGCGTAAGCGTATTCCACAAACTCGCGAGTAACGAAAGTCCACAACCAAGAGTCTGGTAAAGTTGAAGTCCGTTGATTAACACTCCCAGACAGTACTTAATGGCACGGAAAATCACATAGAATCCTAAAAGTCCGCTCATGAACACACCCACTTCCGAGAACCAGCCATAAAGTTGTTTCAAGGTGGTGTCTGCAAGTTTCTTCATTTCTTGATTATCGAAGAGGCTCAAGGTGGAATAACCTTGGCTGTTAGTTGGCAGTCCTGCTACTTTCCTGGCGATGATGTTTTCAACGGCTTGCCTTTCACTTCCAAATGTCAACGCTCGTTGGACCTTATCTACTTCCTCTTGTGTGTATAGACCATATTGTCCTATTGACTGGATAGAGTCGAACAACAGTGGACCGTCTTCGTCAACTTTCAGCTTCCTTGGTGGTAGTTTAATTGTCGGGAAAAACAAGCTTTAAAAGTATCGCTGTGGTTCATCACAAGTTATCTAGGATGTTTCGTCTGATATACTTCCAGGTCGCAAAACAGAGTATTCTCGACTAGCGTTAAGGCGAAGATTTTGTTTGGTTGTCTTCCACGACAACGTACTTCTCGGACAACGTCTTGGCTTCTATTAAATTTATTTTCTTTGGGTAGTTAAAGTCTTTTCACAGGCTAAGAGGTTCTCGTTTCTCCCATTGGTAATGTTCTGCTGATTCTGGATAACTGAACTGACTGTTACGTGAATGGATGCAGCAGTTAGTCCCACTTGTTTATCTTCACAGTCATAAGCGATCAGTCCTGAACTAAGTGTCCCTAGGCACACGATAACTAACACGTTTACGAAGACACACCGTACACTAGCCATTTTGACAGTCCTCCTTTGTTGTATATCCGATAGCTGGACATGACCTGACCTTACTCCGCACTCCCTTACCTTGTTGTTTTTTCACTCTCACAGTTTACAGTTCTAGGAATGATTTTTATCATAAGCACTTTACAAAAAAAATTTACAAAAATAAAAAAAATTAAAAGATACAAATTACTCGAGACGGCAAGAAGATCAACTGATAAATAAATGGTTGTTCCCTTATTAGTTACTTACAATAAATTATATTTTAACTCACAATAATATATACTACCCATCATCTCTTAAACAAAAAAATATAAATCCCTACATAATAATTATAATAAAACTAAAAAAAAAAACGGTTTGCAAAAAAATACCATTAAAAAAAATTCTACCCCTTATCGCTCATATACCACCTGAATCAAAATATTTCTACCCATATCGCTCATACATAACACCTGAGTCAAAAAATTTCTACGCATATCGCTCATATATCACCTGAGTCGAAAAAATTCTACCCATATCGCTCATATATAACACCTGAGTCTCCCTACTACCGGTAATAGTACAGCCCTAATGGACTTCTGCATTGACCTTCCTGGGGATGGCGAGGGACCTGAAACATAACACAAGGCGCTCTGGGAATCTATTAACCGATTCCGCACTACTGTTCGTATTCTCCACACAACTCTATCTTCTCTATTTCTCCTTGACATGGATCCCAGATCCATCTCATCTCTTCTAAAATGCCTCTGTCGTCTATAATCTACATAGGAGACTCTATCACGCTACTTTCTCCTTGATATGGATCCCTGACCCATCCTGTCGTCTCTAATACGACGTCTATTACTCATTACTTCAATAATCCGGGAATTCTCTCTTCCCAATCTCTTGTTGATATGGATCCCTGATCCATCTCTGTCTCTTTTATTTTACGACTTCTCTTTTCTCTACTATCATACTCTGGGCCATTGAACACATTTTTCTCTCTGTCTATCTTTCTTTGGCGTGGCTAGCAACCACATATGGCCCTTGGCCTGGTCGAAAATTCATCGACCGGCCTAACGTCAGCGAAACACTTCTAGTCGCTGCTACATCGCTTCCTCGGTGCGATCCCTTACCTCGAAGTAAGGGTTGAAAACATAAATTTTAACATGAGATGGTAATCTGATACGAATTTTATAGAAACCACAATAGTCTCAGCTTTTGAAGTGTTAACGTTGATCCCTTATCCTGAGATAATCCATCATATCCTTCTTATAGTCCATATGTTATACAAGATGGTCCACAAAGAGACGCATTTGGTACTTCAATCCCTCAGTCTTATTGTGTCTTAGAATGTTTGAAATGCCAAATTCTTGTCAAATGACGGTGAGTTCTAAAACTCTTGAAGCATTTGTTACTGTAAGTTTTACCTATTTACTGGTATAATAGTGGAATTCACAATCAGTATTCCAGTTTGCAATTACAGATAGATGCTACAGTATAAGTCTAAACAGCAAAAGTTTTATGAAAAATAAATTTAACTGTAATATTTGCAGTTAACGAAAATAGTTTCAGACTATTTAATGGAAACTTTTTATTAATAATTAGTAATAATTATTGTTTTATGATCATTTTCGTAGATTTTTTAAATGTACTTTTGTGCTTTTGTTCACAACTCGAAAACAAGTTTTTAGTGTACTTGTGAAGTGTTTTTTTTTATGATAAAAATGGGTTACCTACACTATAATTTTTTTTCTTAAGGTCTAGAAAGTAGCATGTTCGAAATTCAATTTACTTTTGTCAAAATAAATCAACTTTTAACTATAATACTGTTTGTATCGACACTTTTGTAAAAAGATAAATTAAAATTAGACCAAAGAAAATTTACAAAACTATTATTTTATCCAAGATTGGTAGGTGTGATTTTAGTCAGATCCATTCACCGATTTACTTCCAATATATGTACTACAGGGTGTCTGCTACTGGCTACCGGCTATATCCCGGAAACTAATGGGCCTAGAACCTCAAAATAAAAAATTTCCAGACACAAGTGATCACGAGAAATTCAATAAAAATATTTTCAAGATGGCCGCACTTCCGGAAATACCGGAAGTAGACACCTCCTTCGTTATTTCAACGGGAACACCCTGTAAAATATTATATTTTTTAAATGTCTGAAGAAATCGAATACAGGTGGTTTTCCCCATTGGAATTTAGATTGAGCGGTTTATGAGTTATAAACAAGTGAAAATCGCAAATTTTCAACTTCAAAGCAATCTAGAACTAGAACGGCTCAAGATATCTAAAAAAAACGGTTTACATGTCCCCATCCTAACTTCATGTTTTATCCCACTATGGCCCGTATTCATCAATAAATATAACCCCTGGGGTTATATTTTGGGACATGTCATTGGTTTAAAATTCGTAGCGTTCGTAGGGTTTGAGCATTAGACCAATCAGCTGTCAGAAAATTCAAAATATAACCCCAGAGTTATATTTTGAAGTTTGATGTATACGGACATATGTGGAGTAAATTTTAATACAGGGTGATGAACATTATCAGATTTTTCATCAACCTGTATTAAAATTTAAACCACATAGGCCCGTATTCATCAATAAATATAACCCCTGGGGTTATATTTTGGAGCATGTCATTGGTTTAGAATTCGTAGCGTTCGTAGTGTTTGAGCATTAGACCAATCAGCTGTCAGAAAATTCAAAATATAACCCCAGAGTTATATTTTGAAGTTTGATGAATACGGACAATAGTAGGATACTATGTGAAAAGTTAAGATAGGGACATGTAAACCGTTTTTAGATATCTTGAGCCGTTTTAGTTCTACACTGCTTTGAAGTTGAAAATTTTCGATTTTCACTTGTCTATAGGTAACTCATAAACCGCTCAATCTAAATTCCAATGGGGAAAACCACCTGTATTCGATTTCTTCAGACATTTAAAAAATATAATATTTTACAGGCTGTTCCAGTTAAAATAACGAAGTAGGTGTCTACTTCCGGTATTTCAGGAAGTGTGGCCATCTTGAAAATATTTTCATTGAATTTCTCGTGTCTGTCACTTATGTCTGGAAATTTTTTATTTTGAGGTTCTAGGCCCATTAGTTTCCGAGATATAGCCGGTGGCCAGCCTTAATCAGACACCCTGTATAGGTGTCCCAGCTACAATGAAAACGGCTGAAGATAGGGAAAAACGGCCTACGTGTCCCTATTTTGACTTTTCATGTAGGTACTATTCTATGATGTAGATGAAATTAATGTTTATACACGGTGATAAAAAATCTGAGATTTCTCAACGCGTTGCTATACAGGGTGTCCCAGCTTATTCGAAGCGGTCTCTGTAGGCCAAACGATGGACTTTATAAAAAAACTTTTTGAAAATTCAAGTACAGGATCACAATGGCCATAATTTAAAATTATTTTGGAGTATACAGAGTGTCCCATATGACAGTGGCATATCAAAGTTATGTTTTTTTAAATGGAATGCTCCTATGTTATTGCATTTTTAGATTGTCTGAGAAGAGAAAATAAGATTGACTTTTACAGTTGGTGTTTAAATTCAGAAGTTTTTGAGTTATAAACAAGTGAAAATCGTCATTTTTCAAGTTCAAAGCCCTGTACAATGAAAACGGCTGAAGATAGAGAAAAACGGCTTACATGTCCCTATTTTACTTTTTCATGTACTATCCAATGGTATAGATGAAATGTTTATACAGGGTGATAAAAAAATTTGAAAAATTCTGAGATTTCTCCACGCGTCGACAAATAAAAAAATCAAAGAAAGTAAAAATTTTTCTATACCATAGGATAGTACATAAAAAGTTAAAATAGGGACATGTAAGCCGTTTTTCTCTATCTTTAGCCGTTTTCGTTGTACAGGGCCTTGAACTTGAAAAATGACGATTTTCACTTGTTTATAACTCAAAAACTTCTGAACTTAAACACCAACTGTAAAAACGAATCTTATTTTCTCTTCTCAGACAATCTAAAAATGCAATAACATAGGAGCATTCCATTTAAAAAAACATAACTTTGATATGCCACTGTCATATGGGACACTCTGTATACTCCAAAATAATTTTAAATTATGGCCATTGTGATCCTGTACTTTAATTTGCAAAAATTTTTTGGAAAAAATCAATCGTTTGGCCTACAGAGACCGCTTCGAATAAGCTGGGACACCCTGTATACATATAAAAAAAAAACCAAAGAAGTATCAATGTTTCTGTATACGATAGTACATAAAAAGTTAAAATGGGGGCATGTAGCCATTTTTCTCCTTCAAAAATTGCTATTTTCAGATGTTTATAGCTCACAAACTTCTTAATTTAACCACCAACTGTAAAAACAAATCTTATTTTTTCTTCTCAGACAATCTAAAAATGTAATAACATAGAAGCATTCCATTAAAAAAAAAACATAACTTTGATATGCCACTGTCGTATGGGACACTCTGTATACTCCAAAGTAATTTTAAATTATGGCCATTGCCATCCTGTACTTGAATTTGCATTTTTTTTTCAATTCATCGTTTGGCCCACAGACCGCTCCGAATGAGCTGGGACACCCTGATACAGGGTGTCTCATGAGGAGTTCCCTGCATTTACTCAATCTAAAGAAAAGTCTTTGCAATAATAATTGACACTCCTTTTTAATAATAATAGGCTTAAAAAAACATGTCTGAGATTGGATCTACAAAACTGTAAAATGAATATTTTGGTTTGTAAAATCACAAACTGACTCCTAAGTTGCCTTCTTTTTTTCACATTCACAATAATTGTGGTCTTTACACTTTACAGATTGGAACCAGAATTTGTTAGCAACCAGAAGTAATCGTAACCAAACCACAACATACTGAACTGGTTGTAGTGGTTGGGAATCAGAACATGCGCTAAATAAATAATTTATTGTCAAAGAATTATTTGAGATTTACTGAAATAACGTGCATGTTTTTAAAATTAGTTTTGCGTTTCTTGAATTGAAAAGCATCGAAAATATCGCGGAGTTATATGCGAAGTTAATAAAATTGTTGAAACTGTAAAATTCATTAACACCAGTTTGCACCAATATAATTAATGACAACTTTTTGGATAATCACTAATCAAAATAAATGTAAAAACTTGTCACATTTTCTTTGCATTGCTCAAACCAAATCAACTGGATGGACTACAACCTGCAAGCAATGAATGAAAGATACTGTTACGGGTCTCACAAATTTATTGTCTTGCAAATTAATATTAAAATTTAAAAATTATTAAAAATAAAAAAAAATTAAAAGCAAAATTATAATAGTTAACGGGCAGATTTCTGTGGCCATTTCTAAAGAAGGTATCGGGTCTAATTGGAAATTCTTTAAATTTATTCTTGACATGAAAGTAATTACAAAAATATTAATAAAAGTCATATGACGTCGATATTAGCTTCAAAAATGAGCACAGAAATCTGCCTCTTAGCCTAATGAGCACTTATAATATTGACTGCTACAAAAATTCTTTAATCTTAACACATACATAGCCTATAACAATAATCTCAAAATCTAAATAATCAGCTGTTCTCGTATTTTCACTATTTTCACACAGATATTACACAATTATACTCTTTTACTTCACTTGTATACAGGGTGAGTTATTGATATGGGATAGCTCGATTGCACCTACACCATTAAAGATATCGAAATGAACCAAAAAGTGCTGTAAATGGGAGGGTAAAGTGCAGTTTGTAAAATTATTTTCAGATACACAGGTGGCCCAATATCGCTGTACGCCATACAACTTTGTTATTTTAAATAGGACACCCTCTATATTATTACATCTTTAGATTATTTGAGAAAAGTAAAAAAGAATGGTTTGTAATGAGCGATTTATGAGTTATAAACAAATGAAAATCGCGATTTTCCATTTTCAAAGCACCTTATATTGAAAACGGCTCGAGATATGGAAAAACGGTTTACATGTTCCTATCTTAACTTTTCAAGCGGTATCCTATTGGATGGATGAAATTTTTATACAGAGTGGTAAAAAATTTGATTATTTTCATCACCCGGTATAAAAATTTCAGCTACATGATAGGATACCAAATTAAAAATTAAGATAGGAACATGTAAGCCGTTTTCCTCTATCTTGAGCTGTTTTTAAGAAAAGCTGCTTTGAAAATGGAAAATCGCGATTTTCATTTGTTTATAACTCATAAATTGCTCATTACAAACTTCAACTTTACAAACCATTCTTTTTTACTTTTCTCAAATAATCTAAAGATGTAATAATATAGAGGGTGTCATATTTAAAATAACAAAGTTGAATGGCGTACAGCGATATTGGGCCATCCTGTGTATCTGAAAATAATTTTACAAACTGCACTTTACCCTCCCATTTACAGCACTTTTTGATTCATTTCGATATCTTTAATGGTATAGGTGTAATCGAGCTTTCCCATATCAATGACTCACCCTGTATAGATAGATATATTCTTTATTTGTGTTTCATGCCCTCAGTGGGGCTTTACAGTCGTCAGTATACACATAAAGGAAAATAACAAATAAAACACATTAATATATAATTATGTAACAGACAAATCGCATATTACACTAAAACAAATAAATAAAAGCTTATTCTACCACCCTTCCTCATAGGGCAGACACGGCGAACTCGTCAACAAGGTAAATTGGGTTCTCTAAGTGGTATATCCGCAGCGAACCTTTGAATCTTCGCAGTTCGTAATTTTTCCAAACCTCATTAAGGGAATTACACAAATTAATGTCAGGGCTATTCTTCTGAGTAATATAACATCTATTTTTGGCGTTAACTAGGTGATTCTTATTTCTGGTATCATGCGAGTGAACATCAGCGTGTGTCATCAGTCGCGCCCTTGTCGCGTGTATACGCTACAACGTGCAGAACACATACATGGCCGGGACGGTCATTATCCCATACTCCCTGAAATAAGGCTTACAGTGAGTATCATACCTCAAACCAAACATAACCCGCAGCCCCTTCTTCTGGAGAAGCAGTGCCCTTGCAGCCACAGTACGGTGACCCCAAAGAGCGAAAATGAATAGGATAAAAAAAATGAAAAAAATGAAAATAAAAATAAAATAAAAGAAATTAAAAAAAAGTAAAATAAAATAAAAAATAAAAATGAAAATCCATAGGACAGCCTCGAATGAAACAGAGAGAAGTATGTAGCGAGCAACATGTTTAAGCTGAGTAACCCTCTCAAAGAGTTTAGCAAGAAGAGGGTGCCAGACAGCCTTCTACAGAGCTGCTCCACATGGGCACCCCACCTGAGACGGGAATCGAGAGTCAATCCCAACAGTCTAACCGGGCGGTCAGAAGCCATTCTATTGTTTGTTGTTATGTTTTGGTCTGTGTCTTGTCCTGATTCAATCGTAGTCTGTTTGCTGAAAACCAGCCTCAACGCACGGGCTGCCAAAACCTCCAAGTCCACAAAGTTGCTGCTGCTAACGACAAAGCTTGTATCATCAGCTTACAACACACTACTACAGAGAGGTGACATGTACTCAGGCAGATCGTTGATATATATAAGAAATAAAAGTGGCCCCAGGACCGAACCTTGGGGGATGACGTACCTGATAGCCACACAGGAACAAGTCTTGTCACTGGATCCGACACACTGCGTCCTGTCAGATAAATAGGACGCCAATAGTCGCAGGGGAAGGCCCCTGACCCCGTAATGCTCTAATTTGCCAAGCAAAAGCTCGTGCGAAATTAATTTTTTGTTTCCATTATTTTTTTCTTATCAAACGACATAAAAAAATAATATGGCGGCCATAAGAAAACCGAAAGTTGACTATGAAAACTCTGGGATCTAGTCGGCTTTGAAATTTTTTGAAACGTGAGATGAATAGCTCATAACGGCTTATGTAAAGCCTACGAAAAATTATTTATTAATTTCCAACTGTAAGAAAGATATGGCAAAAATAAGATTTCTCGATTTTTCAGTTTTTTCATGATATTTCAGGAACGGTCACAGATATCTTGCATGTTTTGACGGATTCGAGATGGCCACAAAATAGCGCAACTTTTCTCTAATTTAACCGACCTCGTATCTTCAATGGCTTAGGATATCCCTGTAGTGGCCCTTTAAATAGTTCTAACCCTGTATAATCATGACATATAACATTTCTTTTTGTTGTGAAGGACATCACAGAGCATTTATCAGGGTTGAGTGCTAAGCTGTTGGACGTACTCCACTGCAATACTATATCTAAGTTTTCTTGCAGTATAAAACAGTCTTGAGAGTCCCTGATCTGACAGAAGAGTTTTATAGCTCAGATCCAAAATAGTAGTCACTAACTGACATTACTAAAAAAACTATTTTTCATTCTCCCCTTTACGAAAGTGTAACTTTCTGTCTTGATAAGACAACCGAAAGCGAAAGTAAAACATCCTAGGTGATAGGTTGCTAGGTGGTTGCTAACTATGAAAAACTTTCGTGGCCTGGACAAAAAAGTAGAAATGTCAGTTTGATTAACGTTTATTTAGATGGAAAATTAAATGTAAAACTACAATAAAAATTCCAGTAAATCTTTCTGGAACATACAAATAATTATTATTATTGTATGTTCCAGAAATATTTACTGGAATTTGCAGCTTCTTGAATGAAATTCATTTGGAACTAAACTACGATCAAAGATTCTAAAATTATAGCGGTACAGAGTTTTAAACTTTACAGTGTCATAAATTGATAATTTAAAACTATCGTTACTATGGTAATGTTAAAAACATGGCACCTTATAATAATTCCATTGTTATCACTGAATCGTATTATTTTACTCATTTCTTCTTAATCCGTGGTTCAATATGGCAAGGGTAGAATGAAAAGTTTAATACATTACACGCTACGAAAGCTATTTCAGGTGCTCGGAGTTTTTAAATATCCTCGGCTACGCTACGCTTCGCCTCGGCTATTCAAATACTCCTCACACTAAAAGTGAACTTTCGTAGCTTGTAATGTAAATAACTATTGGATAAGCGGCAAGCAGAAAATTTTCTTCTAAACATCAGTTTCTGCGTGCCGCTTCTCTGAAATTGCTTTTTCAGTAATGTCAGTTAGTGACTATTATTTTGGATCTGAACTTTAGGTCATCTGCGTAAATAAGCTAAATAAGAAAAGGCACATTTAAGTTACTGCAAATGTCATCTATACACAGGACAAAAAGAAGAGGGCCAAGGATAGAACCCTGTGGTACGCCAGATCTGACTACAGACTCCTCGGATTTATGTCCCTGGAGTTGAACGAACTGTGTTCTGTCTGCCAGATAGGATGTAAAAAACTTCAGCAAACCATCTGAGAGGCCAAGGTTGTGAGCTTCGAAATAAGAGTACCGTGATTGAGGCGATCAAAAGCCTTTGTGAAATCTGTATAAATCATATCCACCTGACAGCCTGAATCGATTGAATTTGTTATAAACTGCGTTAAGCGAAACAAGTTAGTAGTCATGGATCTACCACAAACAAAACAATGCTGATGTGGGGAAATTTTGTGACATAAAGAACGAGAGTTTGTTGTAAACAACACTTTCAAATACTTTAGCAAAATTGTTCATTATGGCGATCAGCCTGTAATTATTTACAAATTCCCTACCGCCTTTTTTGAAGACTGGAATTATCTTAAAGTAGACTTTCTCCAAATATCGGAAAATGTGCTGGGCAATA
Source organism: Malachius bipustulatus (assembly GCA_910589415.1). Taxonomy (NCBI): domain Eukaryota; kingdom Metazoa; phylum Arthropoda; class Insecta; order Coleoptera; family Melyridae; genus Malachius; species Malachius bipustulatus. Next base: position 59,008,898 of record OU342632.1, read on the forward strand.
GACTCAGGTTGAATTTATGAGCCAAAGGTTGAGAAATAATGGTGGCACAACAACGGACAAGAAACGCAGGTATACCGTCAGGACCAGCTGTATGCTTTGGTTTCAAACTTTTCAATGCAACATAAACTTCGTCAATTGTAACAGATTTTATGTCAACAATATCAGCACATAGTCTGTCGAGGGCAGGAGCGTCTGGAATCTGTTGGTCAGAGTATGCAGACTGAAAGTGAGAAGCAAAAGCCTGGACTATATCACGAACTCCACTGACACTGCCACCTTCATAAATCAGAGTTGCTGGAATTTGATCTGATTTCTGCTTATATCGTACAAACTCCCAGAAGTTGTTTGGTTCCCGTGAGATACTAGATTCAGTCTCAGTTATAAAAGCCCTGTATGCAATGTCCAACTCTCTCTTAATCTTGCGTCTGTAAAAAGTGAAGAGATTTTCTTTACTTTCGTGATCTTTAGTTAACGATAACGATTTAATTTTTATAAAATAATATGAATCCGAGGTAAGACCAGTGATGCGTCGCATACCTGCCCTTTTATTATTATTAAAAAATTAAAATTAATATTATTATTATTATAATTCAGTCTACTGGATGTAACACCAGCACCTGTATTTCTCCTGATGCCATTCCCGATCTCGCAAACAAGCTGCCCGTTCTTCCTCCCTTCGAGACCATATGGCATTGCATTGCAGTTATGCTTGCACCTGCATCAGAAATAAAAATTTGTACATACGTAAAAAAAGATATGTAGAATTTTGTTCACCATGATTTCTGCAATTTTTCTTGACTGTATATCCTAAGAGTTCGTGTTGCAGATTATGAACATAATCACTTATACAGGGTTGCTCATTAGTGCGGCAAAATAGCTTTTATTTCATACTAATACATTATAACTAGATAAACGCTTGGTTACGCTAACTATAAACATATCCCTTGGGAGTTATACTGGGCTGTTATTACTCCATAACTCCCTCTATTGTTACTATTTGTTTAATGCTGGTAACCATTGGATGTTGGTTTTGTTATTACATTGTTGATTGAATATTTGGATTTCATATGTCATTTTCTATAAACTTTTCAGTTGATATATCCATAGTAATCATAATATGCTTACTCAATTATTAAAAACATTCGTTTAATTTTAAAAACCAACAGATTTGGTTTTTATATTTCATTTTGTATGAAATAAAATAAATTATGTAGGTATCACGTGAGCTATTGGATGTTAATAACCTCGGGCAACTTAACAATACCTCGGGATCGCAATATGTTGCCCTCTGTAATTATTCTCTTGCCGTGAGAACTTTTTTAAACCAAAAGTATGAAAATAGATGGATAGGCAAGGGGAGCCACCTCAACCTGACCAGCTAGATCACCAGACCTAACCAAGATGATTTTCTTTTTTTGGGGACGTGTTGAAGAATATTATCTATCAGATGCCTCTGCTACTACTCCAAAAGACTCGACATGGAAAATACAAGAAGCGTTTAATGGGGTTACAATTATTGAGACGTTAATGGAAGTGAGAAGGGCATTTTAAAGAAGACCTCAAAAGTGTGTTGAGCAGAATGGTGGACAGTTTGATCATTTATTATAAATTTTTGTAATCTGTAAGGTAATTTAAGATTATGTTGGCTGTCTTTTGATGTTTTTGTTTGTTGTTGATTATCAATTTTAGTTATTTTCCAATGTTTTCCAAAAAAAAATTCGTACTTGGTGGAGCGGCATATGAATTTTTTTAGAATTATTTAGAATTCTAGTATAAAAGCTACTTTGCCGCACTAATGAGCAACCCTATACAGTCAAACCTGGATAACCCGGAAACGCCTGGGACCGAAAATAAATTCCGTCTTATACAGGTTCCGGCTTAAACAATAACAACTGTCTAAACCGGAAACAAACCTGCTTAGCACGGAAAATGCCCAACAGTACGTACATATGTACCTACTAAAAATAATTTGATGCTTACGGTTGGAGAGTTTAGAATTGACTAAAATTGAATTCGAACAGGACTGAACAGGAAGTGCATAAGTACCTACAGACAGTTTTTATTGTCGCAATAAAATTTCCGAGCAGTGAGAGTAGGATAGACGCGCGAGAACATGCGGAGGTAAAGAGTAAAGGTGGCGACGTCGGTCCGCTTCCGTCTTATGCAGGTGAAATTGTGTGCATAAGGTTAAAAAACTTATTCCGTCTCCGCGTTACGCAGTTTCCGGCTTGAGCCGGAAAACGTAACTCGCCTTAATCACTTGTATGTAGGCCAGCCTGTATGTAAGCGAAACCCAAAATGTTGGACATCGTTGTAAAGATAATTCAAGTATCTTTCAAATGATGTATCACTTTCGCTACAACTGAAAACGTAACTCGCCTTAATCACTTCTATGTAGGCCACCCTGTATGTAAGCGAAACCCAAAATATCGGATATCGTTGTAAAGAAAATTCAAGTAGCTTCAAATGATGTACCACTCGATAGCTGTTCCCTATGATGATAAGCAAAGGGGTAGCTACCCCTGCCAAGGGAGCGAACTTGGGTAGTTAAATTTGTCACGACAATATGTCCCCCTCGATAACAAAATCGACTTGTTTCGGCGTTTTTCGCATACATCTTCACTTTCCAAATTATTAGGTTTGTTACCTTTTCGATGGCCCACCCTGTATAATGTGTATAGCTTAATTCTGGACCGGGAGAAATTTCCGTGATAGACAGATTTCCGCCTTATTCAGTGTTCGTCTTATCCAGGTTTGACTGTATATTGAAATGTGAACACTCCGGCATTTACTGCATTTATTTATTTTGTCTTGAGAACATGCACGCGTTCTGCCATAAGTACCTTTCTTAACATTGGTTCACTCGGAAAACAAAAAACCATCACATTTGTCATATTCTGCGATCAACATTATTTATTTATTTATTTATTTACACCACATAATATGTTACAATTCAATATTCATTCTTAACATTTTACCAGAGATCGCAGAGAACAAACAATTATTATCAAACAGCAGCCTTCTTTTGTTTACCCAGCAAGGAGGAACACTATGTTCCCATATGCTGGTGCGGTTCAAAATTATTCAGTCTTATATTTTGTTCTGTTATCGCTATTACAATATTATAGAGCACAACACATTGTTCAACAGTTCTTGTATATCGAATATTAACGTCAAATAAACTAATTATTATTAACAGACCACTAAATACCTTAAACTAGCAGGTATTTGACATTTCCTAATAAATTCAATGCTATTCTGTCAGATTGAATGGGAAAGTGACAGTTAGAGATCCGGTGATGTTGAATAATATGCGCGATATCAGCATATCTTGTGAAGTTTGTTGCATCATGTCACTAGAATAGTAACTAAATTAATTTAGTTTATGTCGATTAGTTGAGATGTCATTTCATTTCAAAATCCGAAAAACTATAAACGCAATTTTTAGAGTTAAATAGGAAAATTTTTAGAGACATTTGTAAGTGTAAGTACCTATTTAATCCTAATAATAATAATAATAGTCTTTATTCATCCTCCAGTTTTCTTCAAAAACTTTGTGTTATACCGTGTGTCCCCGGATAGGTGAAACGACTCTTATAAAAGACAAAAATTTTTTGATTTTAATTTTAATTTTTTGGGGTTCAGCCCTGCTTGGCTAAAGAATAATTTCTAACAAAATTTTAGTTTTGAAAAATCAAGCATGCCTTGGAAATTTCCAAGAAACCGGTTTTTATGTTGAGTAAAGTGCCTTTTATGTGGCAAATACGACAAAATGTTATTTGAAAAAGTTGTTCAGAATCAACATTTAGGTCCGTATATCAAATTTCAAAATCATAGGCCAACTTTGATCTTTTACATCTACTTTTATGTTTATTTCACACATCAAAGAATTTCATTTGTAACAAAGACTGATATTGACAAATTGCTATTGCTATGGATACAATTTGGTTTTTCCATGGCAGTCATTGTTACAAATTATGAAATTCTTTGATTTGTGAAATAAAACATAAAAATAAATGAAAAAAATAATAGTTGACCTATGATTTGAAATTTGGTAAAGGGACCTAAATGTTGATTCTGAACAAATTTTCCAAATAACATTTTGTCGTATTTGCCACATAAAAGGTACTTTACTCAACAGAAAAAACGGTTTCTTGGAAATTTCCAAGGCATGCTTGAATTTTCAAAACTAAAATTTTGTTAGAAATTATTCTTTCGCCAAGCAGGGCTGAACCCCAAAAAATTAAAATTGAAATCAAAAAATTATTGTCTTTTATAAGAGTCGTTTCACTTATCCGGGGACACACGGTATATTTCAATATACTGTCACGAGATGAGACAGCTTCTCATGTGATATTCGAGTGTCAAGCACTCGCAGTTGTTATGTAAGGAATTTTCTAGGTATTATTAATTTTATAACCTTGCCACAAATGAACAACGTCACAGGTCGAAGAAAATTCACAAGCAAATCTTAACAGTTTTTATTAAAGTAATTAATAAAAATAGACAATAAAATAGATAATGAAGATATTTAAATATCACAGAATATAACAATTAAATGGAATAAATTGAAATATCACAAAAAATGAGATCTTGCAATCAATAGCAAATCACAAACGGTATCACAGGTAGGTATACAATTAACAATGAAATAGGTGTTAATACAATTATAATGATGAAATGGGTAGATTTATAAAAATTATGGAATAATTGAATAAGAAAGATAAAATAATTACGTACAAAAAATGATATTGAAACCCACACGATGACGTGTGGGGGCGATATTAATTATTAAAAATTGCTTTATTTTTAAAAAAAATAAGAGGAAAAATTACAAACTGCAAAAATTACTGACATAATGAGGCATTAGAGCCCTGGAGGTGAAAGCCGTGAAAGAAAACACCAGGCTAGGTAATACCAGTGAAGGGTTGAACAACTTATCTTTGTGAAGCAGGTGATGATGTTGCCTGTATCTCAAAGTGTTCAACATGACTTCCCGAGGATCTGCCAAGAATAATGAGGGTGCTGGTGGTAGTGCTGCTGTGGGTGCATGGCACCGTGCTGCCTGGGAGTCCTGGTTGGTGCTGGTGCTAGCGCTAGCCGGTCATCATCTGGCTGTCATCGGTCTTGATGGGTCTTGTTTTTTTTTTTTTTTTAAAGGCATCCAGGAAAAAGGGGCGAACTCCCTGCTGAGTGAGCGAGGAGCTGCTTTTTAGCTGCGAGACATATTATTGACTTGAACAATTAAATTAAACAGGTGTTCGGTTTTTGAATTATAACAGGAATCAATCATCACTTTTCTTCACCCTTTATAACAACTGTCCCCTCTGCCTACAACGAGTCGAAGGAAGCGCTTTGGGAAGTCCGACCGGCAATGTCGCCACCGATCGGTGTTAAACGCAACCTATGAAGGCAATGTACAGTGTGCTCCCGAAATTACTTACAAGGAAAATGAATAAAGATTTTTTATTTATTTGAAGTGAATGTAACAGTGACAAAAGAACCGTTACAAATTACTATCAAAAGTTTCAACCAAACCTAGCGTCGAAACTGAATCCGATCAATGCATTGTTACAAAAAGAGAAACCATTCAAGTGGACGAAGGAATGCGAAGCAGTTTTTCAAGATTTGAAGAAACAGATCACAAGTATGTCTGTCCTAGTAGGTACCCTATAATCCAGAACTACCTTTAACGATAGCTACTGATGCGTCTCCTACAGGATTAGGTGCAGTTATCTCAAATATAATGCCAGATGGAACAGAGAAGACCAATAGCGTTCGCTTCGAGATCACTGTCGGGGGCAGAGAAAAATTACAGCCAGATTGACAAGGAAGCAACTGCTTTAGTATGGGCAAAAAGAAGTTTTTTCAATACTAATGCGGCAGGAAAATAACTATAATTACAGATACTAAGGCACTAACGAGAATTTTACACCCATCAAGGGACCTTCCTGCTACATCATCAGCATTACGATTACTACATTATAGGAACTTTATGGGTGGATTTGATTACGATATTGAATTCAGGAACTCTCAACTTCACGCCAAAGCCGACTATGTTTCAAGGTCTCCAGTACCTACATCTGAATATAGTTACTCGATAGAGATAGTTGAGACATACGCGTGAACGCTTTCCGAAGCTCCCGGCATTTTTAGGCTATTCTTGCTGTCAAGTTGTATTCGTTTACAGGTGCGTTTGTGCGATTTCTTGATATAATCATTGTAATCAATTGATCTTCTCGTGTGCTAGTGTTAATTATTAGTTGGTGAGTAATGATCTCTTACTAAGTAGTAGATTGTATTTATGATGAATATTTGAGCAATTTATCCGTTTTTATGTCATAAATATTACAATCACTTTTTACTTTAACCCTTATTGTAGAACCGACGTGCGTCGTACGTAATTTATCCGTTGTACATTTTGGAAGTTTTCTAATTTCAATACCTACTTTACCGATGATCAATAAGCAATAAAAGCAAAATATTATGTTCTATACACATACCATGGGTTTCATAATTAATCCCTTATACATATACCTATACAGAAAGATTCTTTTAAAGCGGACTTGCAAATGAGATAGACGTTAAAGATTTGTCACCCTGCCATTGTCGACCATTGCAAGTCCAAAAATAATAATTTCAAAATGGCGACACTTCCGGTTATACCAAAAGTCCCTATTAACTTTGTTATCTTAAATAAGAAATTTGTACGTATGTTATTGTATTTTTGAATTGTCTGGGAAAATTGAATACGGACGGTTCTCACAGTAGGAGTCTAAATTGAATAGTTTATTAGTTATAAACAAGTTAAAATCGCAATTTTTCAACTTTTTGTAATGTTTATAACTTTTAGATGCCTGGTTGTTCCGCTGTTGACTGCAGTAATTCTGCTAAGAAAGGTTACTTAATGAAGGTATTTCCGCGAGACCCTACTCGTAGAAGTATTTGGGCTGATAAAGTTAAACGGGTTGGATGGAAACCCACCAATTATTCAGTTCTTTGCGAAGTTCACTTCGATGCTGATTGTTGGGAGGCTAATAGAGTAGACGGCAAACGTAAACTAAAAGCTAATGCAGTACCTACGCTATTCACTTATGCCAAAGTAATGCCAAAAAGGAAACCACCAGCAGTTCGAGTGGTACACGAAAGCAAACCTTCACCAGACCTTGTGGGATGTAGCTACAAGTCTAATAATGTAGAGGATTCTGCAAACATGAATGAGTCATTGTCGAGCAACTGTTCACACCTATCTTCTGGTAGTACACTTGAAAGGATACGGAAACACAGTAGGTTGCCCGAAACAGCCAAACTGAAAAGGCAAATCATGTGAAAAAATCAAACCATTACCAAAATGAAGGAAAAATTAGTACAATTTAAAAAGGATCTCCAGGAATATAAAAAATCTGCAGAACTGCTGAAGAACATCTTTCACGAAGATCAGATTTCTGCTATGCAAAGAAAAAACTCCAAGTGGATGAAGTGGTCCAATAATACAATTAAAGAAGCCATTCAGTTGAAGTTTGCATGTGGGTCCTCTGGTTATGATTTATTAAGGAAGCAAAAATATCCACTCCCATCTTTAAGAACAGTTAGCAGCAGGCTAGAAAGTTTCAAATTTGCTCCTGGAATTTTACACGAAGTGATGGAGTTCTTGAAGATCAAAATTGAGAATTTTAAGACCGGCCAAGAGGAAGACTGTGTTTTGAATATCGATGAGATGGCTATAACTTCCGCCAAAGTGTACGACACCGCAACATGCAGGTTTTTTGGTGAAGTTACACTTCCTGAGCACACAGGACTCGCTACACATGCTTTCGTCTTTATGATAGGTAAACATGAAATGTTTACTATGTTCAATAATAATAATAATAATAATAATAATAAATCTCTTTATTGTACCATTAAATTCAACAATCATTGATTAGTACAATAGCGTTGTAAGCGATGATAATAATTCACAAACAAAGAACAAACCGCAGTAGTACACATAAATTCGCCTGCGTAATCAAAAGGTCATACGCAAGCGATTGGCATTATAACACATTGATCACAATCACAAATGCATCAGAGAAAATTGAGAAGAACAAATAAAGGAAAATTTCCAGAATCTAATACTGGAAAATAAAAGTTCCTACTGATACATTTATTTATTATGTTTTTTAGGTGGTATTTCCTCAAGGTGGAAACAAACTGTAGGCTATCACTTCTCTGGAAATTCTATCAAGCCTGCCGTCATTAAAGATTTAGTAATTGAAATTATTTGTTTGGTAGAGCAGATTGGCTTACGTGTATGCAGTGATATGGGACCATCAAATCAAGCTTTGTGGAGAAAGTTTAATGTTAATGCTGGTCCAGCAACTTCAATAACAAACTATTGTTTACATCCATCAAGTCCAGATCGAAAGCTTTTTTTTATAGCTGATGTTCCACACCTTTTCAAAAATATTAAATCAGCTTTAGTTAATAACAAGATAATATTAATTCCAGAGGATATCCAAAAGCAATTTAATTTGCCGTTCAATCAAGTTGATGTTGCTCATATAAAGGATTTGGTGGACTTTCAAGCAAGTTTCCAATGCAAACTTGCTCCCAAATTAACTGAAGCAGACTTAAATCCTTCTCATTATGAGAAAATGAGAGTTTCAAATGCAACTCATGTTTTGAGTCCAGGTGTTAGTTCTGCGTTAAAGTTTATGGCTCAAGAACTAGATCAACCAAAGTATCTTACGACTGCTTGGTTTGTGGAGATCGTTTCTAAGTGGTTTGAACTGATGACATCAAGGCATCCAGTGATGGCCTTAAGTCGGATCAAAAAAGACATTTTCAAAGACTCTCTAGATTTTCTAAAGATGTTCTTAAATATATTTAAGCGTATCAAAATAGGCGCTCGAGGGTTATGGAAACCTGTTCAAAAAGGTGTAATTATTTCCACACAATCAATTTTAGATATACAGGAACTTTTTTTGGAAGATAAAAATTACACATTTCTATTAACCTCACGTTTTACGCAAGATTGTTTAGAAAACTTTTTCTGTGTGATTCGCTCTAAACAAGTCATACCAAATGCAGTAGTTTAAAAATAATCTAAAAAGCATTTGTATTTCTCAGTATTTGAAAAATGTGAGTAAGGGCAGCTACGACGCAGATGATAGAGAATTTTTGTCCGAATTTTTGGATTTGATGCCTAGTTCATCTTCGTCGGCAAATTGCGAGGACAATAACATGGTAATACCCGAATTACCAGAACCAGAAAACCTGAATATAAGTGAAACTAATTCGCTGTACAATATTGCTGGTTATATAGCGAGAAGTGTTATTAAACAGTCAAGAACTTGTAAACAGTGCATTGGTCAATAGGGTCCAAAAACTTTAATGTTGCTGAGTATGCCAAACTTGTAAGAATGAGTGTTTAAAAAAAAATACTTTGTTCTTCTGTAATTATGAAACTTTCAATTTATTTTTAACTATGGAATTAATTTTCAGAAAATATTATTTCTTCGTTATTAATAAAAATATAAATGTTAAAAAATTTTATGAAACAAAAATTTTGCCTCTTAACTCAAATCATGTGTTGAAATGTCACAAAATGGGCCACAAAATTAAAATGAAGTTCATTCAGTTTAGATTAAAAATCGCAAGTCGGAATAAAATCAAAAGTACTTCCCATGGAAGTAAGTCTATGGCTCGCCTTGTAAGAAAAACGAAATAAACTAAATATGTATAATATATTATGTATTAAAAACATCAAGACACTAGAAAGTTTTTTATTTCACCTTCATTGTTGTTTAGCTGTATTTTAGCGGTAGGTGGGTATACGGCACGTCACAACTACGAGAAATGCTCCGTTCCGGATGACTGCAGTGATTCCCTTGCTCAATTATTAAACTCCCTCTAAAATCTAAACGAATGCACTAATCTAGTTAATTCTTTTTTTAAAATATTATTTCATATGCTTACTTCATTTTATGTCGTATATTTGACCATCTATTTACAAAGATAAAAAAAATTTCGCTGCTCGAAATAGTACTGCATTTCCAGACTTAGATTTTGTTATTGATTCCTCAGACATTTTCATATGAAAGTAAGTGTAAATTGATATAATAGTATTAAAAGCAATCAATTGGCGCTTATTCAGAAAAAAATTTTTTGAAATTGTTCAATTAATAACGATTTTATCACGAGTTGAAATAATTTATTTTTTCGCTGAGTTTCGCCCAAACTGCATTTTAGCCTAAACATGGACGCTCTTGCTGTATGTCTTAACTATCTCTATCGAGTAACTATACATCTGAAGATACACAATCCTACGATGACGACTACTATTTTCATGTAAGACAATTAATTAGAAGTATTACCAGTCACTCGAAAAGAAATACAGAAAATGACACTGCAAGACCCGGAATGTTTGCAATTATATAACGCTTTATTAGAAGGCAGAGAAAGTCGTGGGGAAAAATGAGAAAACTATTCATTACACTATTCAGAATACTAAGGTGCAAGATATTGGATGATTTACATACAGCTCTTCGAAGCCGGAACCTGCCCAACTCTGCTTGCAATGCAACGGCAAGCGAGTCAAGCGACAAGCACTGCGATTGGGACTCGAGTGATCGGGCGTAGCAGGATCCTGGCCGTCCCTCTCGCCTGGCATTATGCTGAACACAGTCATCGAAGTCAAAATTGAACAGCACCATGTCACCCAATAATATATTTTAAAACAGGTCGGATAAAATTAAGTTTTCAGCAATAATTTGGTTGAGAAATTAAATTTACTGTTAAATATATCATTGATAAAATTTTAAAGCCCCTCGCGAATTATTTAAATTAATTTTAGAATTTAAAATTAATTGTAAGATTATTTCTATTGTCTTTTATTGTTGAAAATGAACTACTGGGATTTCCTTCATTATACAGGGTGTCCCGTATCGTTATGTTCAAAATTCTTGAGCATATAGTAGGCTTAATTTTGAGCCCAAAAAACCAAAAAGTGACAGGTCTATCTTTATTCGTTACGAAGTTACAGGCCTAAGAAAATTATGACTAGTAAATAACAAGATTCAACTTTGTAAGCCACAAAAATTGCCACACATGAGTAAACGTCACCGAAATAAACATTAGTAGAGAGTAGAGGTTCCCCTGCTCATACGAAATGGCATTAGGATTCAAATAGATGCGGGCACAGCATATTTCGGAATTGGTGTTTGTAACTAAATACACCAGAGAGAAATTATTATTTGATCGTATTCAGCAAGCTGGACAAGAGATAGGTACGCGAAAAAAGACGAGAAAACTGTTACTTTTGCAATAGGCCTCCGAGCACAAGCTTGTATTCAGCAAGGAATAGGACATTTTTAACACATGATAAACTAAAGATTTTGTCAATAAAATACGTTCTAGGGTGGTTTTCAAAGTTAAATCTGGTATTTACTAGTCATAATTTTCTTAGGCCTGTAACTTGGTAACGAATGCAGATAGACCTGCCACTTTTGGGTTTTTTAGGCTTAGAAATAAGCCTACTATATGCTCACAAAATTTGAACATAACGATACGGGACACCCTGTATAATAACCCATTCCGTATACGTGTTAGCTGAGAAAATTTTACAAAGTACAAAGAATTTAAATTCAAAATTTTGATGAAGAAATGAACCAATATGGCTAACGATGTAAAACCACTCAAAATGGATTCTTTCTTATATGACGCTTATAAAACGAAATTATCACAACGAACACGATTATGCTACTTACATAGCTATTATATTTATATTTTGCTTATGTGAGATCAATACTTGAATATGCCTCGTTAGTATTTTATCCGTACTATAATAATCAGATTGATCTAATTGAAAAGATTCAACGTAAATTCTTAAAATTTCTCTTGTTTAGGTCGAGTGGTGTGTATCCTCAGAGAGGTATTGCTCATCGCATTTTATTGAACATGTTTCATATATGTGGGTTGGACTCCAGAAGAAAGTTAGCATCAATATGAATGTTTTCTATATGGGATGATGCACGGTACTGTTGACTGTCCTCATCTTCTGTCACAGATTAATTTTCATGTTCCCAATGCTTGCTTAAGACTGTACAATTTCGAAAAATCTTCAATTTATATTTAATATAATTAGGAATCTCGTCCGGGACTAAGTTCACAGATGAATAAATTCTGGGCTTCAGAAAAGCTTATTTATTCCGGGATGCTAGTAGCAGATTTACAAAAGAATATAATAATCATACATTTACAAAATCAGAACCGTCCAGCTGGGTACCCGCCGATGGCCTGTAAAATAAACATAAAATCCTTAAACTAAACAATTTCATCGAGTACAGAGTGGGCGGTAGGTATCTAAGAGCAACGTCGCTGCACCAATGGATTACTTAACACTTAAATCTCCGATATGGAGTCCATAAAGAAATACGACACTCTTTTTAACAGAGGTAGTTAGTCGAACAGTCGAATAATAAATAACAGTTATTTAAATAATAAAACCTGGGTACACCAGAGTTCTGCTCTGCTAATCTGGATCCCTGGTGATCTTAACTAGTAATGAAATGGGCAAGCTGACCTTGACCGGGGTACTGATGTCCTTTGGACGGGGTTGAGCGTGTGGCGTTATCTGCCTAGAAGGACACACACCCACACACCTTCCCGTGAGATTAATATTCACTTGACGGATGCTTCTCAAAGTAATCCACAACTTATACGGTCGATCTTCCGACCACTATGTAGTAATTAGGTAAGTATATATCGGTACATCAACTATTTCCCTTTATTTTGGGCTGTTTGAATGTGATTTTGGGGATTTTTCTTATTATTCTTTATTAATTATTCCACACCCCTCACTGTGACATCTGTCTCCTCTCATCACCAAAGTGATAATTCTTATTATTAGCACGTACTGATTTGGAATCAGTACAAGACGCACCCTAACTTTCTATATGGATACACACAGAACCAACGCAGCCACTCGGAGTCCGATTCACATCATGTGCTCTAACTTCGATACTTATTGTCTTGATGCGGATATATGTTTTGATAGCCTAGGAACAATTAAAAATACTTTTTTCTCCGCCTTGACGCATGATGCTCTTTGATCTCTACATCATTTAAAATATATTATGGATCTTACTTATTGCTAGTTTCCCTATTAACATTTTTTATTTTTTATTTGTTTTCTTTTTTATTATCTTACTTTTTACTTCTTGCTACTGATTACTTGTTTTGTTTGTTAATAATGTTCACTACCACATTTACTGTTATTAATCTTTGTCCTATAATTGGATGTACTTCTGTTGGGCAAATAAAGCTATTATTATTATTATAATACCGGCTGTAAGACTTTATTTTATATTAATTGTATAGAAATGTTTATAGTAGCAGTGGCCTATTCATTTCTCTACTGTTTCTAATAGAACTACTAAAAAACAATTTTGCAATTGTTTATTTGCGTACAAATTTGCTGTAGAAGACAAATCGCTCTTAATAACGATAAAACCATTTTATTAATACAAGATATACTCTTAAAAAATAGTTTTTCCAGCCACAAATTAAACCGGACATGTAGGTACTCTTATAAAATGCTTATAAAACAAATTGGCATTCGGATCAAATATGTTCTATAAAAAGTATTTTATAAACATTTATAAAATAGTTACCATGTAATTTTTTATAACCATTTTATAATTTTGCTGTAAAAACGTTCTTAAAACAATTTTTCTGACAGAAAAGTTTAACACAGCAGTTTAGTCATGAAAAGTTACTTTAAAAAACAGAAAAGTTTCTGTAAAGCAGCAATAAAACAATAATAATTACAAAATATATTAGTTCTTTAACAATGTCGAATAATTGGTAGTTGGGTAGCGTTTATAATATCGGCTGATAATGGGATGTCTCCTAAAAAGTAAAGATAGGGACATGTAAGCTGTTTTCCTATAACTAAAACCGTTCTCGTTGTACACTGCGTTTAAAGTTGGAAAATTGCGATTTTCACTTGTTTGTAACTCATAACCTACTCAATTTAAACTGCAACCATAAAAACCATTCTCATTTGATTTTTTTCTGGAAATTCAAAAATGCATTCCAATTAAAAAAACAAAAATGCTTTCCATATCCGGTATAACCAGAAGTGCCGCCATCTTGAATATATTTCATTAGCCAAAACTTACAATCGGTTCCTTCTTTCATTCGCCATATATTTCTAACGTCCCATCTCAATCAATCACCCTGTAATACTATTATGCAAATAGGATTTATGTAGTTTTGGAACTTTTTTTGCAGTATTCATCCATCACACACTGTCACCATCATATAAAATTTGTGAAATTAACAGCCAATATTATAAACGCTGGTTAAGTAGATAGTTAGTTATCTGGCAGATAACACTAACTCCGAGTTAAGTTTCCGCATGCGTATTATAAAGCAAGATATCCCCGAGCCTAGCTCGCGGTTACCTATCGCCGGAAGTCGGACATATTTAACTCTACGTTGGCGACGAGCCTACACGAACTTCGAACGAACCGCTATTCGGAGGGAATTAAATATAAGATCTGACAGTTGACAGTTCTGAATTTAATTCGTTTCGTTTCATTCGTATCGTATTATGACAAGGTTAGGTTTTAGAAGATAAACATTATCAAATCTGCATTTATTACTGTCTACCGTTATGTATTTTATTGTTTGTAATCAATATTAATTCTCAACACACAGCAAGTGATAATAAGTGAAAATTGAATTGTGTGAAAGTTGAATCGTCTGTCTACGACACATAATAAAACCAGTGAGCGTTTTCAAACTGTATTTTCCAGTTAAGCTAATCAAATCAATCTACTTAACACTCATCAAAGACCAACGGAAGACTGAAGACTGCATAATTATAATAATAATAATTCGTAAATAATGTCAGGCGAACGAGACGGCCAGGGCTTTGCCTCTGCCTAATGCGTCCGCCCAACCCAGTCCAGTGTCCCAGAACAGTGCCCCAGTGTACACACCCGTGTCCCTCGGCCGTCGGTTTCAGTTTCAGACCAGCGCTATTCCAGGTCAAAAATTATTAAAATGAATGAAATAGGTACCTACCCACCTACATAAGTAAACCTAACTTGGTTGAAAGCAGTCAATAGTCAGTACCTACCTGCTACCTAAGTATTTATTTACAAAAGTGAATTTTTATTCCACATTATGGAACATACTGGAAGAATACTTATATGTACCTACCTACAACGTTCGGTTCGAGTAATAGTTTTTTGGTCCATATGGAAAGAAGGGTTTATAAAATGTACCTACCTATACCTATTTGTTGATCGTTAATTTGTTATAAACTGAATAAATTTATAGCTTTCAATTTTCTGTTGTTTTATTGTCGAATAGATTAAAGAAATGTCTAGTTAGTATTTCATTTTCATATCTGAATATCGATTATTTATGAATCAATCTACCTACCTATACCTACCTCCCCTTTAGTTAAAGTGATATAATAATAATTGTGAAATTGTAACCTGGCTTTTTATTAAATAGGGCAGTTGATATGCTCTTTACTAATTCTCTATTTACTTATATTATTATACCTACCTACCACAAATGAATAAAAAAAAAATTAATTCATATCAGCAGATTGAAATGCATCCATAATAATAATAATATTATTATTATGCACTTATTAAAAGTTATTTTCAAGTTAACATTGAAATTATTTCATTATTAGAAAACTCACACTCAAAATTTTATCAATTAGGGAGGATGTAAACCTACAAAAACTAAGATCCAATAAGAATTACCTTGATATTCAACAAAATAATATGCCATTCGGCAGGTTAACCGGCGGAAATCTGACGGTTAACTTTATCAGCCAGATAGGCAAACATAACCGGCTACTTTAACCTAACCAAGCTAAAAATAGCTTTATAAAACCGAATAGTAAGGTTATCCATGCAAACTACGAGTTAAAGTTATCTGGCAGTTAAAAAGTTAACCTTGAGAGCTGGAAAAAGCTTTATAATACACCTGTTGCTTATTTAACACGTTGACTGCGGCACATGCCGCCCGGGGCATGTGTCCGAATTTACGTCAGTGCGGCAGCGAATACAACCTGAACTGCCCTCTGTGCGAAAGCGATAGCTCAACAAGTTATACACGGATTTCAATGAAACAGATAGCTATGAGTTTGATTTGAAAAGAAGAGTAAGATGTCACTGCTAAATTTTAACATGCCCCCAGAGGCATGGGCCGCACACTACGTAAGTTGTATAATTTATTTGCGGCACATGCCTCCCGCGACATTGTGTTACTGTGTGCTGAATCCCATGTGCGCAAACATGTTACTCGGGTAAATTGCTTTTTTCAGTGAATTAATTGTGAAAAACAGTTTTTAAAATGTCTAGAAGATCGAGATATATGGTAGAGCTTGTAAGAAATCAAATAAAACAGAAAGAAAATCAGATAAATAACGAACTTGATAAAAATGTTGTGTCTATTGAGAATGAAGTGCAAATCAGCAGTAATCAAAGTAACATGCAACCAGAAGCTAATGAAAGTGTGAATAATGGAAATAGTAATGTGAATAACATTGAAGGTGGTGAAAGAGGAGAGCAAAGAGTCGAAGATGAAATAGAAGTAGAGCCTATAAATGACGAGAATGAAGTGCAAAAAAGCAGTAATCAAAGTAACATGCAACCAGAAGCTAATGAAAGTGTTAATGATGGAAATGGTAATGTGAATGACATTGAAGATGGTGAAAGAGAGCAAAGAGTCGAAGATGAAATGGAAGTAGAGACCATAAATAATAATAAAATGCAAACAGAAATAGACAATAATAGTAGGTATCTATCCGATACGGACGAGAGTAGTATAGAAGATCCATATAGCAGTGATGATAGTGTTTTAGATAAAAATTATGTCCCCGATTCCTCAGAGTCTTCTGAAGATAATGTAGATGATAATGATAGCGATGTAGCAGAATTTACAACAATAAATGAACAAGAAGAAATAATTAATCAAAATGAGAATGATGAACAATGGTATGATCTGGAAGAGGATAATGGTGAAGACTTAGAATTTATTGTTCAAAAAAGTACACTATCTAACATTAACAAGTCTGAGATAACAAAACCCCTCGATGCTTTTCAGTTGTTTGTCACCGATGATATACTGGAAATTATTGTTACCGAAACCAACAATTATGCCGCTCAACAACTTGGAATTAGGCATTCAAAAAAATCCAGATTAAACATGTGGATCCCGACAAATAAAAATGAGATTAGAGCCTTTTTAGGCATAACAATAGCCATGGGACTTACACAAGTTCCCCATATCAATTTTTATTGGTCCAAAGACGACATTTTTTTCAATAAATTCATCGCAAGTGTTATGAGCCGGGATCGATATCTACTGCTGTTAAAACTTCTTCATTTTGAGAACAATGAAACTTCTGATCAATCAAACAGACTGCATAAAATTGACAATATAGTTTCAAAATTGCTAAAAAATTTCCAGAAAGTTCTACAACCTGGTAACATTGTGGTTATTGATGAATCTATGGTACCATTCAGGGGAAGACTCCATTTCCGGCAATACATCCCGAACAAAAGCCATAAATATGGAGTAAAATAATTATATAAGCTTTGTTCACCGGAAGGATATACCTTCAATGTGATTATATATACTGGAAAAGGTGGAACGGAAGCTGGCTTGGGGCATTCTCAATCGATTGTTCTCAAACTATTGGAAGCTGTTAGGGACATATCTAATAAAATATTATTTGCTGATAACTTCTATTCTGGTGTTCCCCTTGTTGAAAACTTGCTAAAACAAAACATGATGTATTGTGGTACATTACGAGGAAACAGAAGAGGGATACCGTCTGATTTTGCCAAAAAAAAGATGAAACGTGGCGAAATTATTGGTAAAAGAAGGCACGGTGTCAAAATCATAAAATGGATAGACAAACGTCGTGTTTTGATGATCACAAGTGTCCCGTCTCATAACATAGATTTAGTTGCTACTGGGAAGAGAAACAGAAAAGGAGAAAATATTGTCAAACCAAAATGCATAGTCGATTACAATGCTGCTAAAAAAGGGGTGGATTACTCCGATCAAATGGCATCATAGCACACAGTGTTACGCAGGAGTATAAAGTGGTACAGGTAAACTAATTATAAATAATTTGGTAATGTGATTGATAATAATTTTTTTTTTAGGAAAGTCATGTTTGAATTATTACTTGGCACATCAGTTGTCAATGCAATGCTGTTATGGAACATGTGTTCAAAAACAAAAGTAAGTATAACAGAATTTAGAAGACAACTAGCTTATTCCTTAGCACAACCTCCTGAGAAGGTAAAGCTTCAAAAAAAAATAATTCACACTTTTACCAAGCCAGACGGACCAGGAAGAAAGAAACGCAAACCCTGTAGGGGCTGTCGTCAGGTCTTAAAAGCTTCAGGATTATCTCATCGAGAAGTTGATAAAAAAGTTCGGAGAGTAACAAGTTACTGCTCGGACTGCAATGATCAACCAGGTTACTGCTTACCTTGTTTTAATGAAGCTCATAGCTCATAATTATTAACTTCTAACATTATTAGAATTCAAATCTTTTATGTTACCTAAACAGAATTTAATCTTTTATTCTTTTATCTTTTTTTTATCTCAGAATCTTTTATTCTGTTTTTATTTTTATTGTAAATAGAATTTATATTTTTTATGTTACCTAAATATATCTTTTATATTACCCAGATAGTTTCCTCTTTTTTTGACTCTGAGAAATAAAACCAATTATTCCTTAAAAAAAATCACGATGAATGCTAGGTAAGGTAGACACTGTGTAATGGGTAATAATTTTAGGCATACTGTGTGTGCTAAACAGGCCCCCAGAGGCATGTGCTATTAAAGCTGAAAGTAGATTACTACTTAAAGAGTGTGTTTCAGTGGGAATTTTGTGACTAAATTCCAACTTTTCTTACTAGAGGACGCTCTAAACATAATATGACACACATACCTCCGGGGACACGGGCCGCACAAGCGTTCGGGTTGGTGACATGCCCCCGGCGGCATGTGCAGAATAAAAATTGAAATCATCAAATTATCTTTAGCAGTCAACGTGTTAACTGGCAGATAGGGACTAACTCCGAGTTATCTTCCTTAACCAGCGTTTATAATATTGGCTGTAAGTGGTTATTTTACCAGATTGCAAAATAAAATTTTTATTCCTTCTATTTGTGTGTACTATTTATATCCGGGCACTTTCAAGTAGGCACTTTCAAATAAGCCAACTAATAATACCGGACACTCTCTCCTAAATCGAATGACAAGTTGAGGGTGCCGTCATGCGGCAATGTGTGTCACTTACTGTTAACCCAGGAGTGGTCGCTATCGCTAGGTGAGCATTTAGCTCACCATTGTCTTTAAACTGTAATTATTATGTTATTTGAACTCGTACAATCTTGTCGATTTTTATAGCTTAGTTTATAGCCTTAAGAAGAAACATAGAAAGGATTTTGTAATGAAAATCGTGTAAATTTATTTTTTTATGGACACTTCATTCACCGCAGTTGCAGCCGCGCAGGCTAAACGCTCATTAGCGACCACCCATGTCACTCAACTGCTCTTATGTTTAGGTCTGCTAGCCATATGCAAGGGTTGCTGTAATTTATTTATCTGAAATTATTTGTTGTTTTTATGGTATACCAAGCATTTGGCTGTTAGTTTAGTTCACAATCAAATCAGTTTGTGTTATCTAATGTAAAAAAATTCTATAGTTACCTACTAAAAAAAAGTATATTTGCAATTATTAACATTATTTCCCTTTATTTTAAAATACCTACAACAAATATTGCTAATACAGGGTGTTCGGTGATCGGACAGCCAAAATAAAATTTCATATACAAAACCGCATCATAAGCATAAAAAAGAATAACTTTTTCCTGATCGGGCTTCATTCAGGAAATATTTCGAAAAATTTAAAATTAAATCATCTATAAATACTTTTTTTTTAGTACTAAAGGCCTCCTCAAATCGGCGTCGTACGCGGTAGCGATACACTGCGGTAACGGTATACCGCCATTTTGTTCAAACAGACGCGAGTATCGCGACGCGGTAAACTAAAAAGATAAAACTAAAAGATGTGACATTTATTAAGCACGTGTGTTTTATTAATGTGTAGTGGAAAATTAATCAAAAATCAAAATGGAAGATTTGTACTCTTCTTCGGACGAGGAAGAATTTTTACTAGTGCTAGCAGCAATGGAAGATGACAGATAAATGCATGAAAAAAAAAAAAAAAACTAAAACTTCAATTCTACAGGATGTCCCGTATCGTTATGTTCAAATTTTTTGAGCATATAGTAGGCTTAATTTTGAGCCCAAAAAACCCAAAAGTGGTAGGTCTATCTTTATTCGTTACGAAATTACAGGCCTAAGAAAATATTATGACTAGTGAATAACAAAGATTCGACTTTGAAAACCACACAACCACATGTGTTGTGGTTTAGGCTAATAATTTATTGTTATGGTAACGACATGAGTAAATGTGACCAAAATAAACATTAGAAGAGGTTCTCCTGCTCATACAAAATGGCATTTGGATTCAAATAAATGCGACACCAGCATATTTCGGAATTGGCGTTTGTAACTAAATTCCAAAAAGCAATTATTATTGGATCGTATTCAGCATGCTGATCAAGAGATCGGTCGCGAAAAAAGACGAGAAATTAGAACTGTTACTTCTGCAATAGGTCTCCGAGCACAAGTTTGTATTCAGCAAGGAATAGGACATTTTTAACACATGATAAACTAAAGATTTGGTCAATAAAATAAGCTTTATGTGGTTTTCAAAGTTAAATCTGGTATTTACTAGACATTATTTTCTTAGGCCTCTAACTTCGTAACGAATGCAGATAGACCTGCCACTTTTGGGTTTTTTAGGCTTAGAAATAGGCCTACTATATGGTCACAAGACCGCTATTGCATGTAGGGCTGCAATATGCGTCGTTCCGCCGGCTATTGAGCTACTGAAAAGTCGTCTTTCAGAGGCGATGCGCTAAAAAAAGGTTTTATATTATATCTCAGAATGACAAGTTTGCTTCGCTGAAATTTAAAATTTTATTATTTATTGTAATAATTGTAATCAGGATGCTTCATGTCATATAACACTACATGCAGTTTTACCATTTAAATCAACAGTTCAATTCCACTTGTTGCAGACATTTTATTTTTACACCGTTCAAGTGCGGTACGAGCGGTCAACTGTGCCTGCAGCGATACAAACTTGTATCACTGCAATACCGCAGCACGTGCACGGTATATCGCCATTGGTTTCAACACTTATATTTGTCGCTGTAGAAACATGTACCGCTGTACCGCTACCGCATACCGCGCCGGTTTGAGGAGGCCTTTAGACAGTCAAATTAAAATTTCATCAAAAATTTAATTAAAATTTAAATTTTTATTTGTTTTATTGAAAAATAATAACTATTTCCAGGTAGGGCTTTGTTTAGGAAATACTCAGGTAAAAAAAAACAACGCCTGATCTGGAAATTCTTTTTTATGCTTCTAATGCGGCTTTGTAAATTTAATTTTAGATGTCCGGTCACCAAACAGGCTGCATTGTAATTCATAGTGCTTTTTATTGCATGTTTGCTTGTTGATTCTACATGCGAGCGAAACGCTCGCTACCGACCACTGGTGTTACAATTCACCTAGCGACCAATGCCGGGTTAATAAACATATTGCAAGCTTTGTTATAATTATTGTTGTACTAATACGTAATACTAATGTCATCCAGCTTACGAGTTTTGTTTTCACCCTTTTAATGTAACCCACATACACTTAGTGGCTCCTGCTGAAGTTATCCTTAATCGACACAATGCATTAGGTATTATTAGTTCAGCGTATTTGGTACTATGGTAAAGAGAAACAAAAAGTACAATCCTGAATTTTATTATTATTAATTTGAATGAACGGCATTATAAAACCTAACTGAACTCACTTAGTATGAAAAAAACTGGGTATTCTTAAAATAATACAATGAATTTTATTCATCCGTTACCATTTTGTCATCTGACTCGCTTTCTTTCAATTTTAATAACTTAGGTCCGAATAATAGTACATATGCACAATGCCAATCACCTGAAAAAAATTAGTTTAAAAAAATAAATAAAAAACATTACAATATGTCGAGAAACCTCCTCCTGACAGTTTGAGAATATCTTCCGTAGTAACGGGAGAAACATTATCATCATCACATTTTATCCAATTATTTTCAGACTGACGGACCCAACCAACATAATGGCCACTAGATGAAGAGCGTCCTTTATGAGTAAGCACTGCTTGTAAAGTGTAATATCCACTATTGTTGCTTCCCAAATCTTTAAAAACAATACAACTTACAGGATCACAAGGAAGGATAATAAATATGAAATTTACCATTTTCAAACCAATAATCGGCATACTTTACTGGAGTATCCGTATTTTTGTTATCTCCTAAGCCTTTATCACTGCTCTTGTCCTTCAGGTTTGCAGCTTCTTCAACTTGACTATCTTCCAATTCCTAAAACACTGGGATCAATCGAAAAGTTCTATTGCAACATATAAAATACTCACCTTAAATTTGGCTCTCATCGGTGACAGTTTTTCTTGTAATTCTGAAGTGCACAAATCAAAAGCATCAAAATCTAATGGAAATTTAACATCTTTCAGTACCTTGGCATTGATAGATTCCTTTTCTTTATAATAGAATCTGACAAATTGGACTGTTAAATATGCCGGCAGTCGACTAATTTTCGACTAGAACAAAAATTATAAACCTCACATTAAAATAAATTACCATCGATTAATCTTCTCTGGGCATAAAAACTGACAACAGATCCAAATTGTTTTCACAATTTAATAATACATTTATTTTTTTGCAAATGCCTACTTTAATTCCTGAAGATCAAACACTGGGACAGTATTATTTTTAACACTGTACAGGTGGTCAGTCACTTATGTCCACCTGGAAATCGAGGTTGATTTTAAAGATAAAAATTAACAAACTTGAAATGAGGATTCTTATTTGAGCACTAGCGATGAAAAACTGTAACTTGGTAGTCAAGTGGCCAAAATAAATTCGATTTTTCTTCCATACATCGGTAGAAATCGATTATTAAAATTAAAATCGCTGAAAAGAAATATTAAAAAACTAATTAGAAAGCTTTAATTAAATAAAATACATAATAGAGCAGGGGCCCGCGACTGCCAGACCTTCGTTATTTTATAAAAGCTGAAAGTGTGCGCATATCCCCAACACAGGTAGGAACAATGCAGCGACTATGAAGTTTGGATCCATCATGGCTTTGGCAGGTAACAACTGAAGAACATGTACTAAATCACTCCTCAAGATCTTTGAAGTATAAAGTTAATTTTTTTTAACTTGAAGGGCATGTAAGAAATGCAAAAATAGGCGAAAAATTTACTATTTTTTGAATATCTACAAATTGGCTGATCAGAATAACTTGAAATTTTTTACAGCTGTTGTAGGTACTAGTTGAAGTACATGATTTGATACTCCCAACAAAAAATTTTACTCCAGTGGCGGAGATCTGGGTATGTACCTTTTTTAAAATAATTTATACACCCACTGACTTTAATGGAAATGTGTCATTTTTAATAGACCCCTCCCTCGTACTGCTTAGAGGAGAAAAATCACCTTACTTCTTTGCCATATGACGCACTGTTTCCAAGATACTCCACAATGTACGATTAAACAGTGCATCATACGGCAAAAAAGTAAGGTGACTGTTCTCCTCTAAACAACACGATGTATCTCTCAAAAATGTCACATTTCCATTAAAGTCGGTGGCGTATAAATTATTTTAAAGAAGGTAAAGACATACCCAGATCTCCGCTAGTGGATTAAAATTTTTTGTTGGGAATATCAAATCATGTACTTAATACTTAAACCATGCTCAGGCGTTTTTAACTAAGCATTTACAGGTTATCAATAAAAAAAAATATGGTTAAATACCAATAAAAAAAAAGATATGATTGATATAATATGGTGTGTAAGTAGGTCTCATAAATTCTTGAGTAAAGTGAGTTAATAGTAGTGCAGTGTAAATCCATAGTAGGCATGCCATTGAAATAGGATACAATGGAGATTTTACCTATTCAGTTTACTCAAGAATTTATGATACCTACCCTTTTCAAATGATATTGATCACTTATTGATATTAATCACACACCATATATCAATAATTCAACCTGTCATTTGTATATAATTATATTTTATTTAATTAACGCTCTCTGTTTCAGCAATTTTGATTTTTAGAGAAAAAAAAATGTAACTGATTATGCCAGATCCTATATTAATTACACAAATCCTCAGTTTTTTTTTTTCAATTTTATCTTTAAAATTAACCTCTATTTCGCGGGTGGACATAAGTGATGGACCAGCCTGTATACCCTTTCCATTTTATTTTATCTTTTTTTATACAGGGTAAGTCATTGATATGGGAAAGCTCGATTACACCTATACCATTAAAGATATCGAAATAAATCAAAAAGTGCTGTAAATGGGAGGGTAAAGTGCAGTTTGTAAAATTATTTTCAGATACACAGGATGGCCCAATATCGCTGTATGCCATACAACTTTGTTATTTTAAATAGGACACCCTCTATATTATTACATCTTCAGATTATTTGAGAAAAGTCAAAAACAATGGTTTGTAAAGTTGAAGTTTGTAATGAGCAATTTATGAGTTATAAACAAATGAAAATCGTGATTTTTCATTTTCAAAGCAGCTTATATTGAAAACGGCTCGAGATATGGAAAAACGGTTTACATGTCCCTATCTTAATTTTTAATTTGGTATCCTATCATGTAGCTGAAATTTTTATACCGGGTGATGAAAATAATCAAATTTTTTACCACTCTGTATAAAAGTTTCATCCATCCAATAGGATACCGCTTGAAAAGTTAAGATAGGAACATGTAAACCGTTTTTCCATATCTCGAGCCGTTTTCAATATAAGCTGCTTTGAAAATGGAAAATCGCGATTTTCATTTGTTTATAACTCATAAATCGCTCATTACAAACTTCAACTTTACAAACCATTCTTTTTGACTTTTCTCAAATAATCTGAAGATGTAATAATATAGAGGGTGCCCTATTTAAAATTACAAAGTTGTATGGCGTACAGCGATATTGGGCCATCCTGTGTATCTGAAAATAATTTTACAAACTGCACTTTACCCTCCCATTTACAGCACTTTTTGGTTCATTTCGATATCTTTAATGGTGTAGGTGCAATCGAGCTTTCCCATATCAATGACTTACCCTGTATGTATCCCATTCCAGATGTTTTTAAATTCAAGTTGGCAGTGACATTTTTTCTTAAAGTTGTAAGGCCTGGAGAACCGATTTGAGCTAAAAAAGTTCAAATGACTTCCATTATGCTTTGAGCTTATACAGGGTGGTCCCCTAAGATGGAAAGCTCGATTACACCTACATCATTAAATATATGTAAATGAACCAAAAAGTGCTGTAAATGCTCCCATCAAGGGTAGGTAAAGTGCAGTTTGTAAAATTATTTTCAGATACACAGGCTGGCCCAATATCGCTGTACGCCATATAACTTTGTTATTTTAAATAGGACACCCTCCATATTATTACATTTGCATATTGTTTGAGAAAAGTCAAAAAGAATGGTTTGTAAAATTGAAGTTTGTAATGAGCAGTTTATGGGTTATAAACAAATGAAAATCGCGATTTTCTATTTTCAAAGCAGCTTATACTGAAAACGGCTCGAGATATAGGAAAACGGCTTTACATGTCCCTATCTTAAATTTTCATCCGGTGTCCTATTGGATGGATGAAATTTTTATACAGAGTGGTAAAAAAATTGATTATTTTTTATCACCTGGTATAAAAATTTCAGCTACATGATAGGATACCAAATGAAAAATCAAGATAGGAACATGTAAGCCGTTTTGCTCTATCTTGGGCCGTGTTTAAGATAAGCTGCTTTCAAAATGGATAATCTCGATTTTCATTTGTTTATAATTCATAAATCACTCGTTACAAACTTTAACTTTACAAACCATTTTATTTTACTTTTCTCAAACAATCTGAAGATGTAATAATATGGAGTGTCCTATTTAAAATAACAAAGTTGTATGGCGTACAGGGATATTGAGCCACCCTGTATATCTGAAAAAAATTTTACAAACTGCACTTTGTCCTCCCCTTTACAGCACTTTTTGGTTCATTTCGATATCTTTAATGGTGTAGGTGTAATCGAGCTTTCCATCTTAGGGGACTCATCCTGTATAACACTTTATACAGGGTGTTGATTTTCAAAGCGGGCCATAGGGTATTAGCATTGCGAAAGTGGTTTTTGAGGATTCCTGCTCGCCGTTTAAACCGACAGAAATGGTTTTGGTATCAAAATGAAGCTAAAATTATTGCGCATAACGCTTGACATCAGAAATTAATTTAATTTCACGTTGTTTTGTAAAATTCTTCAGTAAAAATTCAAGTAATTGTTAATGTTTAATCACAAAATAGCATGCCTTGCCTAAACAATAATGACGTTTCTACGTTTCGACAATCCAATAATAAAACTTTACAAGTCAGTAGGTAATAATAAAGTCTGGTTCTATTTAAAAATGGGTTACACAAACCAAGAAAGAGTCTTTCTTTATGGTGGAAACCTACTACAGTGTAGCCAGTTACAGGAGGGTTAAATAGAACCAGACTTTATTATTACCTACTGACTTATAAAGTTTTATTATTGGATTGTCAAAACGTAGAAACGTCATTATTATTTAGGCAAGGCATGCTATTTTGTGATTAAACATTAACAATTACTTGAATTTTTACTGAAGAATTTTACAAAACAACGTGAAATTAAATTAATTTCTGATGTCAAGCGTTATGCGCAATAATTTTAGCTTCATTTTGATACCAAAACCATTTCTGTCAGTTTAAACGGCGAGCAGGAATCTTCAAAAACCACTTTCGCAATGCTAATCCCCTATGGCCCGCTTTGAAAATCAACACCTTGTATATTTTTTTTTATAATACTGTTACAGCGGGTATTATAAAGGCTCATTAAGTTAACGGGCAGATTTCTGTGGCCATGTCTGAAGAAGGTATCGAGCCTAAGTGGAATTTTTTTAAATTTATCTATTCTTGAAATGAAAGTAATTACAAAAATGTTAATAAAACTCATTTGTCGTCGATATTACCTTCAAAAACGAGCACAGAAATCTGCCCGTTGACCTAATGAGCCTTTATAATATTGGCTGTGAAACTTCTGAATTTAAACACCAACTGTAAACGCCAATCTTATTTTTTTCTTCTCAGACAATCTAAAATGCAATAACATAGGAGCATTCCATTTAAAAAAACATTGATATGTCACTCTCATACGAGACATGTAGGCACTACGTATAAGACCCAATTTAAAAAATTTTAAATTGTGCACGATTTAGTCTACACGGACCGAGGCGGTCGTCGCGACCCACCCTGTATAGACCCAAAAATTTCACATCAGACACATTCTGTATATTATCCCCGTTAAAATTTATCTCAACAGCCCCCACTCGTTTTTGTCTATTATGAAAACGAATTACCTGGGCCTTATCTGAATTTAGGTAAAGAGAATTCCTACAAAACCAGCTGAACAGTTTAGATTAAACCTCATTGCATCTTCTCTCCATGGACAAATTCAAGCTTTCAGAAACCAATGCAGACATATCATCCGCATATAACGTGATAGGAATCGAGGAATCCACAGAAGCAATATCATTCATATACAAAACAAACAATATTGGAGCCATTACAGATCCCTGAGGAACACCCATATCAATTCCAATACAATCAGAATCAAATGTACCCGTCGAACCATCGGGCGCACTTCCAGAGACACTGACTTATTGGCGACATCTATTTAGATAAGAGGCTATCCACTTCAAAGCCATTCCCTGAGCATCAATATTATCCAGTTTGCTCTGCAGAATACTGTAATTGACACAGTCGAAAGTCCTGCTGAGATCACAGAAGATACCAACAGGGCATGCACACACGTCTATTAGATTAGTTTGGTTTTCGTAAAAGCAGCTAATCGCACTACTTGTGGATTTGGTTGGCTGAAATCCATGCTGGTGAGGTACAATTATATTATTTGACTCCAAGTAATCGGCAAGTCTCGCTACATAAGCATATTCGAATATCTTAGAAAACACTGAGGGAACAGTTATTGGACGATAATTACTGATCAGGCTATGATTCCCTTTCTTCAAAACTGGGACAACTCTTCCAGTCTTCAGGTAATCTGGAAACTCACCATTCGAAAATGATAAATTAACGAGGTATGTTAGAGATGAAAGTATATAAGGAAAAACTTTCTTGAACAAGAAAGCAGGTAACAAACCACAAGAGTTTTTATTTTTTAATTTACTCATCAATAAACTCTCTAATTCTGACTGTACAAAGGGACACAGCAAAAGAATTTCTTGCGATGGTACACTGGGACAGTCAACATCATCATTACCTGTGGGGCATTTGGGAATGGACGGAATATTTGAAACAATATCAAGTGGAGTAGCTTTAAAAAAACTGATTGAAAGCATTTGCTACATCTACAGGATTCTGGATATTATTACCATTCATTAACAGGGTTATTCTATCCCTCAGCCTTGATCCATCCTTATTGTAGAGTTGGAACCATACCTCAATTGAGACCTAATGTCTTTGGTGTCTCTGCACGTCTCGACTCTCACTGTTGTCGGTGTTATGTTGACTTGCTGTGTGTTTTTGTTTTTTATTTGTTTGTCTTTGTGTTTGTTTTCTTTTCATTTCTATAATAACGGTGTTGTACTAAGCAACGACTGTTGTAATTCAGGTATAATAAAGAAATTTGTTTATTTCCATTAAAATCTGAAACAACTTTTCATGAACTCTTGGTTGGATTATAAGAGGACTTCATTAAATTCTGTTCAGTTGAATTAAAAAAAAATTAAATTTAAAAGTAAAAAAAAAAAAATTAAATTGTAGGTATATCAGCATAATGTTCTCGACAATGCATGCAGATCTCTTAACTTAGCACTTGATCGTTTTACATCAGCATTTATACGTTTTGGGATATTTCTTATCGACTTTTTTTTCACAACTATGGAAAAATTGTTATTAAAATGAAAATTAAAAATGTTAACAAAAGTACTGAAAGCTAAATTTAAATCCAAAATTCCATATATCTGATTCCAGTCTTCAGCTACAAGGTCAGTGATAAAATTATACATCAGTCTGTCTGTATAGCGTCGTCTCGTCCGTAAAAATCCCGATAAGGCGCCTACTTTGCAGTCCAGTTCAGCAAGCACCGTGGGGTGATCTGATACAGTGTTGTCAAAGACACACAATATTTGCTGATTGGGGAAATTTACAAAAATATTGTCAATAATTGTGGCAGTGCCTTCCGCAATCCTAGTTGGCCATTTTACAAGATTATTATGAACATTAAAATTTGACAGAATATTCAATAACCTATGGTGATCATCACTCAAAACACCAGTATCCACATTAAAATCCCCACACACAACAGGGTAAAAAAATACGTATCGAATATTTGGAAAGGGTACAGTATTGACCTAAAGAAGTCAAAAAGTCTTAATAAACATTGGTCGGCAAATTGATCGTTTCGAAGATAATGGAGGATTTTTAAAATCATTTTAACATTTTACGTCAACACAATTTTTTTTAATTATGTACAAACAAACCATATACCGGGTGTCCCATTAGTGCGGGATTCTTCTCTGACAGCTTCACTTTTGAAGCTATAAAAAAAGATAAGGGAGAAAAATTGTATGGTTTGAAGAGACCTTCAACCTAAAATAATTTTCAGCTACACAGGATGGCCCAATATCGCTGTACGCCTTACAACTTTGTTATTTTAAATAGGACACCCTATATATTATTACATTTTCAGATTATCTGAAAAAAATCAGTAAGAATGGTTTTCACAGTTTCAGTATAATGTGAATAGTTTTTGAGTTATAAACAAGTGAAAATTGCCATTTTCCATTTTCAAAACAATTTACAATGAAAACGGCTCAAGACAGCAGAAAAAGGTTTACATGTCTCTATCTTAACTTTTTACAAGGTATCCTATGATGTGGATGAAATTGTTATACAGGGTGATGAAAAATCTGAAAATTTTCATCACCCTGTATAACAATTTCATCCACATCATAGGATACCTTGTAAAAAGTTAAGATAGGGACATGTAAACCTTTTTCTGCTGTCTTGAGCCGTTTTCATTGTAAGCAGCTTTGAAAATGGAAAATGGCAATTTTCACTTGTTTATAACTCAAAAACTACTCACATTATACTGAAACTGTGAAAACCATTCTTACTGATTTTTTTCAGATAATCTGAAAATGTAATAATATATAGGGTGTCCTATTTAAAATAACAAAGTTGTAAGGCGTACAGCGATATTGGGCCATCCTGTGTAGCTGAAAATTATTTTAGGTTGAAGGTCTCTTCAAACCATACAATTTTTCTTCCTCATCTTTTTTTATAGCTTCAAAAGTGAAGCTGCCAGAGAAGAATCCCGCACTAATGGGACACCCGGTATACAGGGTGGGCCACGGTATACGAAACGGAAGATTATGGCCGTGTCTCTAGATTTTAGGATCTTTTTATTTTTGGAGTGGATAGAGACCCGGCAGAGGTACGTTTTAAAATTATATTCATAATGTACAGGGTGTCCCAAAAGCATAAAACATATCAAAGTTATGTTTTTTTTAAATGGAATGCTCCTATGTTATTGCATTTTTAGATTGTCTGAAAAAAGAAAATAAGATTGGCTTTTACAGTTGGTGTTTAAATTCAGAAGTTTTTGAGTTATAAACAAGGTCTCGCTTCCTCGACCTTGGCCTGCCGGCGGCTTCGGGCCTTCGGCCCTCAATGGCGGGCCTTCGGCCCGTTTTGTCAGTAGATCCCCGTCAAAGTTAGAATTTTTCATGTTTTTTTCGTGTTAACTTTTTTTCTATGTCGCTACACGGCACTGTGATCAGTAGATTCCGCGTCGTAGTTAAAATCTACCATTCATCTCTGTTTGTGTTATTTTTTTCTATATCGCTCCTGAAGGACCAATATGGGAACTTCCGAGATCGCGCGTAAAAGTTAGATTCGCGTCAAAGTTAGTCACGCGTTAGCTAACACGGCGGGCTAGAAAGAGAGAGGACAGAGAGAGAGAGAAGGGAAGGAGGGGAGCGGTACGACTAAAAAAGAGTGAACGAACGTGGTGTTGCGGAGCCTGGACCGTTTGTCAGTTTGTCTTTTTCGCTTTTATTTTCCGAGAAAATGGCGTCCAAATATCAGATTATGTGGTAAAACATTGGAAAACGGGCGTTTCGAACAAAGGAAATAATTTTTTTTTAACTCTTAAAATCAAAATGGCGGTCAACTTGTAATTTTGACGTAACAAAGAAACTCAAAATTACGATCCTATTGTGAGAAAAAAACAAAAAGAAAATTTAAAGTGTCACTCCTCAAACGTCAAAATCGAAAGTAATTGAAAAACATCATTTTTTCTCTGTAACAAAATTCATTTTGGTAGCGGTGTAATTTGTGGTTGAAATAATTTTTGCCGTTTTCAAATTGAAGAGAATACCCGCGATTCGACCCTGGTCGTGAAAAAAGAATGACAAAACAATCGAAAGTGTCAAATAAAAAATGTCAAATGCGAAAAATCTCGAACGAACTCCTTTGTTTTTCAGCAAAACAAATCGCTGTGACGTTAAAAGTCGCGATACAATTTTTTTTGTAATTCAATAAGAAAGGCATTACCCTTAACTTGAGCGTGGTTGTAAAAAAAACTCGAAAAAAAAACGAAAATGCGACTTTTTAAACGTCAAAGTCCAAAAATTGGGAGCCAAAATCGGCCATTTTCGAAAATTCACAGCGTCGCCATTTTGGAAATTTAAGCGGCAAAAATTGAAAATTCCGACACAGCAACTCTTCTACTAAACTGCTGAAATGATCCTGGATTTCTGATGTACGGAAATTACCGAGAAAAAAATTTTCGAAATATAGCTGATTTTCATTGATTTTGCTCGGAAATGTGAAAATTTTAAACGGCAAATTGTACTGCTCGAACGTTTTTGACCGTAACTTTGGCCATGTCGGTCGGGGGATGACCGAAAAGGTATCAACGTGTAGCTGAGAAACGGTTTTTGAAGACTGCAAAATTTCATCGCAATTGACGTAACCGTCTGTCACTTATAAGCTGTCAAAGTCAATTTTTTTTATTTTTTTTTGCGAATTTTCAAAAGCGTCTGTAGCGGCCATTTTGAAAAATTTTGCGATCGCAATTTCACGTTACGCTTCTTATCGACGAACTCTGTCGACCGAAAAAAAAAAAATCCCAGAAAATCACACCGTTTCGGAGAAAACGACGAAACAAATTGTGATCAAAAAAATCATAGCCTATCCCTTTCGATTTTTTGAGTAAAAAAGGAAAAGATAGAATCGGCTGAAATTCGCAGCTTGGCACGTCGTGAGCGCCGTGAATTCCGATCCGAAATCCGTTTTTCGTTTGCGTGCATATTTCCGGAGAAAATGGCGTCCAAATATCAGGTTTTGCTGAAATTTGGCGAACACGACCGAGGAAATAATTTTTGCCGATTCGGAAAATCAAGATGGCGGAATTTTTGTAATTTTACCGGAACGAAAAAACTCCGATCTACAACACCCTCACGAAATGTTTTTGGAAAAAGAATTGAAACTGTCATTTAAAAAATGTCAAAATTGAAAAGTTGGAAGAAATCGGAAAAAGACACGTGTTTTTGCACACAAAAAAAATTAGATAAAATCGAAGAATCAAGATGGCGGCCAGATTCTGGTTTCGTCGTACAGGCAAAATGTTCGGCAATGACATATTGATGCAAGAGCCGAAGAAAAAAATCGCAACTGTCATTTTTCAAACGTCAAATTCAAAATTTTTGATCTCGATTTCTCAACTTTGACGTTTAAAAAGTCCCAGTTTGAATTTTTTTTCGAGTTTTTTTTCAAAACCACGTACTAGCTAATAGTATTGCCGTTATTCTGGCATTTAAAAAAAAAATTGTATCGAGAGTTTCAAGGTCGCCGAGATTTTTTTTGTTGAAAAAAAAATTAATTTTTTTTCGGGTTTTTCAAGTTTGACATTTATTAAGTGACATTTTCGAATTCGCTGTCATTTTTTCTGCATAGCCAGATGAGAGTCGCAAGTAATGTCTTTATTTTGACACCGCCAAAAATAATTCAATCACGATTTATACCGTCACTATAATGACATTTGGTAAAAAGAAAAACAATTTTTCTCAATATTCATGAATTTGACGTTTAAAAAAAATGACAGTTGCAGTTATCCGGGATAGCTCTTGCACCAATATATTATTGCTGCACATTTCACCTTTACGAGGATACCAAAATCTGGCCGCCATCTTGATTCTTCGATTTTAATTAAATGTTTTCGTGTGAAAGAACACGTGTTTTTTTCCACTTTTCGATTTTAACGTTTCAAAAGTGCCAGTTCGGATTAGTTTTTCGAAAATATTTAACCGGGGTGTAGTAGCCGGGAGTCTCTTAGTTACGCTAAAATTACAAAATGGCCGCCATCTTGATTCTTCGAATCGAAAAAAAATATTTCCTTCGGTCGCGTTCACGGAATTTCCGCATACGTAATATGACATTAAGTTCTTTACTCTATTTTTCACGGCTCATTTTTCAAATTTTGCAAATAATAATCACTCCAAATTATTAGTGGAAGACCAATAGTACATCGCAATTAATTGTAAAAACAATTATTTCAAAAATGCATAAGAAAAAACAGAAATTACCCCGAACAGGATCGGCGCATAACCATCATTATAATAATTAATTAATGAGAGCGGGGCAACAAACGACCGAGCCCGCCGTCCGGCACGTCAAAACTTCATTAATAGTTTCCCGACGACGGCGAAATGCCGAAACGTATTATTAACAATTTCATATAAATTTTCATATCTTCGTTATTAAATGACCAATGTGGATAATTTTTTCACCATCATTTACGTTAATTAATTGTCGTTGCGACTGTCCTTTTAATTTTCCCAATCGCGCATAAAGAAGAAGACAAAAAAAATAATAAAAATTGATTTATCGATTTTTTAATAAAAATAAAAGTGTAAGCTAATTTTCGAGCAGCGATGAAATTTTTTATTTTTCGTTAAATGTACCAACATAATCGAGATGAAATGAAGCCAAAACTTCAAATTTAGTGTTGGAGAAAAAAAATCTGACAAAAGTTCAACTATGTCACCGATGGAGGAAGATATATGTAAAACACGTCTGAACCGTTTCAATGACTTGCCGAAGTTTTTCCGAATTTTGACAGTTTCTCCAACGGTTTAGAAAAAAAACTATATCTATCTTTTTTGTAGGTAAAGAACGTCTCTATCATAGAGCTTTGTTATTTTTTAGATCGGTCGACAATATTTCGAAAAAAATTCGAAAGCATGCGATAAAGAGTAGCGTTTTGACAATTGTTATTATTGAAGAAACAATTGCCGCTCCCAAACAGGGAATTTTTCTGGAAAATGTTTCAAATAAAAAAATAGCACTTGAAGAATTGTTCAAAAAAGGTCTGATTTGATTTTTCGCTAGGATGAACCGTTTTTGAAAAAAAAAAATTTTTGTGGGTTTTTATTTCATTTTAAACCAAAGCTGATTTTGTTGTTTTTTTTCGAATAAGTCACTTTTGCCGACTTGTCACGTAAAAATCATCATTATCTTTTTGGTAGGTAACGAACGGCTTTATCTCGCTGTTTTGTTATTTTTTCGATCTGTCAAATAAATTCTGAAAAAAAATCCGAATTAGTCGCAAAATCATGCGAATACGGTGTCCTCAATTTTTGAGAGCCGATTACCGCTCACCTAATTATTTTTTCGAAAAACGATCTCTACATAGTTTGTACGTCTATCATTTCCCTAAATAACTGTACTTGCAGAATCTGTCCGCGACGTACCGTTACCGAGAAACTAATCCTTATGTCGGGACGTTTAAAAAAAATACGGCCCTGAATGGGGGCCTTAAAATTCTCGGATCCGGCCCATTTTCAATAGGTCGTATTCGGGGGTCACCAGCTTCGTCCCTACCGAGTTTCATCCCGATCGGTACAACTTTCGGACACTTAGAGTGTTTCCTAGCAGATTCCCGAAAAAATCCCGAAATTCCCGAAAAAAAGACACTTCCCGGTAACGAATCCCGCTCATTTTCAATAGGCATCGTGGGACCGTGCGCCTCTTCAATCGAGTCAAATTTCAACTCTCTAGGACGAAAAATGGCGCCTCTAGAGTGTTTCCTAGGATCGTCACAGAACGCCCGACCTACTGACGGACAAAAATCGGGTGGTAGGCTCAGTATACTTCCTCGATTAACGATTACATCGATCTCGGAAGAACAAGTGAAAATCGTCATTTTTCAAGTTCAAGGCCCTGTACAACGAAAACGGCTGAAGATAGAGAAAAACGGCTTACATGTCCCTATTTTAATTTTTTATGTACTATCCTATGGTATAGAAACATTTGTGCTTTCTTTGATTTTTTTATTTGGCGACGCGTGGAGAAATCTCAGAATTTTTCAAATTTTTTATCACCCTGTATAAACATTTCATCTACATCGTAGGATAGTACATGAAAAGTTAAAATAGGGACATGTAAGCCGTTTTTCTCTATCTTCAGCAGTTTTCGTTGTATACAGGGCCATGAACTTGAAAAATGACGATGTTCACTTGTTTATAACTCAAAAACTTTTGAATTTAAGCACCACCTGTAAAAGCCAATCTTATTTTCTCTTTTCAGACAATCTAAAAATGCAATAACATAGGAGCATTCCATTAAAAAAAAAACATAACTTTGATATGTTTTATGCTTTTGGGACACCCTGTACCTACATTATGAATATAATTTTAAAACGTACCTCTGCCGGGTCTCTATCCACTCCAAAAATAAAAAGATCCTAAAATCCAGAGACACGGCCATAATCTTCCGTTTCGTATACCGTGGCTCACCCTGTATATTCGTTTGAAATTACAAATTGCAGTCTTACGATTAACATGTTGTTTAGTTTATTAAATTATATATCATTGGTTTCGTCGATCATGGGGAAAAGAACGATCTGTAGGATATTCTGATGCGATGTTGACATCATGGTGAAGCATTTGCTTTGAGAGATATAGTCTAGGGAAAACCCCATTAAAAAACCTAGACACACCATCCTGTTGAGATTGGTTTGAAGTTTTCCAATCACTTTGCAGCATCCGGACTGAGGGTATCTGGCTGTTAGTGTAGATTTTGTTTACAAGAGCTTCAAATTCTGTAACCAGTCTATTGTTTCTGTGTAAATTTCATGAATTGCTTGAAAACCTCCAGAAAATTTGGTTAAAGGACATTCATTGACAATGTGATTGATGTATTCTTCAGGATGTCCGCAAATACAGGAAGCGCTTGGTATTAAATTCAATTTATGTAACATTGAATTACATCTACCGTGTCCTGTTTTTAAGCGATTTACTTGTACCCAGACTTTCCTTCTTATTTCAAAACCGTTGACTACTGACGAAGGATCTTCGATTAAAGTGTTGTTGAATAAAGAAACACTTTTATTTCGCCCATCCTTTCTCCATTCATCTTCGATTTTAAATGGTCGATCCAGGTATGTTTCTAGCCACACAGGTCTTCTTGATTTTAATCTTGTTTTTGAAAGATTATTCAGTTCCGATGTTATTGAAAAATCATCTGGAAATGTTCGGTATTTATTCATGATTTTATGTGTTGCTTGTTGTCTTCGGAGATTAGATGGAGCAATATTTGATAAAACAGGTAACCAAGGGATCGGAGTTGAGGAAATTGTTCCAGTAATAATTCTCAATGTTTGGTTCAGTTGAATATCCACTTTTGATTGATGTACCGGGTGGGCATCTAAGAATGAACAGCGGCCATATCTTGGGCAATATTGATCCTACAGTTTCAAAATGAAAATATATTATTGTATTTTTAAATTGCCTGGCAAAATCTAATACAGGTGGTTTTTACAATTGGAATTTAGGTTGAGTAGTTTATGAGTTATACACAAGTGAAAATCGCAATTTTCAATTTTCAAAGCATCTCACATTGAAAACGGCTCAAGATATTTAAAAACGGCTTACATGTCCCTATCTTGAATTTTTACAAGGTATCCTACCATGTGGTTTAAATTTTTATACAGGGTGATGAAAATTAAGAGATTTTTCATCACCCTGTAGAAAAATCTAAACTACATAATAGAATACCTTGTAAAAAGTTAAGATAGGGACATGTAAGCCGTTTTTAAATATCTTGAGCCGTTTTCAATGTGAGATGCTTTTAAAATTGAAAATTGCGATTTTCACTTGTTTATAACTCATAAACTAATCAACCTAAATTCCAATTGTGAAAACCACCTGTATTCGATTTTTCCAGGCAATTTAAAAATGCAATAATATAAAGGATGTCCCCGTTAAAATAACGAAGTAGGTGTCAACTTCCGGTATTTCCGGAAGTGCGGCCATCTTGAAAATATTTTCATTGCATTTCGCATAGTCACTTATGTCTGGAAAATTTTCATTTAGAAACTGTAGGATCAATATTTCCCAAGATATGGTCGCTGTTCATTCTTAGATGCCCACCCGGTACACTGTTGAGCCATACGGGTGCACAATATTCCGCTGTTGAATAAAAAAGTGCAAGAGCTGATGTGCAAATTGTTTTTGCATTGGCTCCCCAAGTTGTTCCAGCAAGTTTGTATAGAATATTATTCCTTGTTTTTAATTTTTGTTTCACTTTTTCTAAGTGTTGATTATAGGTTAAAGATATATCCAAAGTCACACCAAGATATTTTGGATTGAAATTATGATTCAGTGACGATCCGTTGAAAGTTATATTTAGCTTTTTAGATTTTTGGTGGTTATTATTGGCAGATTTTATTCGGCGAGCAGACTCTGCGTTTGTGATATGTTCTCATCTTTCTCTATTGACTTGTTTTTGTACAACTCTGTGCTCCTTGTGGCATTATACCGAGTGACAAGTTTCAAAGCAGAACATAGGCGAATAGCATGGGAAATCACATATTTGCAGTTTATTTCTCACCACTTTTATCTATAAGAACGGTAATGGTGTCTATCGAAAGAGAATGGTTTTCTGAGCATGCTGATACCAAATACTTAATGATTAACAGCTTTTTTATCATGCCAGAAGAATTTAAACATTTTCAAAATTAAAAGATGAGTAGCCATGACATGCTAAATTCAGATAAATTTTTCGCTGTCAAAGCAAATATTTTCAATTATTTAATTTATTTTAATTCTGATTGAACATCACTAAACAATTACGAAATTCCTCATTTACCATCATTTTGTTTTACCAAAAATTGACTATGAAAAATAAACACGTAAAATAATTGAACTAAAACGATAAGTACAACAAATATTCAAATAGTCCTTCATTTTGAAATTAATATTCCCACCCTTTTATAAATTATTGTGCTTCGAACTTGTCAGAGTTGTTGGTTATTAACGAGTGCATATTCGGCAATCACTAGCTCTGTAAATTTTGCTTTTGGTAACCCCAAGATCCCAAGAAAAATCACAACAAGGATAAGCTGCTAAATCGGGAGATCTGGCCGGACAGTTAATATACCATGGCGATAATAATAATAAAATAATTATTATTATTCATTGACAATCTTTTCAGGGAAACGCGTATTGGTCATTGAAAATGTTTGTTTTGACAGTAACAAAATTATTCTAATTAGGCATATCATGGCCGCTCACACTTTTAATTTTGGAAATGTTTAAGTTCTTCTGGCATGGTAAAAAACTGTTAATTATTAAGTATTTGGTATCAGCGTGCTCAGAAAATAATTCTCTTTCGATAGACACCATTACCGTTCTTGTAGATAAAAGTGGTGAGAAATAAACTGCAAATATGTGATTTCCCATGCTATTCGCCTATGTTCTGCTTTGAAACTTGTCACACGGTAGAGTGTATTCTATGGTGACCAGGACAGTTGCCATGGGCGAGTTGGGTGCTTTGACTTGTGCTGTGCATTGTGCATTGCCTATGGGCAATATATATATTACCTATTGGTGTGTTGAAGTTTTTTAGGTGATTTCTCGGGTAGGATTATAGTATGTAAATTATCTATTTACGGGTTAAGGTAATCAGGGTGTACTTATACAAGTGCAAACTGTCCTTCGCCTTTTCTTCTCACTCACAATCTAGTTTAGGATAACTATTGTTTTATATAGGTACTATTTGTATTTGTAGTGAGAGAATAAAGTCTTATTATTATTATTATTATTATTGAGATGGAAACATGTAACTTCTGTTTTTGAAGAGTTTAAGCAAAGACGCCATTTCTTAAAGTAATCATTTCATGATTTTCAAATCAGAGCACAGTGTTTCTTCTAATAAATTAAATTCGCTGTTTTGGTAAGTTAAAATAATGTCATCGGCATATATGAATTTTCTAGATTTGGTTGTAGGCAAATCACTAATGTAAATATTGAGCAGTGGAGATAAAACAGAACCTTGTGGGAGACCATTATTTAAGATTCTGTATTTACTGCTCTTTTCGTTTACGAAAACTTTTATTTTCGGTCTGATAGCATATTTTCCAATAGATTCATAATCGTCTTACAACCAATAGTTTTATATAATTTATGTAAGAGACCTTCTTTCCACACAGTATCATATGCTGCAGATAGATCTAGAAAGACTGCTCCTGTTTTTCATTTTCTTTGAAAGCCATATTCAATGTGGGTTGTCAACGCCAAAACTTGGTCACATGTATTTCTGTTTGGTCGAAATCCACCTTGCTCAATAAGTAGGTAGGTAATTTATCATCAAGAATTGGTAAGACGATTGTATAAAACTTTTTCCAGTACTTTATAAGTGATACTAAGCAAAGCAATAGGTCAGTAGCTTGAAGAGTTATCATTTGGTTACCATGGAAAGTATAAACAAAAACAACAGATTGGATAAGGTGATACAAAAAAAAAGGGTCAAGGTGATAAGGTAAGAAATAGAATAATCTTTCACAAGGTAAGTACCTAATTCTTTTTTATTATTATTTTGCAATAACCTGCAATCCCTGTCATAGTTGGCTATTTATCAGGCAAACACTAATTAAATGACATTAATTGTCAGTGTACAAGCTCTAAATTATTGTTATGAATGTTTATTCTAATATCGAATTAGCCGACATGCATTTTATGTATAATTTATGCATAATATTGCATTTATACAGAAGCGCGACGTCTTTATGTTAAAGCCTATCCAAATCGCCAGATTCCCATCGTCAGATCATATTTTTGGAAAAATAATAAAAAAATAATATTTAGATGCAAAATGTTAAAATAATTTGAAAATTCCTCCGTATCTTCGAAACCGTCAATTTGCGGACGGTATGTTTAAGACTTTTTGACTTCTTTTTCTTACATCGTCTTCCGATTCCCAATCGCCACTGGTCTCTGTCCCTCCATAGATCTTCTTCCAGTCCTCTCTCTCTCTCTGATCTCGTCGTCGATTCCCTCTCTCCAGCTCCTTCTCGGCCTTCCTCTTTTTCTTCTTCCTATTGGTTTCCAGGTGAGCATTTGTTTAGGGAGTCGCTGGTCATCCATTTTTTGGACATGTCCATACCACCTCAGTTGTCTTGTTCTTATATCATCTGTTATTGAGCGGCCGGCCAACTTTCATTTTTGTGCGAATTGTTTCGTTGCGAGTTCTTTCAATTCTAAATTTTTCTGCCGATCTTCTCCAAAAGTCTATTGCCGTTGCCTCCAGCATTTTTATGTTCTTTTCCTTTAGTTACCAAACTTCACAGCTGTATGTAACTATGCTTTTTATGATAATATTGTATATTAGATGTTTGTTTTGTATTGTGATTTTTTGATCCCATAAATGTTGTTTAGGGAGGCAATATTGGCATTTCTACCTTGGATGTTCCTGTCCTTGATGGTGTAGTCCAATGTTCCATTATTTGAGACATTTACTCCACGTATTCATAGGTCTTGCAGAATTTGATAGTCTGTCCTCCATCTGAGATAAGGTCTTGTTGCATTCCACTGATACACATATACTCTGTTTTTGAGATGTTTACTTCTAATCCCCATTTCTTATACTCTTCAATAAGTTTTCGTGTCATATATTCGATATCTTCGTAGTCTTGCGCCATCATGATCTGGTCGTCTGCGAAACTGAGTGTGTATAAGTTTGCGTTTTTAAGGGGTATGCCCATGTTGCTACATTTTCATTTCCAAAACTTTTAGCTCAAAAAAAATCTAGAACCGTCCCTAATCTGTAGATCAAGCAAATTTGATCAAAATAACTACAAAATATTATGCAAGTTTAAAAAAATCACATTTGATTTTTCAAAAATTATTAACAACCATGAATTGAAATCCTGAAAAAACTAAAAGTTTTTATTTTCTTTTCAATTCAGTGTAATGGTTTAATGTTTCATGTAGTTTTAGAAAATGGTACTAAACTTTGAAGAAAATGTATATGGGATGAACTTTTTGACAAAACCGATAGAAACACGAAAAATTAAGTACGGCACTGCAGTTTTCGAACCGGCGAAAAATGCGATGTATTAAGTGTCATTGGTAGAAAATATCTGCCAAATTTCATTAAATTCCATCAATTTGTTCAAAAGGTACTGCTCATCAAAAATTTCGGCAGAATGCATGATCACCCTCTGTAACATCGAAACGAAGGGTTTCAGAAAAATTTTGTACCAGATCCTGAATCACCCTGAAAAACTACACCAACCCTTAAGCTATGTCAGTCTGCTGGTGAAACACCCTGTATTGCTGAATGCAAAAGAAAAGTTATATGTATTACAAAAACCTGGAATTTATCGATTAAACTGTTCTCATTGTAATTCAGTTTGTACAGGGTGTTAGTAAATAAGTGCGACAAACTTCAGGAGGTGTTTCTGCATGAAAAAATAATGACACTTTGCTATACACCGTT
Source organism: Malachius bipustulatus (assembly GCA_910589415.1). Classification (NCBI taxonomy): domain Eukaryota; kingdom Metazoa; phylum Arthropoda; class Insecta; order Coleoptera; family Melyridae; genus Malachius; species Malachius bipustulatus. Next base: position 59,050,945 of record OU342632.1, read on the forward strand.
CACTTATTATAAAAGAATTGCTCTTACTCGCTCTATCTGGTCACATGTTTAAGATGTGATTAGTTTCCAGATGTTTGAATATTTCTGTGTGGTATCCTTTCCTTATATTGAAGGTCTCATGCAGTATTGTCTTAACCCAGTATGACGCCGCTAGTGCCTCTGTCTTCACCACCAAGTGAAGTAGCGGGAGCCCTAGAAGCACCTCCATGGTCACTGTTGGTGTTGTTCTCATCACTCCTGTTATTGTTAGTAACGCAAGTCTCTGTAGCTTATTTAGTTTTGTAATGTACTCATTTTTTCTGGATTTATGCAACCATAGATTGGATCCTTATAATCAGAATCATCTTCAGCTTGTAATAAGATTTTCACCCGAAAGAACCATGTCCATTTGTTTCGTCCAGTCCTCCGAAATAAGTTTATCACAATGATTACATTAATTTTGTCACAGGTCAGGTGTACTTACATTTTGAAAGCTCTTCAAGCCATAACATTCCTTACTTTGTCCTTAGCGGCGAATTTACGTGCTTGTTGTAATAAGATTTATAATACCCCCATGATATTTCGATTGGGTTGTTTTGGAAATAGATTATTGCAAATCTTTTGGAAACATAAAATTTTCATAATTAATTAAAACCTATTTTAGGTGGGCTGCTCAAAGGTGTAATTTCAAATTTGTCCTGTCTAATAATACTTGCTAATGCACGTTTTGAAAAACAGCATTAACAGCAATTTAGCAGGTACACATACTTAATACTTACATCCCAAATATATTTTCACCTTCATAAAGACTTAATGTTAGCTCCAGTTTCAAAGATATTATTTTCGTCATTTTGATCTTCTCAAATTTAAAATGTCAAAAAATTTATATTTATTTTTCACTTTGAGAAAAATTAATCAGAGTAAAAAATTATCCTAGTACCCCTACTAAAACTTCAATTAGACAACAAGGCTGCTAATCAGCTGAGACAATTTGAGTGATTTGACAAATGTCAGTGTTTAGTTAACCTTTAATATAATAAAGATCTAGCGAGTTTTCATTTTTGTAAACCTAAAAACAAAACTTCATGGCCTACTAGTGCAATAATAATATGTGAACGGTGTATATGTAACCTTATGTGCGCAAATGGTTCGTTTTCCAGATATGGGGTGTTATAGGTTTTCTTAAAAACTGACGATTTATTTATTTGCTCTGAAACCGGTCGAGATATGCAAATGAAGTTTGATGTGTTTTAAGAGGAAGTTATTGCGCATATTTTGACATGCAATAAAGAATTTTGTGTTCATCAGTGGCGCACATACGAGTAATGATCTCAATTTTTTTAAATAAAAACATGGTACGCCATAGAGATTTTTTATAGGAAACTGTCATTATTTTTTGATGCAGAATTGCCCCCTGAAGTTTGTCGCACTTATTCACCAACACCCTGTATAGGACAAACTTGTAGAAACTTACAAATTAGATACAATGAACACCTAAACTCTTACAGACTCAAACATCCAGAAAGCTCAAATTTTTCAGAAAAACTTACTAGAAAACATTTTAAAATATTTTAACAACAAACAATAAAATTGAATTACTTCATCATTTACATTAATTAATTCATTTACATAATCAACAATACACAGTAATAAATGAACAGCTAGACACATATCGTTCTCCACTGCTTGATTTTCTTCTTGATATCAACGACTAAGAAGATTCTGAAGAAATTATATTATGATTTAGTTAGTTCTGTTAAAAATTCATTTAAATCTAGTTACTTGTTTTATGATCACTTAGGTTACCATACTGTTGCTATGTTACTATATCAATAATTTTATTTACATACGTCTGAAGATGCTACAAAGTAGTGAAACACGTGTAAAGTTTATAATATCCATCAGTACCTATACCATAGAATTTTTGAAACATTAGTGTTTTAATTATCCTCCAAAAATTTCTAAGCAATTTTCCAAAACAATTAAAGGAAATACACTCGGAACAATAAATTTGCAAAATAATTCATGTCTGTTTCACGTTATTGTATTCTTGGAGATGAGATTATAGATAGTTAAACATTATTTTATTATATGTATACAGGGTTATTCACGGTATACGCCACGGAAGTTTATGGCCGTGTCTCTGGATTTTAGGATCTTTTTATTTTTGGAGTGGATACAGATCCGGCAGAGGTACGTTTTAAAATTATAGTCATAATGTACAGGCTGTCCCAAAAGCATGAAACATATCAAAGTTATGTTTTTTAAATGGAATGCTGCTATGTTATTGCATTTTTAGATTGCCTGGGAAGAAAAATTAAGATTGGCTTTTACAGTTGGTGTTTAAATTTAGAAGTTTGTGAGTTATAAACAAGTGAAAATCGTCATTTTTCAAGTTCAATGCCCTGTACAACGAAAACGGTTCAAGATAGAGAAAAACGGCTTACATGTCCCTATTTTAACTTTTCATGTACTATCCAATGATGTAGATGAAATGTTTATACAGGGTGATAAAAAAATTGAAAAATTCTGAGATTTCTCCACGCATCGACAAATAAAAAAATCAAAGAAAGTACAAATGTTTCTATGCCATAGGATAGTACATGAAAAATTAAAATAGGGACATGTAAGCCGTTTTTCTCTATCTTGAACCGTTTTCGTTGTACAGGGCCTTGAACTTGAAAAATGACGATTTTCACTTGTTTATAACTCACAAACTTCTGAATTTAAACAGCAACTGTAAAAGCCAATCTTATTTTCTCTTCTCAGACAATCTAAAAATGCAATAACATAGGAGCATTCCATTTAAAAAAACATAACTTTGATATGTTTCATGCTTTTGGGACACTCTGTACATTATGAATATAATTTTAAAACGTACGTCTGCCGGATCTTCATCCACTCCAAAAATAAAAAGATCAGAAAATCCAGAGACACGGCCATAATCTTCCGTGGCGTATACCGTGAATAACCCTGTATAAAACCGTAACATTAAAGTTTTCAATCATTGAATTATAATAAGTGTACTTACTGTTTTTGTGTAAATCGCATCTCGTTCCAAAGTTGGCGATCGTTTAGTAATTTGTTCTTGCATTTTCTAAAAGAAAACATAGTTTCTAATAATTTTTGATTAATAGTAGAAATTATATCAATAACTTACACTTCTCAAACCTGAATGCATATATCTAACATCCTGTGATATAAAACAACTCAACTGCAAAAACTGTTCTTTACTTTTTGTCACTGGTTCATCTTCACTTTCTGTACATTTTAATTCCACATCAAATGTACCACCAAAATATTGATCGATTATAGATCTACAATTAAAACCAACATTATTGCTGCAGAATACATATATTGTTTCAAAGAAAGAGGATAGAAATTTACAGCCATCGCCCATTTGAATTTGAATTTTTGATTTATCGAAAAAGTGTCTGGTCTCAAGGATGACTCAAATTCATCTCTATCCAAAAGTGGCCTCGTAGCACTAGGATAGGGGCTTTTTGGCATTATAATTTATTGTAACACGATTTATATCCTATTTATTTGTAATTTTTCTTTGTCAGATTAGATGGACTTATTATTGTACTCGTTCATATACAGTGTGTCCCAGATTCACTTTTCTATACAGGGATCTCGGTTCCTATTACACCTACAGCAAAGATTTAATGGGGAAAGTTTTAGTGGAAACTTAGTGCATTCGATAACCGGTTTCAGATTTACGATCGGTCAATTATTGGTTTTGGAAATATAGGCCATAAACCAAAAATGTCGGATTTCGTTTTTCCAAGGAAAATCCGAAACGGTTAATTTGACAGCTATCAAAATGTGACATTATTGGGACACTTTTTTAAGACGAATAAGATAGCGTGTATGACAGGTCCCAATCGTCTTTTGTTATTCCGCAACCTGCCTCAACTTTCGTTTTTCTTATAATCGGTATGTTGTATTTTCATGTCATTCTGTATTAAAAGAATTAAGGAAACCAAAAATGTACCACGTTCAAAAAAAATTTCTTCGAAATCTTATTCTTAAAAAAAAATTTCTTCAACCGAATGTCATAAATAACCATAAGTCAAGCAATGTCACGTTATATTGCAACGTCACACGACGTCATTTGGTGAAACCAATGAAAACTTTCCTTTTTTTTTGAAAAAAGAAGAAGAAAATTTTGAAGAATTTTTTTTGAAAGTGATACATTTTTTGGTTTGCTTAATTCTTTTAATACAGAATGACATGAAAATCCAACATGTGTTATGGTTCTAAAGTAACTAAAACAAGAAAGACAAGAAAAAGAAAACTAAAATGAGCTGAAAATAACTTTCAAAGCATAAGGTGAATGATATAGTAGATTTAGATTTAGGAAATGAATACAGGGATAGGCGAATAAACATATCTATTAGTTTTATGAGCATCCATAAAATTGGCCGGTTTAGCCTTACAGTAACATTTTCATCTGCGCGCGGTCTCATTAGGTGGATTGGTGGTGGTTTTCAAGATTGATAAGCGGAATGCACGTCGTCGGTAGGCAATCATTCTGGTATTTTTCGAGTATTAATTATTACTTTTCGATTGTTGGCTAAATTAATGCTCTCGCATTTTAGCGGATTTTCTAAGTGATCCTGTAATATTGTATGGAAATTATCCCTGATAACATTGTGTAAGGTGTATCGAAGGATGGATATATGATTCCCAGGTTATTGCAGGATTTCTGATAATTTGAAAGCCATTGTCGTTCTATACCCTAATCACAGGGCCTCACATTGTATGGGGTAAGTTATCTTTATAAGTTTCCTTGTCTGAAAACTTGAATAGTAGTAAAACAATAATATAATTTGGTCAATGAGTATATTAACATGAAGATCTTGTCGACCGGTTTCGGGCTACTAGCCCATCCTCAGGACAACTGAAAGTGAGGTACAAAGGTTGTTGTAACAATATGTACATGAATTGTAAGTAAAACATAAAGTCAAAAATATTTATCCAACTCACTTGTCAGTTTTTACAAATTCCGCAGTTGGAGCAAAAATACATATTCATCTTAATGGTAAAAACAATCAAAATCAGGCTCTGTGATGTAAGATGGAAAAGAGAAGCACTGCAGACCACCAGAGTAATTACTACATTTGAAAATTCGAAATATTTAAAACATAATAAAATGAAAATAAATTTAAACCTTCACTCTGACGTGGAGTGCGGCATTGCAAAAACCCTTTTGTCATCCCAACATTTAGTCGGATGACAAAAGGGTTTTTGCAACGCCGCGCTTCACGTCGGAGTGAAGGTTTAAATTTATTTTCATTTTATTATGTGTTTTAATTATGTGATTTAAATATTTCGTGTTTGAATTCGACTGCGAGAACGCGAGTTAACGGTCGTATCTGATTCTTCTCTATACAGGGTGTCCCAGCTTATTCGAAGCGGTCTCTGTAGGCCAAACGATGGATTTTTTCCAAAAAATTTTGCAAATTCAAGTACAGAATCACAATGGCCATTATTTAAAATTATTTTGGAGTATACAGAGTGTTCCATATGACAGTGGCATATCAAAGTTATGTTTTTTCAAATGGAATGCTTCTATGTTATTGCATTTTTAGATTGTCTGAGAACAGTAAATGAGATTGGCTTTTACAGTTGGTGTTTAAATTCAGAAGTTTTTGAGTTATAAACAAGTGAAAATCGTCATTTTTCAAGTTCAAGGCCCTGTACAACGAAAACGGCTCAAGATAGAGAAAAACGGCTTACATGTCCCTATTTTACTTTTTCATGTACTATCCTATTATGTAGATAAAATATTTATACAGGGTGATAAAAAATTTGAAAAATTCTGAGATTTCTCCACGCGTCGTCAAATAAAAAAATCAAAGAAAGTACAAATGTTTCTATACCATAGGATAGTACATAAAAAGTTAAAATAGGGACATGTAAGCCGTTTTTCTCTATCTTGAACCGTTATCGTTGTACATCGTCTTAAACTTGAAAAATGATGATTTTCACTTGTTTATAACTCAAAAACTTCTGAATTTAAACACCAACTGTAAAAGCCAATCTTATTTTCTCTTCTCAGACAATCTAAAAATGCAATAACATAGGAGCATTCCATTTAAAAAAACATAACTTTGATATGCCACTGTTATATGGGACAGTCTGTATACTCCAAAATAATTTTAAATTATGGCCATTGTGATTCTGTACTTGAATTTTCAAAAAGTTTTTTGAAAAAGTTCATCGTTCGGCCTACAGAGACCGCTTCGAATAAGCTGGGACACCCTGTATAATCGCCCTCAAAAGTTATTGTTCGCGAGTTTAATTAGAGTTTTTGGGTGCTAACCGACCTTACGTACCTTAGTGGTCACCTAGAACTTGTTTTTGAGCTGCGAATAACTCCATAGTGCCTTGTACAGAGACAATACCTTTTTTTTATATATCCTTTTTACAAATACCCGGTACTGCGATATCAGCTGACGTTGATAACAGCTCGTCGACGCCAATCTACACTAAATCCTCGCTTTCGGTGTGGGGGCGGGCAACCAGCAATACAGTCATGATAACCTGCAATAATATTCAGTCAGCTGCCCTTGACTACAAGAGCAGCACCCCAAACAACCACACCATGTCTCAAAACAGTCAAAACATCACCACTAGCGCAAACTCCACCGCCAATCCTAGCACTTCATATGTGTCAGCAGCAAAGTCAGTTCCTAAGCCCACATTCCCGAAAAAGGACCAAGCAATTGTTCTACATGCAGAAGACAGTCTAAAGCTCTATGACTACGTAAAAGCTGTAAGCAACGCAATAGGAGCAAAAAAACATCACGTTCGCATCCAGAATTTCGAACAACAGGATCTGCATATACCTAGCCAACAAAGAACTGGTTGACGAACTGCTCAAAACCCACCCATCAATTACAATCGGAAACACCCAATTAAACATTCGGAGACTCGTTTCCCCGTCTATCTCACATGAACTCGTTGAAAACTCAATTAAAGCCCTAGGCCTCCAGCTTGCTTCTCCGATCTCATTTCTGAAAGCTGGCATACCAGATGATGAACTCAGCCACATTCTCAGCTTCCGTCGCCAAGTATACATCTTCCCACAGTCCGAGAATTTCGAACTGCAAACTTCAGTTGTCATTCTATCCGAAGTTGTCCAACACAGAATATTTCTGTCCACCGATAAAATGGAGTGCTTTCTATGCAAAAAGGCCGGTCACGTCGCCACCTCCTGCCCAAATATTACTGGAACCTCCCCGCAACCCGTCAATCAACCACCTCTACCCTCGTCCCTAGAACAGGGGTCAACTACGACAACTCCCCCTGAAAACGCAGACCCTGCATTCCAAACTACAGGTCAAAAAAGGGTTCACTCAGAAATTTCAACCCCTAGCGAAGAAATAATAGACCCGCTACTGACCCCGTCAGGCTCAGCACTGATGCCCCCACCTGCAAACCGACCAATAAGCAGCAAAAACAATATCAAGAAGGACAATAAGCCCAGGACAGACCACTCGTCAATCTCAAGTCTAACCGAGAAAACTAAGCACAACATTAAGGAAGCATACCTAAAATCCACAGAACCACTCCTTCCATTCGATACTTTCGTTGCATTTTTGGAAAATTCATACGGGAGCAGCAATCCGTACAGTCACCAGCGACGTCAAGGCCCTTCTCTCAGATATGTATTCAATATACCCAAGTCTTGAAAGCAGATCTATCAAAAACAGATTCACCAGGCTAACCAAAAAACTAAAAGATCGCCTTAAGGAGGAAGGAATGGAGACCGAAAGTATCGCATTCTTAAACTCAGCAGCCCCGAACCGATGACGAATATCTTTCTGACGCATCACAAACTTCAAATCAATCCCAACAATCATCAAATTAACAACATTCACATTAATTCAATGGAACTGCGATGGGTTCTACCCTCGCTTGGAACGCATCCATCCAACAACTCATAGCCGATACCTCACCAGATATCATCTGCTTGCAAGAAACAAACTTCAAAACATCACATAACCCTCACCTCAAAAATTATACAGGTTATCATCACATCAGAGCGACACACCTCAGGGCCAGTGGAGGGTCCTCTATTTTCATTTCCGACAACCTATTTCATCAAAATTTTCCTCTGAACACAAGCTCAGAAGCCGTGGCTATAACCGCATACTGCCCCTACAGACTCGTTATCTGCAGCATTTACCTACCCCCCAATTACAATTTAACAAGCACCGAGCTCTCGGAACTAATAAGTCAGCTTCCCTCGCCTTTTATTCTAGTCGGCGATTTCAACGCTCACAACTCCATGTGGGGATCTAAACCACATTCGGAAGAGGAAAAACCATAGAGAGTGTAATAAATTCCTCTAACGCAAATCTTCTAAACAACGGATGCAACACACATTTTAACATCGCCACCGGAAACTTTTCGTCCATTGACCTAAGCTTTTGCGATCCTACTACCTTTCCACACTTAACCTGGATAACCTTAGAAAGCTTATACGACAGCAACCACTTTCCAATCCTCATAACAAATAGAGAACACGAACCAGACAACATAGTAAGCAGATGGAAAATTGTACAAGCTGACTGGGAATTGTTTAAAAGAAGGGTCGAAGAACACACCAACAGAATAAACTTCTCAAACAACATCGATGAAGCCGTTGATCAATTCAAAAAATGCCTTACATCCTCAGCAGACGAATGCATTGGAAAGTATAAGATACATCCTTCAAAAAAGAACGTTTCTTGGTGGAATGACTCCTGCAAACTCGCAGTGAATAAATGCAAAAAAGCGCTAAATAGATACCGTAGAACCCGAAGCCCCCAAGACTTTGTCCATTTAAAAAAAATGAGAGCAAAGTCAAGACTCACTCTAAAAGAAAGCAAAAAGGCCTTCTGGATCAAGTACGTGAGCACCATAACCACTGACACCCCACCGGCACAAGTTTGGGTAAAAATTAAACAAATGAAAGGACGCGGAACAACAAGCAAAATACCAGAACTTCTCCATGAAAACAAGATAATCACAGATGATCAATCTATCGCCGACACTCTTGCAGAACACTTTCATAAAAAGTCTACCAACAAAGTTATTCCCGTCGACCCACTAAACCACCCAGCCAGACCTCATAACACATCATGTGAGTTTGAACCCATCAACCACCCCGATAACGTTCCATCAATTTTTCTCAAGAACTTGCACCCAAATACACTCTTGAAGCTGCTCGCACTTTATAACAAAATATGGTCCACCCCGCAGTTCCCAAGATCATGGCAGCAATCAATCACTATCCCCATTAGGAAGGGTGACAACTCCTCCAACTCCCCAGGATCATTCAGACCCATCTCACTAACCTGTACCCTATGTAAAGTTCTGGAAAAAATAGTGAATAAACGACTCGTTTGGTACCTAGAAAAATATAACATCCTAAGCCCTGGACAGTCTGGCTTTAGACCAAATCGTTGCACACTGGACAACCTAGTTGCTCTCCAAGCTGAAGCTGCAGACGCCATAGTCAACAAAAGCGAAGCCATCGCAGTCACCCTCGACTTAGAGAATGCTTTTGATTCCACATGGAAGCACGCCATCTTCGACAAACTCAGATCCTTGGAGCTAAGCGGTAACATCTACTCCTTCCTGGAAAACTTTCTGTCCAACAGAACTTTTAGAGTCTCCACAAACGGGAAAATCTCCAACCAACACATAACAGAGAACGGTGTCCCCCAAGAATCTGTACTCAGCACGACTCTGTTCCTCCTAGCAATCAACGACATCTGTTCCTCGGTTCAATGTCCTGTAAAATACTCAATACACGCAGACGACCTGGTTATTTTTTGCCAAGGGAAGGTCACTACGACAACCTCCACCCTGCTCCAAAATGCCTTAAACGAAATACACAACTGGTCTATACGATACGGATTCAATTTCTCTGCTCACAAATCAAAAATAATTCAATTCAATCGAAAACACAACCCAACTCCCCCAAATATAAGTATAAATGGAGTCCCACTCGAAATAGTTGACAGGCACAAGTTCCTGGGAGTCACCTTCGACAGAAGACTTACATGGAGACATCATATCCAAGTTACTCGAAGTAACTGCCTTAAAAGTCTTAACATTGTTAGATCTCTAGCAAACCATCAGTGGGGAGCAAACGAAGATTCACTTCTTAAAATCTACAGGTCTTTGATTCGTTCCAGGCTGGATTACGGTTCAATTCTCTACATGCACGCCTCCAAGTCAATCTTGAAGACCCTCAACGTAGTCCAGAACACAGCCCTGAGAATCTGCCTGGGTGCTTTCAGGTCAAGTGCTTCCGAAAGCGTTCATATCGAATCTTCCGAGCCCCCTCTTCATTCAACGACAAAGACTACTGCTATCATATTTTACCAGAAGCTCCGCCAACGTTAATAACCCCATACATAAATTAATAAGCATCCCCCAACACCCTGACCTCGATAACAGAACCCGTACCGTACGCCCCATCTCACATACACTTCCATCTATCCTAGGAAATATCGACCTGAAAGCTACTACCCCAATCAACTTCTCACACACTCCCCCCTGGACTAAGAAACTGCCGCATATCAACACAAGCTTGTGCAACGATAATAAAACGGATATAACACCTGCTCTCCACAAACTATCTTTTAATCAGCTAGTAGACTCACATCGATTCGACAAACTCCTCTTCACAGATGCCTCCAAGAGTAGCCAAGGGGTTGGCTGTGCAGTCACGACTACAGATACAACACTGGCAACTTTCCGGCTCCCAAGCCTATGCAGCATACATACGGCAGAACTTTACACCATCCATAAAGCACTTTCCACTCCCATAAAAACACCTACAGCAATATGCACCGACTCCCTATCCTCTATATCCTCAATAAAAAAACATCTACTCACAAAACCAAATAGTTCAGCACATTCACGAAGCATGTCACTCGCAAGCCGAAAAAGGTATCCCAGTAACCATTGTCTGGACACCAGCACATGTCGGTATCCCGGGCAACGAAAAAGCAGACAGATCAGCCAAAGAAGCGTCGTCATCTGACCTCCCATTCGAAACGATCCAGCTCCACCAAGACCTCAAACACGTCATCAAACAAATGGTCACATCAATCTGGAAGAACCACTAAAATATGTGTAACACAAAACTCTCTGCAATTCACCCTCACTGTAACCCGATAAAGATGCCTTCCCTGAATAGAAAGGACCAAATCGTTATAAGAAGGCTTAGAATTGGACACACCCGCCTAACTCACGGCTATCTCATGGCTTCAAAAGACCCACCCACATGCGAACACTGCAACCACTACCGCCTAACGATAAGTCATATTCTATCTGAATGCGAGCTATATAGACAAAACGGAAACCGCTACAACCTGATAGGAACCACCAAAGACATCCTCAACTCTCCGAGCAAATTCACGGACATCCTAAATTTTTTGAAAGACTCCAATTTATAAAACACAATCTAAGTAATTTCCGAAACTCTATACATCCACAATAATATATATGTAATTTTATTGTCTTGTTGTGCCTGTGTCAATAACCTCTGAGTTGAGACACGTTAATTCAAATAAAAAAAATATATTTATTTCAAATTTTCAAATGTAGTAATTATTACTCTGGTGGTCTGCAGTGCTTCTCTTTTCCATCTTACATCCCAGAGCCTGATTTTGATTGCTTTTACCATTAAGATGAATATGTATTTTTGCTCCAACTGCGGAATTTGTAAAAACTGACAAGTGAGTTGGATAAATATTTTTGACTTTATGTTTTACTCACAAGTCATGTACATATTGTTACAACAACATTTGTACCTCACTTTCAGTTGTCCTGAGGATGGGCTAGTAGCCCGAAACCGGTCGACAAAGTCTTCATGTTAATATATACAGACTGTCCGTTTTTCACGTGCCACTATGGGGATCTCGCTTATCTTAAGAGATACGAAGTTGGTTAAATTAAGGCAAAGTAGCGTATTTTTGTGCTGATTGATAATCTGAAAAGAAATTTGAGCTGTCACTATTAGTTGTCAAAATATTAAAAAAAACTGAAATTTTCAATTTTTGTTATTATTTTTTTATTCAAAAACCAATCAAGCAAGCCATTTTTAACTGAAACATTGTTAAGACACTTTTCAACAAGGAACCCAAAAATAATTTTACAATAGCTCTAGCACTTGAGATATAAGAAAATCGATGGTCAGCTTTGTTTTTTCTTATGGGCGCGCCATATTGGATTTTCCCATTTTTAGATTACATTAATTTTTCTCTTTACAACGATGTATCACACATGTTATTTCATTATTGAATGTTTCGAGAAAATAAAATTTCTCATCTTCTGTGCAGAGTGCTATGAAGAAATGTCAAGGGTCTTTTGTTTTCAACAAAACTAGGTTTTTTAACGAACCATATTGGCCCAAGTTTCTGTGCAGCAGAGAAAAATATCTCAAAGAAGGTTGTTGCCGCCCTGGATGTTTCTGCGGTGATGTAGGCATTTAGGTGCGAAGTGTAATAAATTTGTAGCATATCTCTTTGTTCTTCACTTGAAAAAGGCATTTTCGCGTTATAAACGTAACGACAACACTAATACAAGATACAAACTGTCAAAGTTTTGTTGAAAACAAAAGACCCTTGACATTGACAGAAGATGAGAAATTTTATTTTCGCCAAACATTCAATAATGAAATAGCATGTGTGATACATCGTTGTAAAGAGAAAAATTAACGTAATCTAAAAATGGAAAAATCCAATATGGCGCCCATAAGAAAAAACAAAGCTGACCATCGATTTTCTTCTATCTCAAGTGCTAGAGCTATTGTAAATTTTTTTTTGGGTTCCTTGTTGAAAAGTGTCTTAACAATGTTTCAGTTAAAAATGGCTTGCTTGATTGGTTTTTGAATAAAAAAAATAAAAACAAAAATTGAAAATTTCAGTTTTTTTGAAATATTTTGACAACTAATAGTGACAGCTCAAATTTCTTTTCAGATTATCAATCAGCGCAAAAATACGCAACTTTGCCCTAATTTAACCAACTTCGTATCTCTTAAGATAAGCGAGATCCCCATAGTGGCACGCGAAAAACGGACAGTCTGTATACTCATTAACCAAATTATATTGTTTTATTGAATTTTGAGTATACAATGACCCACTACGCTGATTTGAATAGTAGTACCTAATACATATAGCGTTCTATTCTAACGATTGTCTACGAGGTATTTGGATTGTGTGAAGTGTTAAGGTGGGAATCTTCTTCAACATAGTTCATTTTGTGGGCCTTTATCCTCCCGCTAAAATTCCGTGGAAATCTCAATCATTGGAGGTGAATGATCAAATCAAATGAACAATCAAAGGTGGTGACCATTGTCTACTGAAATGGATAGTGTCGAGAGAGAACCAGGTTTAGGAGCTCGATCATCCCCAGCTCCTCCCAGAATTTCCCGGACTCTTTTGCATGTATCCATGAACCATACCGGAACTCATCACGACAGAGTCAGATAAGTACTACATAGTTTTGGTAAAGCCTAGTGCTGCATGAAAAAAGGTCATTACCATTCAAATAACCATGCATCGTGAAGCTAGGGCAGAATGAAACAAACCTGGGAAACCAATATTAGCAAAACACATGTGATAATTACAAAATGCAACTTAAAATTTTTATTTGAATTAATAATTTATTTTAAAAAATAAAAAAATTTATTATTCGTAGAAAGATAATTAAACATCAACTTTTGTTATTATTTGCCTCCCTGTGTAACTCAATACGATTTGCGCAAACACCTTGAGAGCGGGAGTACCTACTTATGTGAGTTATGGATTAAACCAGAAGAATAACCGCCTTAATTAATTTATAAATTAGTAGTTTTGTTTGACTGTTGACTATTATAAATGATATTAGCAATTATTTGGGAATGCAGTGGTTTAAGAAATGAACACTCCTTTTTTTCTACGCCAAGCTTTCGAATTTTATTTAATTCTTCTTCAGGGCTCTCTATAAAATGATTAAGAATATTGAAATTTAGTACATAGGTCTTATAAAGATGTAAATTTTATACTTACAGAAGTTGAGATTAAAATCTATGTTCTTGTAAATTGTTAATCATAAAATTAGTGAAATCAACAGCAATAAAAACGATATAATGAAACATAGTAATAAAATTTGAGTTCTAATTTGGGTCAAACAAAATGATAAAAAAAATTTTTTAGAAAAAACTTTAAATTTTTTTTATCATTTTGACCCAAATTAGAACTCAAATTTTATTACTATGTTTCATTATACACCGTGTTTTATATTAAGTCGGCACTATTGCTAACTTCGTTATTATTTAACCTAGAAAGTCGGTTAAATTAGCAAACTAGTAGTATTTTTTCCCCTGAATAAAACGATGAAAACAGGAAAACAATAATTGAACATCGCGTTTTCGAGATATTTAAAAAAATGAATATTTTTTATGGAACACCCATATATTTTCAGATGGATCGGTTGCAAATTTTTTTTAAAGGAAAAAGTCTCTATGCACTATGATCCTAAAATAATAAAATTTTACAACACAAACAAGTTCTGTTATTTGTTTATGTAAAATTAAATCCTTTTCAATATATAACAACTCCTTTTTTTGTGTATTTTTTTATTGAAAGATACACTATTGAGGACGACATATTTTTTTTACTTTACATTACGTAGGTACACTAAATTACAATAATTGTCGCAGCCTACTTTGGGAGTAATAAAATAATGAATAATTAATTAATTTATTATTTTAGGATCATAGTGCATAAAGACTTTTTCCTTAAAAAAAAAATTGCAACCGATCCATCTAAAAATATACAGGCTGTTCCATTAAAAAAATTACATTTTTTTAAATATCTCGAAAACGCGATGTTCAATTGTTTTTCTGCTTTCGCCATTTCATTCAGGAGAAAAAATACCACTAGTTTGCTAATTTAACCGACTTTCTAGGTTAAATAATAACGAAGTTAGCAATAGTGCCGACTTAATATAAAACACGGTGTATAGTTTTTATTGCTGTTGATTTCACAAATTTTATGATTAACAATTTACAAGAATATAGATGTTAATCTCAACTTCTGTAAGTATAAAATTTACATCTTTATAAGACCTATGTACTAAATTTCAATATTGTTAATCATTTTATAGAGAGCCCTGAAGTACAATTAAATAAAATTCGAAAGCTTGGCGTAGAAAAAAGAGTGTTCATTTCTTAAACGACTGCATTCCCAAATAATTGCTAATATCATTAATTAATTTATTTATTGAATTTTAGCAACCCTTCCTGAGGTGTATGTATAATGCATAAATTTCCATAAAGAGGAAAATTAGTGTGAAATAGATTTGGTACAGAAATAATAAGTGATACATGGTGATCATAAGAAAAAAAATTTGTTTTCTTACATGTCCTCCACTCATAAGTGGGTTCAGACATTCTACATAAATGCTGAAATTCAAAATCCCAAGACCAACTGCCCGAAGTCATATCTATTTTGCTTTCCCAGTCTCTAGAACAAATCTTCACAAGTTTTCACCACTCTCCATGACATCTGTGGTATTTATAATGCATATTGCGATGTCTTGGACATCTTTTGCTGTTCTGTTGGGGACATTTCAGTGTGTTTATTTGAGTGGGTAGTTCTGTTATCAGTATTATTATTGTTAAAATTGATTTGTATGTCACAGCTTCTGCTCACCTTAAATGTGATTTTTTTTGTTGTACAGTCATACAGTAATTGGGGTATAACCCGGTTGTAATGACATATTGTAAATAAAAAAAGAAAAAAAAAGAAAGTTGAGGCGGGTTGCGGAATAACAAAAGACGATTATTGAGACCTATCATACTGCCTTATTTTTCTTAAAAAAGTTTCTGAATAATGTCACATTTTGACAGCTGTCAAATTAACTGTTTGAAATTTACTTTGGAAAAACGAAATCTGCCATTTTCGGTTTTTGGCACCAATTATTGACCGGTTATCGAATACATTACGTTTCCCCTCAAATTTTTCCCCAGTAAACGTTTGCTCTAAAGTATGATACCGAAATATAAGGTGTGACTAAGACTTAATATCGGTTCACGTTGTCTATGGAGCGGCAATAGGGATATATATGAGAAATCACTCCAACATAAGCAAACTGACCTCGCCTCGTCACATGCGACAAGGATCTTACTATAAAGCGGCTTGTTAAGATTGTAAACATCGACAAACAACGAAGTACACGGTACAGTTTGTACGGAAATACCCGATGTTTGTCCGGAAATACCCGATGCGATCTTCTCTAGACTTCTACGATACCTGTAACCACCTGATGCATCTTTAACTGAGTTCATAAGCTTTCATGAGCGTATCATAGTGAAAAACTAAAAGTGAAGTATTTAATACTTGTAATTTAAAAGGTTTTATATAGTTTTACGTATGTATTTGTATAAACACCTAATTAATACCAATGTAAAAACTAAATTGCTTTTAAAATAGGGGCTAAAACTACTGCAAAATTCAACTTGTATAAATACAGCATTATGTCACCCGGAGTACAATTCTTGTGTTCAATTGCACGGCTCTAAACGGCTCAGAGAGTCGACAGGTCATAAATCAGGTATAATTATTTGGGTATTTCCAGTTATTATTTTCCCTAATGACGGTACGCAGTCACATGTCATATTTTAATGAGTTTCAAAGAAATACAAAACGCGTTAATTTACTAAAGCTGGGTTTATACAAGTTGAATTTTGCAGTAGTTTTAGCCCCAATTTTAAAAGCAATTTAGTTTTTACATTAGCATTAATTAGGTGTTTATACAAATACATACATACGTATTAAGGTTTATACAGCATGTTCTTAACTGACAAGTTGACATCTTTGAACATTTATTTTGAATAATTTAGCTATTATTACTTTAATTTAATTATTTACACATCATAATAATAATTGTCTCTCATAATGACAAATATAATAATTATGACGTATGAACATCGGTTTAAGTCTAAAATTACGCCTACCTACAGATACGTCTGTAGGTAGGTACCTACTTACAGTAAACTCTGTTGTTGAGGGATTAACTGTGGTCAATTGATGAAAGCCATTATTATTTAGGAGTTTCCTATCTTGAAAAATACTTCTATTTATTAAAACTGAATTATAAAAGTAATATTTATCATTATTTTCCTATGAAGATTAAATAAATTTTATAAATTACAGAAAATCATGTAATTTCTTTAAAAATATTCTACGCCTATGGAATTGCCATACCCGCTCGTTTCGTTTCCCGCAACGCTCCATCGGTTGTCGATGCGTCACACCTTATTCATACGTACCGTAGTATAGGTGTAATAGGAACCGAGATTCCTGTATACCGTGTGTCCCCGGATCGACTTTAAAAGAGGAAAAACTTTTTTGTTTTTGATTTCTCAGAAAATTTCACTCTTCATGATCTGGCCTGCTTGATTTCAAATCCCCAAAACAAAAGTTACTTTTTAGGTAACTTGAGCGGTTCTTGAGATAATATAATTTTTCTTTAATAATTGGAATTTTTTTCATATGTAATTTATTTTTTTCTGAAGAAATTCAAATAATCGTAACATGAAATGAAATTCTCAAAAAGGACAACTATTAATTTTCTATTCGAATAATGCTCCTCCTTTTTCTGCACAGATTTCAATGCGAGCTTTCCCAGTTCCGTAACATTGAATTAGATAAATTCTTTGTTGTAAAGTCAACATTATACTATATAGCATACAGTAGATTAACTTGCAGTTCAATTGATTTGTTAGATTTGACAACTGCTGTCAGTGTTGTTTTTCAATGAAATCATCATACCAAGCTTACGTCTAAAAATTACGAAAAAAAATTTAGTGCAATTATTGAAGAAAAATTATATTATCTCAAGAACCGTTCGAGTTACCTAAAAAGTAACTTTTGTTTTGGGGATTTGAAATCAAGCAGGCCAGATCATCAAGAGTGAAATTTTCTGAGAAATCAAAAACAAAAAAGTTTTTCCTCTTTTTAAGTCGATCCGGGGACACACGGTAGAGAAGCGTAACAGGGACACACTGTATACAAGAAATTACAATGGACCACATCAAGTAAGCTTGTTATTGTATTAGTAGAATCTTTATTCTACTTATTAGTAGAATTAATTAGTAAAAGTCAAATCATTGGGCACCCATCAAGTCTCTTGTTAATATTTCTTATAAATATAGGTACATTTAAATACATACTTGAATTTTTCTGCAGATCCTTGATCATTGTTTGCCTTTGGCGGTAATTTCTGTTGCAACAGCCTGATTATTTCAGTCCAGCACTCATTCGCGTCCTATAAAATAAAAGAAGAAAATAAAATTCTGCTTGGAGAAATAATTAAAGCGCTAGACTTAAGTTAGAGCTGCAAGTTACAAAGTGTCGAGTTGAAATTGATTTTTAAAAGAAAACTAAAACTCTTATTAACCCCATTAGTTCGCTTCGGACCCTTGAAAAGTATATTTAGTTTTGGTGGTAAAAGAGATTGACAAATCGACCGGTCAGAACGAATACAAGACAAGAAGTGGCGATCAACTAGGTTCATGCCTCTCGCTAGAAATAGTTACGCCAAATACTCTTGATAATAATAAGTGCAGCTCTCCGCTATTTACAGGTAATATAAAGAGGGTCAAAAAAAGTAGCGCCATCAGTTGCCCTAAACTACACAAAACCGAATCATGGATATGTTATAGGCAATGTATATAATCCGGTATTGTATATAATACCTAGTCATTGTATACATTGCCTAAAACGTCCAGGCAATGTGTGAACCTCAACTTCAACAGCTAATATCTTTGTAGGGGTGTCTCTGAGGAATTAATTTTATAGCTATTTTTTCATTTATTTTTACGAATTTTACCCAAATCCGGGAGATTGCCCACATATTATGGGACACCCTGTATAATCCGGTATTGTATATAATACCTAGTCATTGTATACATTGGCTAAAACGTCCAGGCAATGTGTGAAATACGATTTATTTCATACATTGCCTAGGTATTGTATAGAATGCCAGAAGCGCATCAGGCAATGTGTATAATGAACGACAACGGGCAGCGAAACGTGCACCCTACTACTAAGGACTAAACTTAATTTGCCCTCCAATAATTCATATATTCGTATAGGTATAAGGTAGTCAAGTTTATTTATTTTTTTTTGTTAAATAAGTTAGTTTGTTAAATAAGCAGGTAGGCACCAGTTATTACAACAGGTATAGGTACTTCCATTACCTATGCAGTTAGGTACGTGAATAACGCTTTCCTGATTGTTGATATCATTATCTAAAGGGACAGTCAAAGTAAATAACCTGACCTGACCTGACCTGACCAATTTGTAAAACATATGTATACCTACTTAATTGTTTAAAAACTCTATTTCATACATTGCCAATAGTTCAACGGGTATTCTATACAATGCCTAGGCATTGTATACATTATCTAGGTAAAGTATGAAATAGTTTAAGAAATTAAAATCCTTTCATACATTGCCTGAACGATCCCGGTATTGTATACATCGCCTAGGTATTGTATAGAATCCCTGCACTATACACATTACCTATAACAGATATAATATAATGCAAATGTATATGCATGACAGGTGGTTTACATTTCTTTGAAAGTCAGCCGTTTCAGCTACATAATTTGCATTGTTTATAAGTACTTTGAACTGAAACTTTAAAACAGTTCAAAAGATCAAATAACCGTTTTTATGAAGTAATATAAGGCTTCTACTTTAAATTTTGACTATACGAGGCCAAGGTGAAAAGTTCTCAGCCTGACACAGAGCTGGAGTTCCAATCAGCAAAAATGTATGTCTCCGGTTATTAGTGTGACATGTTTCAACTTGTTTAGTCATGTAGTTTGTTTACACAGATTTTTGCAGCAGACGTCTTGCATGTTTTTTGGTAAAACGGATAAACTTGAATATTATGCGGTATTCAAATTCTTTGTTTTGGATGGATTAATCCGTAAAGAAATCCATCCGAAGTTGACCAAAGTTTATAGAGACTCTGTTTCTTCCACGTCAACTGTTGAAAAGTGGGCTCATGAATTTAAACGTGGTTGCATGTCTCTTGAAGATGGTCCTCGTGAAGGATGGCCAAAAACAGCCACCAAACCGGAAACCATTGAAAAAGTGCACGATACCGTGTGCTATTCGACCTAATGTTGAATAAATGCTTGTCTCATTTGGAATCCCTATTATATCACATTCCAGATGTTCAAATAGTAATGTTGGTACCCTTTGGACTGGTGAGCTTTGAGCTACCTTTGACAAGCTAAATTTTTTAATTTTTTTTATCCAATTTGACTTTAATTTTATATCTTAACTACTCTGTGTTTCCAAAATAGCAATATATTATTTAAATAGATAGATAGACAAATTTATTTCACGGCAACTGTAAATAATTTCAAGTTCGAAACAAATCAATATGAAAGACAATTAAACTGGCTATTCCAGTTAAATACCTTTAAGAAGTAAAATTTCAAACCAAGCCCATAAACTCAGCCACAGAATAAGCCGTATGCCAGAATGTATGCCATAATGTGCCTCTTCAGGCATTCATAAATATAAATTGCAGTTGCTGTCAAAAATTTATTCCTCCTAAAAATCCCATGGCAGCTATCACGGACCCTCATCCCATGGTTCTCTTCTGTATCATAAAAACCTATTGCCAGTGATGATTTTCCACAAAAAACTACGCCATACCTCAACAAGGAATGAAAATTCACAAAATAGACTGATCTAACTATCAAGTAACTTTTGTATGAGTGGTGAGAATCATTAATGCATAACAACATGAAGAAAGTCTGTTGCACAATTGCCCAATCTGCATGTACCAACTCACTTTAAAGTCAATGTACACTCCAAGCATTTTACTACACTATCAGAGATAATTTATGCATCGTTGCATGCTGCAGCGACAAAACCTCTGGAATGTCTATGTCCTATTACGACTTGTTCTAAACACCAAACACTGTTGCTTCTCCTGGTTCAAAACTAACCTGCGCTCTTAATTTACGGAAAATTGGGCAACAGACGGCGCAAAGCTGTTACGGTTATTTTTTTGTTTTCTTTTGTTGTTTCGTTTTATTGTAAGCTAATACTATACAGGGTGTATCTAAATAACACCGAAATAAATTAAGGGGTGATTCTGTGATGAAAATTACATTATAAAAATGGCGTACAGCGAGTGAGCTGCTTTAACACTAGCTCTCCTTAAAACGATTGATTATAAAGTAAAAGTGCGATATAAAAGGTGTAAAAGTGAAGTTTCGGGCTTAATAGGCTGCCTAGTTTAATTAAACGGTGAAAAAGTGAGAAAAATACTATATAGATATGGTTAGAACACGCAAAGGTTCAGAAACAATCGCAGGTGAATCCAGCCATTTTGGTACACGCGTCGATAAATTTGAAGAGACAGTTTTAGCCAGCATAGAAGAGCTAAAAAAGCAAATTTTACCAGATAATGAAAAGAATGTGTCATCAGAGGAGTTATCTGGTGAACTATATGATGACAACATAATGCAGAAGATTAACAAATTGCAGGAAACTATAGTAAATGAAGTAAATAAGCTTAAGAAGGAGATATCTAGAATCAGAGGTGATGCAGCAACAACTCGTCAAATTGTCAACCAACAATCTAGGGAAAAATTGCATAATGCATTGGTTTTGAACGGCATAGATGAGAAGCATTCCGAAGATATAATCCGGGAAGTCATCGAAATTTTTAAACATAAAATTAAAATCGATGTTAACAGAGGAGATATCGATTTTGCTTATCGCTTAGGTAGAAACACAGAGAAGAACAAAAAACCAAGACCAGTCACAGTGATGTTTACAAATCGATGGATGCGAGATCGTATTTTCCGCGCGAAGAAAGAACTAAAAGGAACAAGAATCGTTATTAATGAAATGCTAACCCATGAAAATCTTAAATTATACAAATGTGCGCGAGAAAAAGTAGGTGCGAAACAGTGCTGGACATGGAGAGGAATTATCTATGCAGCGGTTGGTGACAAGAAGATAAAAATTTGCAGCGGACCTGATCTGGAAAAACTTTTATTGGTGTGAGTACTTTTGCAATGTTAAATATTTAATACGGCATTCAGCATTATGAATGCATGTCATGGGGAGGCAGTGAGGGCGGTGTATACCAGCTTAATAAGTTATAAATTGTGTGGTGCAAGGTTGAGTGAGGTGTTATTAATTCAATTTATAAATTAGAATTATTGTTTCTTCCTTTGTAATTTCTTCTTTCTTTCTTTATTTTTCATTTTTCCCATTTTCTTGTTCTTTTTATCAACTTCACTAATAATTTTTCTCTTACCATCTTTGTTTAGGTAGGAAGTTGATTGATTTAATTTACTGTATATTTGGCCAGCAAGATAATATATTTTTTGTAATTTTGTGTTATTTTGAGATATTGATTTTGTGCTCAGCTGTTTAACACTTAGATATACTGTTTGCTTTAATAAATCATGGAGCTATGACTTCTGTAGGTAGATACATAGGATGTAAAAATTAGAAATGATTATAGCACACCTGAATGTTCAGTCCATATTCACAGGTTTTAATGAGTTTGTCGAATTGGTTCAACAAAAAAATTTTGATATTGTATTTGTGACTGAGACGTGGTTGGACGCCCGGGTTACCACTGATAATTTTGCCATTAAGAATTACAATCTGTTTCGATGTGACAGGGCAGTGGGTAGAGGTGGTGGGGTGGCGGCTTTCGTAAGAAAGTCCCTGCAATGTAGTAAAATTTCATTTGATTTTGAAGTGAGTACAGAACATATGTTTTTGTCTATGAAAATTGCAGGGAGGGTTTTCGTGATGGGGGCCTTTTACCGTCAGCCTGGAACTAACCTCGGAAATTTTCTGAATGATCTGGATAATATATTTTCTTATCTTTGTAGTATGTTTGATTGCATAGTTTGTACGGGGGATTTTAATCTGGACTTTTTTAAGGTACCGAACGCGGTCACATCATGTTTAGATTCATTCAATTTGATTCAAATACTTAATGAACCTACTAGAGTGACAAGGAGTTCAAGCACGTTGATAGATCCTATTTTTGTTTCAAAAACCTTGACTGTAAATAATTGTGGTACAATTGACAATAGTATTTCTGACCACCATCTGGCATTTGGGGACTTCGTTATACCAAAGAGCAAAATGTCTCCTAGATATATCTCTTATAGAGACTTTAACAAGCTGAACTACGAAATATTTTCGGAAGATATGGCGAATATGCCATGGGTAGATATAATATACGAAAATAATATTGACACTAAAATAGAAATCTTCAATAACCTGATTCTACAGCTGTTCAACAGACATGCTCCCTTGGTCTCGAGAAGGGTAACTAGGCCCAAGGCGGAATGGTTAACACCTAATCTAAAAATGTTAATAAAAAACAGACAAAGGGCTCTGCAGAGATTCAAAGCCACGGGGCTGGAGCTGGATTGGAGAAGATATAAGGAGCTTCGTAACCTAATAGTTAGTTTAATAAGGAAAGAGAAGAAAGAATACCTGAATTCTATTGTTGCTCAAAACAATCAGAAAAAGACTTGGGAATCGCTCAGAAACTTAAATATTTACTCTAATAAAGAAAAAAAAGGCTTACCAACACACTTATCAAATCCCGAAGAAATTAATTCTTTCTTTTCCCAGTTTTTTCAAAATGGTAACGACTGCCATCAGCAGGAAGACTATTATAGAAATCGATATTTTAAGAATAATTTGAAAAACAAATTTTACTTTCGGATGACTCACGAGCAGGAGGTCCACGACATTGTCATTAATCTAAAAAAGAACTCGGTGGGGTCAGATAAAATATCTTTAAGAATGTTGAAGTACTGTTCACCGTTCATCGATAAATATTTGGTTCATTTAATAAACTGCTGTTTCGAAAGAAATTACTTTCCAGTAGCCTGGAAAAATGCCATTGCAAAACCACTCCCTAAAATAAATGAACCAACAGTTTTCTCAGATCTTCGACTGATTAGCATTTTACCAATCGCCTCAAAAATCATGGAAAAAATAATGTACAGGCAAATATTTGATTACGTGACTGAAAATAAAATTATTGATAACTCCCAATGTGGCTTCAGACCTGGTTTTTCGACATCTACTGCATTAGCTAACGTTACAAATAGCATTTTTGCTGCATATGATGAGGGATGGGCTAGCGTGCTTGTCCTTCTGGACTACTCGAAAGCTTTCGATACCATAAGTCACAAACTTTTGATAGCAAAACTTAAATACTATGGATTCTGTTGCGAAGCTCTTGAACTAACAAACTCCTATTTTTCTGACAGAAAACAAAAAGTTGTGGTTGATAGCCGGGAATCTTCAGAAATGAATATTTTTTCGGGGGTGCCACAGGGCTCCATTCTGGGTCCGCTTTTTTTCATAATTTACACTTCTGATTTATTACGCTCCATAAATGAATATTGTGAGGTCACAGCCTACGCTGATGATACCCAGCTATTATTCAAATTTCAACCGGAGGAGTACGTTCGTGCAAACGGAATCATTAATGAGGTATTAGATAAAATTAAAATACTTTCTCAAGAACATAACCTGAGTCTAAACGAGCGTAAATCACAGGTAATGCTTTTCTCCACTAACAACAAATATAAGTTCCTAATAGAAAATTTAAATATTATTGTTGCACAAAGTAGGTTGGAGTTTGTAGAGTCTGCTAAGAGTTTGGGTGTCATCATTGACACAAAAATGAGGTTCAAAAATCATGTTACAAAACTAAGACAGAGATCATTTTATAATCTTAAACTGCTCTATTCAAATAGACACGTATTAAACTTTAAACTTAGATGCCAGCTTTGTCAATCGTTGGTTTTATCTCACTACGCTTATTGTGACCATGTATACTACCCATGCCTAGATTCTGTAGATAAAAATAAATTACAAAAAGTCCAAAATGCATGCTGTAGATTTATTTTCGATTTAAGAAGGAGAGATCATGTCTCCCATAAAGTTAGAGAGTTAAATTGGCTAAATATGGAAAATAGACATAGATACCATCTGGGTAATTTTGTTCAAAATACTATGAATAATCCAAACGGTTCAGCCAGAATAAAAGACTTCTTTGTTTATCGTTATTCCTTACACTCTGTGAATACCAGATTCAAGGATAGATTGACTGTGCCCCGCTACCACACTGCCATGTTTCAGAGATCGTTCAGTTACAACCCAGATAGCAAGTGAGCTTGCTGCAAACTTGACTTTTCTTTGAATATAAATTGTCACCTCAAATGTGAAAAGATTAATTTGTGACAATCTTGCTACAACCTTGTTAATTCAAGAATGATGTTTCAAGTTTGTGACAATGTTGCGACAATCTTTTCTTTTAAGCAATGTTTCAAAGATAAAGTAACACGTTTGTTGTTAGTTTGTTACAAACTTGCCTGTCAGTGTGCTTTCGTGTATGCTCGTGCGTTCCGTTCGTGACCAATCGCAATGGAGATCGAGAGAGTCGAGAATCTGAGTCGAGATGACGCCATGTCAGCCATTGCTGAATTCGTAATAATTTTGTTTGTTCTCGTGGGTGGACTGCCTGACTGCCTGATGTAAATTGAAAATTGAATTGTGTACGCGGAGGTCGAGGTATACGTAGTGAGACGTGGTGGTGAATAGTGAAACAGTAGGTATAATTTATTTTATTGACTTTTTTAGCTGCCCTACCCTACCTTTATTGTTTCGTTTCCTTTATGTAATCATTTAGTGTACGTTTGGGGGCATTATAACAACCTAAACCTAAATAACCACGTTGGTGGACAGACAAATCCTGGAAATACAGGGATTTCAGACTTTAGGTTAGGTATGTAAATAATTTTGTCAAATGTACCTACACTCATTTAGTAGGATTACCTTTTATCCTTAATTGCATCCTTATAGTTACCCATTTTGGCTCAATATTTTCTTACTCATTTTATTCTGATTTTGGTAGTAAGGTGTAGCATTATATTATTAATTACCTACCTATTAATAATTGTTTATTTGTTTCAGAACACAGCGGCAAAAAACAAATAACTAAAATGAAAGTGTATACGTACATGAAATATTGTATAATAAAATAAAATCATGTATTATAATAATCTCGACTATTTTTTCTTATTTAACAAAGAAGCAGCAAGTTTGTTGTATCAACATTGTACAAGATGGTCCATCCTCTCGTTATTATCCCATAGCAGCCTTGCCGCCCAAGATATAAAAAAAGATTCGAGTAAAAAGTTTTATGGTTTGAGGAGACCGATAGCCTAAAATTATTTACAGCTATAGCAGGTGTCCCATTTTAAAGGGGTATAGAAAACGTCAACTTTTTAGATAGAACACTCTGTATATTTTTGTATTTTCATATTTCCTGAGAGAATCCAGTAAAAATTGTTTTTACTGGATTTTCTCAGGAAATGCGAAAATATGCAAAAATATACAGGGTAAATAAAAAATTGACGTTTCCTCCACCCATTTAAATGGGACACTGATAATAATTTTAGGTTATAAGGTCTCCTATCAACTTCCAGCAAGTTTGTTATGTCAATATTGCATAAACTTTGTAAAAACAAACTTCGAGCAAGTTTGTTATGTCAACATTGCATATACTTTGTAAAAATAAACTTCGAGCAAGTTTGTTATATCAACATTGCATATACTTTGTAAAAACAAACTTGGAGCAAGTTTGTTGCTGGGAAACTAGAAAGTTTGATTTGAGCTTGTTGCAAGTGTACATACTTGCCATAGCAAGTTTGGCACAAACTTTCGCTTTTGATACGTCAAACTTGTTGAAAGTGAGATGCAAGTTTAAATTGCTATCTGGGAATGCAGTAAAATTGATTAATGCACTCCCGAGAGAATTTAAAAAGTACAACATAAATAAATTCAAATTTAAATTAAAGCAGCACTTATTAAATCAACAGGATGTATCGTGATTTTCTTTCGTTATATTTTGTTATAGATATTCTCTGAAAGTGTATGATTTTCTCGGGTTGGCATTGGGTGTTGACTGCGTGGGTGTTTTCCTGCGACTGTGGACTGGGTGTTGTTGCTGATGTTGTTGTTGTTATTATTGATGGTGTCATTCTGTTGGGTACCTATATAGTGAATAGATATCTGCTGTCGTTATCGATACAATTGAAATAAATATTTTTTCATTTCTTTTCATAATCTTATAACAACTTCTTCTCTAGTAAGTTTCTTTTTATTTTTCTTTCTCTTTCTCCTCGACATTTCCTTGTTTATTTTTCATTCAACATCTATTATGAGTAATTTAGTTTCTATAAAACAAAATTGTTAGCTTGCATGCTAACGAATGACGTGAGGGACTGTTATAGTTGTTATAACAGACATAATTTTGGATTATATTATATCTAATGTTCGCCTTTTTGTTTCAATTGTGGTTCGCTTTATATGGTTGAATAGAATAGCTACAGATAGCTAGATTCCGCCATGTAATGTGACAAATATTATATTGTTCGATATGTTTTTTTAGGTTTTTTAATGTAACAGTTCATTTGAATAAAGTCGGTATTATTATTATTATTATTAAATTAAGGGGGGTATTTGGTATAGAATTTTTCGAAAAAACTCTCCACGAAAAAGTTACACCCCTCCGAAGAATTAAAAAAAAAAATGGTTTTTATTTTTTATTTTCCCTGTATATTAAGCTAAAGACACGAACATTGGTAAATATTAATTGTCAATGAAACTACATATTTTGAATTTTTTTCAACCCTGAAGTTTGCTTAGAAGGGATTGAAATAGTCAACCCCTAAGATATTTTACCTTACAATTTTTTTTAGATTAAATTTTTTCTTTAAAAAAAAACACGGCTGAATAGCTCAATTAATCTACAAACTTTTTTATCTCCATAAGTTTTTTCTGAAAGTTGCCCACTTAAGAGAAAAAAATAAATGTATTGCAAGCTCATGTTATAAATAGTGTTTTATTGAACAATAGCCAACCAAAAAATTAGGCAAAGATTCTTACAACTAAAACAATAGTAAACAAAGAATGAAAAAAGAAACTGTCGAAGGTCAACAATACAATAATAATGCTATCAGTATTATTGTTTTTATGAATGTCACTGCAAAGCACAGACCACTAGACCTTAAGACAAAATATCCTCGCGTTAGCTCACCTTTGTGAAAATGCATTTCATTTATTTTTTTTCTCGTAAATGCTTAAGTTTTCGAAACAACTTGTGAAGATAAAAAAGTTTGTAGATTCATTGAGCTATTCAGCCGTGTTTTTTTAGAAAAAATTTTCAATCTAAAAAAAAATTTTGTATGGTAAAATTATTTTGGTAAGATTATCTTAGGGGTTGACTATTTCAATCCCTTCTAAGCATACTTCAGGGTTGAAAAAAATTCAAAATATGAAGTTTCATTGACAATTAATATTTACCAATTTTCGTGTCTTTAGCTTAATATACAGGGATAATAAAAAATAAAAACCATTTTTATTTAATTCTTCGGAGGGGTGTAACTTTTTCGGGGAGAGTTTTTTCGAAAAATCCTATACCAAATACCCCCCTTAATTTTCATCACAGAATCACCCCTTAATTTTTTTCGGTGTTATTTAGATACACCCTGTATAGATACTGACATACCTGCTGTATAAATACTCCATGACTATTCTTTTCAGCAAACCTAGGGAAAGCTACATGCAGTACTTGAAGTAAAATAATTGGTGGTATCGTGTTTCCTTTCTCCATTGTAGCATATAAATCCCTTAAAGCTGTAGTAAGCGAATGAGCTGACATTGTGGATAACACAGAAGTTGCAGTACCTGTAAAAAATTGAATTCTTGACAAAAGTGATAAAAAGGCAACCGCAGTCTTAATTATACCAGATTGATATTCTTTAAGTGCGTCTCTCAGTTCAGGAACTGTTTTCAAGCATTGCACAGTTGCATTCAAATAACAAGTGTTGCCCAAATTTGATAAACCAGCCGGTAGATCCAACTAAAAAGTGATAAATTCAAGAATAATTTCTGATGAGTACTGAATAAAAACAGTGTTACCGCAGTCGCTAGTTCACTTTCATTCATATCTTCCACAAAAACAGGTTTCTCGGTTGGTTCTTTAGGTACATCTTCCTCTTTGCTTCCCATAAGCAGGACAGTTGTACCCTGTAAAAAATTAAATATTTCTTATAAATAAGTAGTTTTATTAATTTTAGACTATTAAAATTTCGGAATTCCCAAAATGAAAGAATTGTTCAACAAAGTTGTTTTTGAGCACGCAGTAGTTAACGAACCATTATGATTATTATCAATAAATTTTCTTTTTCTTCTACTTAATTAATGTGAAACACAATTTTCAAACAGCCTGTCACTTATTACATTCCGTGATACATGGCCTACGTTGAACATTTTTCTCTAGTTGTTTCAGTATGAATTTTTATGTGACGTAAGGTAATTTTCAAATCGATTTTAAGCAAAAACAGGGCATGTTATCGAAATTCAACAAGACGGCCTTTAATGCGGCACGCATCGTGTCTCAGCCCTGCCTCACCCGACCCCACCTCACTTCATCTTGATGCCATCTGAACGTATTTAAAATAGATTGTACCTGGCCCAATCGAAGACCTGAGCTCTCGCATCAAAGTTGTTTTTCAATAGACAGTTGACCTGTGGATTCATTCGAACCGTTCTATTTCGAATGGTTCACAAAAATGTAGTTGCCACAATAGATATCCGGTATTTTGATATCAATTATAAACGGTGCATCTTGATGTGTCAAAATGAAGGCAATACGTCAGACTCGAACCTAGTCATACAAAAAAACGCGAAAAAGAAATCGTCCGTGTGATACATCGGCGCCGGTTTCTTTAAAAACATGTCGGCCGTCAAGGCGGGGTGGTTTTTCGCCATTTCCAGGACACCTTGTATATTTTTTCGAAACATTCTTGAGGAATCGCGTTTTCGACGTTGGGAACCTTCCGAAAACGCGCGGCAGTGCGAGAGTCGGTGAGCTCCGCTATCCGCTTTTTGACAGCTGTCACAAATGTCAAATGACGTCGTTCATTTTTCGCCCATGTCGTTCAAATTGCGTCTCAATATCAAATTATGCGGTAATAAAGAGACGAATCTGTGTTTTGAGCAAAGGAAATAATTCTTGGCGATTCTCAAATTCAAAATGGCGGTTATTTTGCGATTTTGACGGATTTCTTCTCCTGTGCAGCAAATCTCTATGAACCAAGGTATTTGACTTAAGTCCCAGATCAACATTGTTGGCAGTAACTGACATTACTAACAAAGTCATTCGGAGAAGCGGCAAGCAGACTTATACGTTTCCAGTAAATTTTTCCGCTTGCCGCTCCCTTGAAATTGCTTTTTTAGTGTTGTCAGTTACTGCCAACAATTTTGATCTGAGGCTATAGGTACTTATTGTAACGTTCTTCTCTTACGTACGCGGCCAAAAAATTCCTTAATCACTTCAGGATAGACCCTGCAACCTTTGGATTCTCTCAGTTCAAGGCATATCAAAAAAACTTCCAACTTCGATTTTTAAAATATAAAGGATTAAAATAAGGGAATTTTAAAAACAGTGTATTATTCAAATTTTTGTTCTATTTTAAAATACGGAATAATACATTGGGGAAATTCTTTTGATTGGTTGATTATTTTCAAAATTCAAAAAAATTGCATAAGAATACTAGGCAATGTTAATCGCATGACATCTTGTAAAAAATTATTTGAAAATTTTTAAATTTTATCATTTCCAAGTCTATTTATGTAGGATGGGTTAGTGGAGATCACTCTCTTTACCATCCCCCCACCTCTGACTGCGGGAGAAGCCCAAGGCAACACGGTACGCCTGGATAGTGGAAGAGAAAACACCGAAGCGGTAAGACGCGAATAAGACGTGGTCCGGTCAACCTATTTAATTAAGACGGGGTTCGATCGTGCCAAGGTGTTCCCAAAGAAGTTATCAGTTAATCAATTATTAGTCATTTCTCATTTAATTGTGTGTTAATACTTTCATTTAATAAACTTTGTTAATAATTGTTGAACATTGAAACCGATACCTACTACCAGTACTACCTAATTAATTTTTCCCACAACTTTGGGGGCTCGTCCGGGATATACAGGGTGTTCTACAAGCTCTATGACAAACTTTGACAGATGGTAGGTTGCTTGATTTTAAACATTTTTTTTTTAATAAACATGGGTCCGATTCGTTTTTGTTTAGAAGTTACAAGCATTTAACCTTTATTAACAATCAACAATAAAAATTTAAATTAAATGATAATCACAAAACTTAAGACTATAAAAATTGTTCGAAATGTCCACCCTCAGCTTGAATGCAAGCCTCACATCGACGAACTAAAGATTCGGTCACTCGAAGAATGAGATTTGGATCATTTCTTATTTGGTTAGCTGCATCTTGAATTCTTTCAAGTAACTGCTGATGGGTAGCGATTTCAACATGGTAGACCAGCTACCATAATAATAACACGAAGTTATTATAATGATGATAAAGTTGTAAAGTGTAAAGAGAGGCTGAATACTTTATTGGTGCTCTCAAGGAAAGATATAAAATATAAGACTCAATATAATCTAGTTAAAAAGGAATATGACTTGTCACTAAGACAGGCAAAGTACCATTACTATGAGAAAAGAATTAAAGAATCTGATAATAAGAATAAATGTATGTGGGAAATTTGTAACGAGGTAACAGCTAAGAAAAAACAAAACACACATTGTCAGTTAGAGGGAGATTATGTCACTATAGCAGAAAATTACAATACTTATTTATTAAACATTGTACCTGAATTACTACAGAACATACAACATTTACCATATGAATGTGATATAAAAAACAACAACCAGTCAATGTTCTTAAGACCAGTTACATCCGAGGAAATAAGAGATATCACGGCCAAGTTAAAGAATAAGCATAGCAGTGGGTATGACGAGATTCCAACAAGTATAATAAAAATATGCATTGATGAGATCAAGGAAGTACTCTGCTACATAGTGAATAACTCCTTACGCTGTGGTATCTTCCCAAATCAACTTAAATTATCAGTTATAAAGCCTCTATATAAAAAAGGGGATCCTAAATTAATTCAAAATTACAGGCCAATCAGTCTACTGTCGGGTTTCTCAAAGATTTTTGAAAAGGCAATGTGCAATAGAGTAATTAATTTCATGAACACATGTAAACTGTTCAGCTCAAAACAACATGCGTATTTGAAAGGGAAATCGATAGATACCGCCATATACCAATTCACACAGGTTATAGTAGACTATAATATAGAAAGTAATGACCTCTGTATGAGTGTGTTTCTCGACTTATCAAAGGCATATGAATGCATCGATCGTGATTTGTTGATTGTAAAGTTAAAGAGATATGGCATAAGGGGAAATGCTGTTTGTGGTTTGAGTCAT
Organism: Malachius bipustulatus; assembly: GCA_910589415.1. NCBI lineage: Eukaryota > Metazoa > Arthropoda > Insecta > Coleoptera > Melyridae > Malachius > Malachius bipustulatus. The sequence goes on from OU342632.1 coordinate 59,083,374, forward strand.
ATCTCTCTGACAGAAAACAAATGGTAACAATAGACAGAGAGGGTGAGATGTTCAGGTCCAGTATTGCGACTAACAGGATGGGAGTACCGCAGGGTAGTATCACTGGACCTGTTCTTTTCCTGATTTATGTCAATGACCTATACACATTATATGATGGTAACTTTCAGATTACCGGGTATGCGGATGATACAAACATGTTGACAGGGGCGAAGACCGTTCAGGGGGCTATTGTCCAGTGTGAAAAGATGTTTTTGGAAACGGGCGAGTGGTTTGATAGAAATAAGCTTATATTGAATAAGGAAAAAACAAACATTATGATATTCCATACAAAACAAAGTAAAGCAGATATTCCAAATAATATTTTGATTCAGAACATTAATATGCAAGTAAGTGGACATTTGAAGTTCTTAGGGCTGATCATTGATGAGTTTCTAGACTGGTCTGAGCAAGTTAATATGTTACGTGTTAAGTTGTCAAAGATATGTTACGCAATACGCACAACCACTAAGTATCTAAATGAAAAGTCAATGAAGATAATGTATTTCGCCAACTTTGAGGCACTAATAAGGTACGGAATAATTTTCTGGGGCTGTAAACCAAATGTGAAAAATATACAGGGTGAGTTTTTTTCAATGTTTAGTACAGGGATCTCGTAAACTACTGCAGTTAGAGGAACGGTTAAATGGGGAAAGAAGTGCAGTTTTATGAGCTTAATTCGAAACAGCTTTTGTTTTTTTGAAAATCTCCAAGGCTTCCTAGATATTTAACATAAAGTAAATTCCGCTGATTTCTTTACACCGAGATAGCAGTCTTATTATTGAGATTAGAGAAAAATCGTAAAGGAAAACATTTTAGACGATTTCATAGACAATAAAACGGCGTTACAATTTTTTTTATTTGTTGTGTCATTTTCGAGCTATGTCGTAAACTTGTGTTTTTTTAAATGTAAGTCATAGTTGGCTATGACATAATTCGATATGTCTTTTTTTTCTAAATACAACGATATAAAACTCGATATCGTTTTTTCGGGAAATAAAAAAGTTAGGACGGTTTTTAATTTTATTTCCTCAAATACGTGCGGTATAGGCGCTGAATTTAATAGTTAATTTTGAATTGAAAATCTTATATGAATTAATAGTTCAACGGGATAGCTAGTTTTCGAGACCTTTAACAAAAATATTAATTTTAATTCTAATCTTTCAAAAATCTTGTAACAATATCTCTACGCTGTATAGAACTTTAGACTAAATATTCATATCAAAATGTGACGGTTGCTTAGAACAGTAACAGAAACAGTGAAACTATAAAATTTGACAGTTAGTTACTTATTAGAGGCTTATAATTTCCATTGAACTTTAAGTATGAAGTCAGGTTTTGCAGAAGTTCTTAAATCGTATAACCTGCAAGGTGAATTACTAGTATGGAGTTTTCCAACCAAGAACCAGAAGACGAAGAAAAGACGAAAGACGAAGAAAGAGAAATTCGGAATATCCTGCACTCCCAAAAACTCCTCAAAATAATTACATCACAGTTGCAGAACGGAGAAAATATGTTACAATGACTCCTGACAGTATAGGTCGGCAAAATGCAAGTTATAGCCAGGCATTGAGATCAGTGAATAGTAACAATAAAAAACGTCGAGCAGACTCCCCGGTAGGATATGATGTAAATAAGCACAGAGAAAATTTATTCCCAGAAGGACCAAGACAATTCCCAGGTTCTCCAATCAATGTACTCCCACCAAAGGAACCAGCTACTGAATCAGTACTCTCAGTCGATTCAATTAAAAATGTCCTCACAAGAATGTCAAATCCTGATAAAGAAGCCGTTTTGACCTATATAATAACCTTACTGCAAAATTCCAACTCCCCCGTTTCGACACAGATCCAATTTATATCGCCCTAATGACAAGTAATTTACAAATCAAGGTAATGTAGTGGAATATTAAAACTGCTTTAAATAACTACGATAATCTATGCTTTCTCATAAAGAATCAGAAACCAGATGTTATCGCTCTGAATGAAACCTGGCTCAACCCAACGCTACACTATAATTTCAAAGGATATACAACACTACGTAGAGATCGTGAGGATCGGTATGGTGGAATAGCTTTCTTAATCGACAACAAAATTTCCTATACGGAGCTAGCTCCTAATCCAACTGCGTTCCCACACAGAGTACAGACCATGGCCATAGAAATGGGAGGTATTATTAACATGTACGTTCCCTCTGATATTAAATTAATGACCGACACATTTGTTAATTTTATTAATCATTACTACAATTTGCCATATTTGCTAGTGGGAGATTTGAATGGTAATAATCCAATGTGGGGAAGTACAGTTTCGAATTTTAACAGAAGATCCATAGCCAAGTCGATGGAATACATAGATTTCGTGATACTTAATGATAACTCGGCAACAAGGTTTACTCCTCCAGGTGAAAATAAAAGCTGCGTGGACATATCCCTATGCTCTGTAGAGCTTTCCAATTTCTGCATGGTCAGTCCTAGAAGATTGTGGAATGAGTGATCATTATCCTATTTTTATTACTATAGGGGCAAGTCAATCTAATTCATCCCGAAAAAACCTCAAACCAAGACGAAATTTTAAAAAAGCAGACTGGCTTTTATATCAACAAATAATAGAAGATGCTCCTGATATTGAAACACGACTAGACTATACAACACTTACGAATATCATACATGAAGCTGCAGATCGAGCAGTTCCATGGGTTAAGCTTCGGAAAAATGTCAACCAATCGTCCCCCCATTGGGACGAAGATTGCTCGAAAGCAATAAATAATAGAAAGGAGGCGTTGGCAAACTACAAAAACAATCCTACACTGGAAAACTACATATATGCCAAGAAAATGATCGCACAGTCCAGACAAATTATTAAGTGGAAAAGGAGAACGAAATTCAGACAATTCTGTGAAACACTTAATAGAACAGCACCACTCAGCAAAGTATGGAAGACAGTCAGAGCATTCTCTAGGACTATCACAGCCAGCAACAGCGTACTGCCAGATGAACAAGTAGCAGAAGACATCTTGGCCCTCCTTACCACATACAATCTGCACCAGCATGAGACTAACGACTTAGATAATAGAGTTAATGAAGAACCATTGACAATAGAGGAGCTAGAAAATGCTTTGAGAGGAAAAAAGAACAAGGCTATGGGCAAGGATGATATTTCATACTCAATATCTTACTTGCCAGCAGTAGCCCTACAGAGATTATTGGACATATACAATAGGTGTCTCATGGGTGAAGAGTCAATACCGAAGCAGTGGCAAACACAAATAATTGTACCCATTTTAAAGACAGACAAAGACCCCAAATCGCCTATGAGCTATAGACCCATTGCTCTGTCGTCATGTTTAGGGAAGACCCTAGAAACAATGCTAAAGAACAGACTAGAATGGATAATAGAAAGTAAAAATCTCTTCCCACCACTGATGTGCGGGTTCCGAAGAGGAAGGGGCATGCATGACTGCGTTGCTTATCTCACCACACATGTATTATTAACTCAGACCCGAAATATGTATACAGGTGCGGTATTCTTAGATATTACTGCTGCATATGATAATGTAAATATCCCCACACTCTGTTCCCACATGGCCTCATGCAAGATACCACAAAATTTAACATCGCTTATTATACAATTTGTGAAAGAACACACACTTTATGTTAAGGACAAAAACAACCGCATTCATGGCCCAACCAGCACATTTACAGGACTTCCTCAGGGTTCACCGCTAAGCCCTATACTCTTCAATCTCTATACATCTACTGCTTCAGACAACTTACCTACAAATGTAAAGCTCTTACAATAAGCATATGATTTTGTCCTGCTGACCAGCGGAATGGATGTAACAGAAGTCATCGAAACACTTAATAGAGCATTGCAGTCCTTGGCAGACTGGATGGACGACCACAATTTATCCCTATCTCCAACAAAATCTTCAGCTGTAATTTTTAGACGTGGAACTCCCTCAACAACTTAAAACCCAATTATCTACAAGGATAACATCATCCCATGGAAGAATGAGGTAAAGTATCTGGGTATCACTCTCACTTACACACTTAAATGGAATAGACACATAGACAGTATTTGTCTAAAAGCCAACAAGGGTAACAGCATCATAAAATCACTACGTGGAACATGGTGGGGATCAGATCCAAGTACCCTACTAGTAATCTATAAAGGAATTGTACGCAGCCACCTAGATTATGGATCGCAGTTCATAAAAGTACAATCTCACAGCCTGAGATTGATACTAGGATGTATGAAGTGTACACCAACAAATGCATTATTGGCAGAATGCTCCGAACCATCCATGGAAAGTAGAAGGTTAAGTCTTACAGTTAAAACAATCTCCAAAATGATTAGATCTGAGCATCACCCCTGCATAGACATCCTACAAGAATTATGTCAGTATACGGATTTGAAAGCAAATTATTGGAGATGAAGAGAAGTACCATACTTGATAGAGGTATACAAATTGTTCCTTCCATATATATAAATAAGCTGAAGAAAAATAACAAGCTCCAATGTTTCGAAGTAGATCTACAATTTTTGCTACAGAAAATACCAGTAGAAGAATTTAATTTGCAAAAAAATACAAACAACGATGTGTCTTTTAAGTTGGAGGAGAGAATAAAATATAAAGAATTCACCATGGTCTTTACTGATGGCTCGTATGAGAAAAATACCAACCAGGCAGCCATAGGAGTCACAATTCCAAGCATAGATTTTACATTTTCGGCTAGGTTACCGGACTTTACTTAGACGTGCACTGCAGAAGTCCTTGCAGTAAACAAAGCGGTTACAGTGTTACTAGAAAAAGATATAGGGAAAGCCATAATATGCTGCGATTCCAAGAGCGCTCTGGAGAGAATTGCAGGCACCAGAATTCACGCAGACAGAGATCACACTTCTCTAATGACCAAAAGATTGATCTTAGAAGCAAACTTAAACGGTACTGATCTCAGAGTGGCTTGGATACCGGGACACACTGCTGTAGCAGGTAACGGATGTGCTGACAAACTTGCTAAGGTGGGAAGAAATCTTGCCTTGCCGATCGACATAAAAAACGAACCTAGAGATATTGAATGTAGCATAAGACACAGCATCAGAAGACGTTGGCTACTAGATTGGGAGAAATTAACGGAACATAAAGGTAAATGGTATGCCTCAATTCAACTAAGATTCCCGCCAAAACCCTGGTTCAGCGAACATCAATTTACTTCCAGAAGACACATCACAACAGTCATCCGTATGCGAACAGGTCATTGTACGAACCCCCCAGCATTTACATCGACTAAAAGTTAAGGCAGACCCATATTGTGAATGTGGTCAGATTGGAGATCTGAACCATTATACTATTTAATTGTCCAATCAACGCTATCCCTGGTTACGATTTTTATAAAAAAATGAGTACTCTCAATGTCCCGACTCCAATTAATTCTGCTGTACTGCTTGCTAATCTAAGTAATGAATCTATTAAAGAACTTTTAGCATATTTAAAGTATAATGAAATTCAATTGTAATTTTCTCTTTCTACAGAGAGAAAAACCCTCACTGCAAATCACCCACTGTCATTCCTGTCACGGGATCCTTCTTCTATCCGAGGCAACATTTCGGGGTTGTGAAAGCTTTGCTGTTGCTCCAGAGCGAGAAGAGTCTATATCCTTTGTTTGTGCTATCTGTCTTTACTAACATTCCTAAAACAATAGTGAAAGAACATTGCAGAAGAAAAGCCCATCCGACAAATAATCAAAATTTACCTACCACCTCTACCACAAGAAAACAGCCGATCAATGTTATATTTATCCGACAAAGAAACAGTATAGTAGGTATACCGTTGCCATATAACAAGAAAGTAGTTCAGTGTTAAGTAGTATCTAACCGAAGGATTATGGGCAACAAGCCCAGATGCACTTAAGGTGCAATCCAGAGGGAAAGGAAAAGAAATAAGGAAAACTTGAGACTGGCTAAATACACAATGGTGTGAAGGCCATAGAACAAAATTGAACTGAACTGAACTTCAAACGTAACCTATTTTATTGACGTAATCATTGATACATGATCCTGCGCAATTCTACTAACATTCCAAAACAATTGCGCCCTCTACAGACACAAACAAAAGTTCCTAGTTCCCGCTAAAAAAACGGCACGTGAGTGAGTGTGAAAAAGGTACTTGAGAATTTTGAAACAGTATAATTTTAAAGGTACGTAAAATGTAGTCTACAAGCATATTTTTTATTCGAGCATGCATTATATCCTTAAAAATATGATTAATCCAATTGAAAATTGAAGAAAAATCACACCTGCTAAATATTTTGTGGTTATAATTCAGTGGTCGGGTCGGTACACTGGATGTTATGATTTATCGAAAAGCTAGTGTACAACTAGTAGACAGTCAGACAGCTGTCCGACTACTAGAAATCGGTGCCTCCTATTTAGACATCTCTTTTTTATTTAACAAGAGGTAAATAGGACCTTCTCTGTTTTCTGTTTAAGGCACATAACCGTGTGTTTTAAGATAGCCAGTGTTTGGACTTTATTTAAATTTTCACAATTAAACGGTTTATGTTACTTCTTTTGTCCGACCACTGAAATACTACGAAATATTTTCGTCCCAGTACCCGGACACTCCCTTTTTATAGCTTAACTTTTGAATGCAATACCGTTATAAGTTTCTTTAAATAGGATCTCAATTTATTTCAGTCCATGTCTGCTACAAAGAAAACAAAATTTCGGAAATATGATGATGATAAATTAAAAAGCGCCATTGAAGCAGTGAAACTTCGTGGTAAATTAAGAGAAGTTTGCCGAAGGTGCCCAAGTCTACAGTACTGGCCGTATTAAGGGTCGAATTTCGGAAACATATAAAAAAATGGGTCCAGATCCTGTTATAAGCATGGAATAATTATGAGAAACAGTTATGCGACTGGGTAACTGATTTGGCGAAAAGTGGTTTTCTGCTTAAAAAATCTGAATTACTGGAATCGGTAGAAAAGATTGTCAAAGAAAAAAAACTTAAAAACTCCCTTTAAAAACAATTGTCCAGGCGAGAAATGGTATAATGGATTCTTGAAAAGACATCCGGATATTGTGTTAAAAAATGGAGAAACCCTTGAAAAGTACAGGGCACAAGTAAGTAACAGAAGAAGATCTTGGTTTCGAGATCTAAAATCATTTTTAGCAGATCCGGCGCTCTAGTAATTTTAGACGACCCAAGTCGACTACTATACGCTGATGAAACGGGATTTAGCCTGTGTCCAAAAACTGGAAAAATATTGGGCTTAAAGGGACATAATTCATACATAGTAAAAAGAGGAAGCGAGAAAGACAACCTGACAGTTTTAATAACATTTACTGCAGATGGAAGACTTTGTTCTCCAGTTGTAGTATTTCCATACGTAAAGCCTCCAAGAATAGTTGTTGGCAGTGTGCCATTTGATTGGATTCTTGGGAAATCCGAATCAGGGTGGATGCAATCTGATGTCTTTTTTGAATATGTGGCCAATTGTTTGAATAAGTGGCTGGATAATGAAAAAATTCAAACACCTGTTTTATTTGTTGTTGCCGGTCATAAGTCACATATGTCACTGGAACTGAGCAAATTTTGCAGTAATAATGGCATCATTTTATACGCCCTCCCTCCCAATGCTACTCATCTTTTACAACCTGCCGATGTTGCAGTCTTCAAGCCTTTGAAAGAGTATTGGCGTCAACAAGTACGAGTTTGGCAAACAGAAAACGTCACAAAGTCCGATTTTTGTCCCATACTTAACAAAGTCCTTGAAAATCCAAACTTGCCTACCTATTGTAAGAACGGATTTAAGGCTTGCGAACTTTAGCCATTTGACCCGAATAAGGTCGACTATTCAAAATGCGTACAAAACGTCCTAGAAGCCATAAATCTGCATAATATTTCAAAGAAATATGACAATGATGAGATCACCGAAGAAGATATTAGAAGCACGGAGAAAGTTATTTCGAAGCTCAGACAGAAACTAGAAGAAGCAGGAATTGATACTAATTTAGTATTAACTTCAGTGAAGTCTTTGTATCGCCAAGATATCACACCTATTTTCTCAGAAGAAGATATAAATGGCATGGAAGTAATTTTTGATGGAGTAATGTCAAACGAGAACCTATTTGCGAATGAAAACTCACACGCGCATCACCTAAAATCGTAGTGTTACAAGACATGGTTTTGGATCCCGTTCAGATAGAAGAACCTGATCCGAATGGAACACTAATTCTCGAAGGCGATAAAACTGGAGACACTTGGGAACATAATATCATTACATCTGAAGAACCTAAAATAAATATCAACGATGAAGACTTATTTGAAAGCACAAAAAATATTGGAGCTCCTGAAAATAGTAATTTTGATATTAATAATATCGCAACCGATGTAGAACTTAGACCATTAAATGACATCTAGTTTTGAAAATCTGTTACCGAAGACATCGATTTTAGAAAAAAATTAAAACTTGAAGGAGGATGAAAATAAGAAGTCCAAGATTGGAAATGTATTTAGGGAACATTTATCTTTTCCTGAACCAATTGAAAAATCAGTGAGAAAACGGAAAAGAGAAAAACTGCCAAGTGCAATATCTTCAGAAGCATGGAGAAAGCATTATGAAGAGAAAGATAAAGAAAAAGAAAACATGATGCGTACGAAAGGCAGAAAGAAATTGAGTAAGGGAATAGAATTAGTGGTCCCAAATAATAATGTCACAAATAATAACGATGATGTCACAAATGATGGTGATGTCACAAATAATGATGATGTCAATAATCATAAAACAAGCAAGCAGCAGTGTGCAGTTTGTGACGAGATTCTAGAAAGTGACACAGAGGTTGAGAACGAGAAAAATATTGGCTGTGATACCTGTCCTCGGTGGTTCCATCTACGCTGCACAAAATTATTCGAGTCTACCTATGAAGAAGCTGCTGCAACTGATTATGTTTGTCAATTATGCGAAACTTGATCTTTCTTCTCTATTGTATTAGGCATTAGAATTCCTTTTATTTGTTTTATCCGAGATTTTATTTTCCAAAGACTTACTTATTTTTCATATGCAATGTGTATTTTTTATATAATTTTTTGTTGTAATTTACAGAATTTTTGTTTCTGTTTAGAAATTAGGTTGTTATTGTTATTGAGAAATGTATTAATTTTTTGTTTTCAATAGCCATAACTGTGATTTTTGTTTATATTATGTTTTAATGTTTTTGATATTCTACGAGTTTATTGTAATTTTATGTAATTTATCCTTATATAAAATCGAGATGTCACGTACAAGGTTGAAGCCTCGAAATGCGCGCGTCGCTCACCGCTGTAAATGTTGGAGTGTAGGTACAGATCCCTGCTATCACACAAAGCGAAATCTGTACAGTGACTAAAAAATACAATGGTGACACCCACGCTAGAAATCTTTCGGTAGATGGCGCGTAAACTGTGTAGATCCCAGAGAAGTGAAGGTTGAGGCCTCGAAATGCGAGTGTCGCGACTGTCGCGCACCGCTGCCAATGTTATATGTGGTGTCTATTTTCCAAAATTAGTATTTACATAAACAAGAAGTAGCATATGTTGTGTGATTGAAGAACAGTTTAAGATTCAAATAAAGATAATAATTAAGAAAGACCCAGTTCATTTTAAGAATCAGATAAAGAATATGAATAAGATTCAGTTGGGCATAATATGAAGAAATGCAGATAATAGGAGACGAGTATAGACAATAATATCGCAGACAACCTGGATGTATTAGAGTTCAAAATGTGCTTAATGGACAAAGTTGAAGTTTCATCATCAATTTAAATATTCTAAAATAAACGTTTCTTTAACATTCGTTAGTTAGATTCGGGGAATCCCACGGTGAGTGTACGGTAGGTGACTTGAGTAAACAGGAAACAGTGATAATATACGAATAATAATATTTATCTACGAGTGATTCACATGTACCTATACGAACATGATCCAAGTCAAGTTAGCCACGCTTCGGCCAGCCACACTTTCGGCCAGGACGAGGTATTTCGAATAGGTTTCAACTTTCTTTTTTCGTCATTTACGGCTTAAATGAAATGGTAAATACGTACAACGTAGAGACACTGAAAAATCGTAATTATTGCAACGAAAGTTACGCTTTCGGCCACGATTTAATAAACTGAAAAAATATTTTTGCTGAAATTTTGCTTAAAAATCCCAAAATTTCATAATGATGACCAGCCACGCTTTCGGCCACGGACTGAAGAAACTGAAAAATCATTTTTGCTGAAATTTTGCTTAAAAAAATCCCAAAATTTCATAATGATGACCAGTCACGCTTTCGGCCACGGACTGAAGAAACTGAAAAATAATTTTCGCTGAAATTTTGTGGAAAAAAACATTTATTTTTAAATAACGGCCAGCCACGGTATCGGCTACGAATTTTAAAAATGAAAAATCATTTTTGCAGAATTTTGATCAAAAAATCCCGCAATTTCATCACAATAACCAGCTACACGCTTCGGCCATGGCCTTCAGAAACTGAAAAATAATTTTTGCTGAAATTTTGCTCAAAAAAACGAATGTTTTTAAGAATAGCCAGCCAAGCACGTCGGCTACGGACTTATAAACTGAAAAAAAATTGCTGAAATTTTGCTCAAAAAGTCCGATAAATTTCATAATAATGGCCTGCCACGCTTTCGGCCACAAACTTGAAAAATTAAAAAAAAAATCTGAAATTTTGAAAAAAAAAAGATTAGTTTCTAATAATGGCCAGTCATCCTTTCGGCTAGGGACTTGATAAGCTGAAAAAATGATTTTTACTTAAATTTTGCTCAAAAAATCCCGAAATTTCATCACAATAACCAGCCACGCTTTTGGCCACGGACTGAAAAAACTGAAAAATCATTTTTGCTGAATTTTGTTAAAAAAAGAAATTTTTGAATAATGACCAGCCACGCTTTCGACTACGGACTTAATAAAATGAAAAAATAATTTTTGTTGCAATTTTTCTCAAAAAAGTCCGAAATTTCATAAAAATGACCAGCATACTCTTTCGGTCCCGGACTTGATAGACTGAAAAAAAAACCTGAAAGTTTTATTGCTGTGTAGGTCTGAAATGTTATATTGATATTATTATCAACAAAAACAAACCAAATATTTTCCATTCAAGCCGTGAATAACGAAAAAGCTTTTGCTGAAAATTACGTAATCAAATTAAGTCCCTTTCCCTGGCCGAAATGGTGGGGGGTCCAGCGGCCTGCACTAAGAAAGTCCTTCTTAGAAGAGAGTTGGGAAGACCATGAAGAACAGACCAATTGAATGGAGTGGAGGGACATCACACCTTAACTTAGTTTCAGATACCGTACTTTCAATTAACCCAGGGTCGTTATATACATCCGCGTCTCCTACAGTTTCGCTATGGCACCTACATAGGGGTGGAGAACATACCTATAGTAACATTAGGAAGATATTCATTTGCTTTGCAAATGAAAGGGAATGAAAAAAAAAACGGCATAAAAAATCAATCTTGAGAGTGCAATGAAAGTCCAGTCCTGGCAGAAGCGCCGATTAAATACCTCGAGTCTCGGATGTAACCACTTGACGACAATGCCAAGCGCTTCGAAGCGTATGCAGAGACGGACCCACATTATATCCGCTTTTTCATATCGCAAGCAGACCACAGGGAGTGATGTTACGATTTTTGGAATATAAAAGCAAAATAAATGCAAAATTCAAAATAATAATCGTGCTACTGTTAATCTCGAAGATATTCCTTGCCCCGAAAGTGAAGAAAAAAATAGAAAGTCGACCGTGGTGTCAAAGAGGCCTTAGTTGTGACCTTAATATTAGTTTGCAATATCTGGTTTTAGCTTCTTACCCACCCAGCACCTCTATTTCGCTCCTCGGTATCCTGTACAATATTAACTTTAGGGAGCATATTATGTTAGTTGTGAAGATCACTTCAACTCGGGGATCACTTCAGATTAGGGCGCGCGTATGCGCGCCTTCATGACCTAGTTTTCATTTAAAAGAAATGAAAATAAAATTGCGTTGTTTTTATGTACTTACCTAGTATTATTGTAATTTTTTTTGTTTAGAATTTAGATTTTCAGTTTTTATAAGAAAATATATTTATTTTGTGTTTTCAATTTCCATAAATGTGATTTGTTTTGCATTGTTTTAATGTTTTTGAATTTTTACGTAGGTATTTACTATAATTACATACCTATATTATGTATTTTTTTATTCACTTATAAAATAAAAATAAAATTGAGTTGTTTTTGTGCAGTAGGATATAGAGGGTGTTAAGAAAATGACGGATAAACTCTTCAGTACATTGTAGGGGACACTCAGTAGAGTACGGGAAAAATAATTTAAAATATTCTGGTCTTCAATTTGGTGACATAAAAAATGCCAAAGTTAACATTTTTTTATCTTTGTTTTTCGGTATTTTCCAAAAATAAATGATTTAACAAAAAGATGAACGACATATCGTAAAACAATACGTCATTCATTGATTTCATGCTGTGAGTCGGGGGTGGAAATTGTAGACACGTGTTTCGTCCTAATTGGGACTCTTCAGTACAATGTATCTTGCTAACACACAGCACAACCTTAGTCACTTAATAGTGAGAAAAATGATGAAAATGAATAAAAAATAAAAATGCTATTTTTATTTTTTATTCATTTTCAATAAATGATTTTACAGATATAAAAAGGGTACTTTAATCGTTATCAATTAAAAACATTGCTTTAATGTATTACTGGCTTGGAAAATTTAATAAGAATTTTTTTTCTTTTCTAAGATGCTGAAAAAAAAGCATTTGGCAACAACGGTTTTGATACCTTGACTACCTGCATTGTTAGAAATTAGACGAAATTACCAAATACCAACTGTTATCGTGTTAAACGTTGCCAAATTTATTGTTCAATATTTTGCTTATATCTTTTTAAATGTAGCTCTGGATTTTTTTAAATTATTTTTCCCGTACTTTACTGAGTGTCCCTTACAATGTACTGAAGAGTTTATCCGTCATTTTCTTAGCACCCTGTATATATAGGTATATAATAATAATATTAATAGAGCGGTGAATTATAAATTCATAAATAACTTTCCGGGCTATTTACGCTCTAACCTAGGGCTTCCAGAGTCATTATTTTAGGTATTTATATCTATTTTATTAAAATAGCATACCCTATAATACACCTCCCATCTAACCATTTTTATTAAGGACCTGAATAAAATCAGCTATAATTAAGATGTCCGAAGACTATCTGTACTCTTTTTTTAGTATTTTATATTTTGACAAGTCATTTACGTTTCCCGTGCAATCGTAAATCATCCGAGCCATAACCAGTTTATCCCTCAGAAACCTAAGAGCGTCATTAAACCATTTCACCGGTTTACCCCCTTCCCGTCAGAAAACTTTCTCATGGGAAAATGTCTGTTTATGAGTGACGTGAGTTTATCAACCCACATGTCAGCCAGCTCGTTCGCACTGCGGTTTTGATTCAGGAACTGTATCCAATCAGATTGCTCTAGTGAACACCTCAGACCCGCCATACCCCTGGTAGTGAATATTCTGGCCAGTGGACCGTTTCCGAAGTCACATTTACTCTAACACAAATACACTGCCCGCAATGATCCGAGAGACATGGCTCAACAACCCCCACCTCAAACATATCGGAACCTACATTTGTGAGTATGTTGTCTATGCACGTAGCGGAGGTCTGTTACCCTAGTAGGCTCCCTGATACTGTGGAATATACCAAATGATGATAACAGGCACAGTAAATCACCCAAGTCACCTGAATCCACCAAGAAGTCTACGTTGAAATCTCCTAGCAAGATAATTTTATCATACCTTTTGTTGAGCAGTACCAGCAAGCCCTCCAATGCATTAAGAAATATAGGAAAATCGCCCTGAGTAGAGCGGTATGCAGCAACCACTGCTATGTTTGTGGTAGATAGATCAACGCCACAGAATAATTCCGCATGAACCTCCACACTATGACTAGACAAATCAATCGTTCTATATTTATATTTTTCTCTAATGAATATTGCCACTCCTCCGTGCCCAGTGCACACACGGCAGTAGCTACTAGCTAAATTATAGCCAGGAAAAAAATTTAGGAAATGTTTAATTTATTCTTTCATGATAAAAAAAACTCTCAATTAGTATTTGGTATCGGCATGCTCAGAAAACAATTATCTTTCGATAGACACCATTACCGTTCTTGTAGATAAAAGTGGTGAGAAAGAAACTGCAAATATGTGATTTCCCATGCTATTCGCCTATGTTCTGCTTTGAAACTTGTCACATGGTATACCCGACCTATATGTTTTTTTATTTTATTAAATCCTCTTAATTTTGTTATGATGTGAAGCTACAAACTTAAACGAATAAAATCTCAAAGCATCGGCCATCGGCAATAGCCGATGTTTATCTATTAGAAATTTTCCTGAAATTCAGAGCGCGTTAAAATGCACCGAACCATTTAAACTTCACAGTTTCAAAAATAAAGATGGGAATGGGTACTTTCAAGACATTGCATGATTATTTTTAATGAAAACTGGGTTGTCAAATTAAAAAAATAGTTTTTTTGGTTGAAAGAATAGCAGTAGCATTATCCCACACAGTAGCACTGCGCAGGGCCACTCCTGGCGATTGTGCTTACCTATATTATTGGCCGCATATATCTCAAACAGTTACTTACATTTTTCAACTGAAAGTTTCCCCAGTCATCATCTTTTAAAGTGAGACCTTTAATCATAACCTTTTGCCTTTCTGGTTGTACGCCGGTAAGGGCATAAAGTTGGGCTTTGAACAGTACAGGTGACTCGTCCGTATTGGCTTCGATATCAGGATAAATTTCTTTACCCCATTTAATTTTAACTAAAACAAAAAATTATTCGCAGCAAGTTCAGTAAAATGACATGACTTTGCAAAACATAAATAACTTTTAGGTTAAAACATATTCTATACAAGTTTCCCTACCTACCTTTATATTGTGGCATTTTTAACTTTTTTAATTTACTAAATTAGATTTCTTTCAAGATTTGTATGTTATAGGTAGTTGTATAAATTTATTAATTTTCTAACAATGGGAGAGAATTGAATGGAGAAGATGATGGATGATATTCAATCTTCAATCTTAAATCCTACCGTATCAAATCAAATCAAAACTAGAAACAACTGAAACTAGGAGGAACTAGGTAGATGTATGATGTATTTATTCGATTGTCATGATAGATAGGCAAGTTGACAGTGAGAGTGTCAAAACTTCAATCAATACTCAAATTCAAACTTTACTTCAACCAAATACCTTGGGTACGTTCATAATAAACGCCGTGTGCACACGGCGGTAAACAATTACACCTACACTACACCGTTCAGAATGAACGCCGTGTGATCGCACGGTAGACAACTTTTCAATTTTCATCCCAAGAAATTATATGGATGAAAAACGCCCGTCATGCGCAGTAGCAAAAACTAAAATATAAGCCTCTAATAAGTACCTACAGAGTCACATTCATCATCACTATCTTCGAAGTCATCATAAAAATCTGATATATTATAATTATTATAAACGAAGCTACAATTGCTACCTTTTTTAATATTCAGATCAAATTTAATTTCCTGACCGAAAGCTGTTATGTTACACAGGGTGTTGATTTTCAAAACGGGCAATAGGGAATAGAGTATAACATTGTAAAATGTAAATGTTGCTTATTTTAACGTTACATTATGATAATATGGACAAAAATAATTGTCAAAACGTAGAAACGTCATTATTGTTTAGGCAAGGCAATCTATTTTGTGATTAAACATTAACAATTACTTGAATTTTTACTGAAGAATTTTAGAAAACAACGTGAAATTAAATTAATTTCTGATGTCAAGCGTTATGCGCAATAATTTTAGCTTCATTTTGATACCAAAACCATTTCTGTCAGTTTAAACGGCGAGCAGGAATCCTCAAAAACCACTTTCGCAATGCTAATCCCCTATGGCCCGCTTTGAAAATCAACACCCTATAAATTAATAGTATTGTTACGGGTCTCTCAATAATAAATCACCACCAAAAAGTCTTACAAATTACTTTATTCACTAATCCAAATTATAACCTCTAATTCTAATAAACACACACAGCTGATTACTACTTGTACTAACTATCACTACTACTGGCTCCTTTACTTCACTTCACTACTGCTCTGTTCAGTTTCCACTAGTTACTGCTCTGTCTTCACTTCACTCTATGTCCAAACTAAAACTAATAAAACACGCAGCCGCGCGGTGGCTCTTTTATAGTTCCCTTGACGGGGCAGCGAAACATAGTAGGTACATTCTAGTAGGTTCATTATCGACTCTCGTAGATCGCAAAAATCGCATCGGCCGTCAACACGTCATTCCAGACCTGCGTCGAACTGTCGCGAACGTGTCATTGACTAATCCAGTATAAAGAATTTAAACAAACAAACAAACAAATGGTGTACTAGAATGTTGAAGAAGTAATTACTAGAATTTCTCCAGAGCGGTGTCGTTATACTGCCCCCTTTCTATTTTCGAGCGTCCCGCTCGAACGGACTTATTCGCTGTCTCCACAGTAGGGTGCCAGACGATTCAGGTGGACTACCTTCATCCCAGATAGCACGCAAGCTTGCAGCAAGCCTTGATTTTGGCTTGCAAATGCAAGCTTGCAGTGCAAGCTTGCATCAAGTTTGATATAAGCTTGCCTTGCAAGCCTTGAATTCTGCAAGCCTGCTGCAAGCTTGCTGCAAGCTTGCATCAAGCCTGCCTGTAACAAGGTTATAGACTCCATCAAAGGCGCATGCACTGACTACCTACCTAAAACTAGCTAGCCAATAGCCATTCTTCCCTAGAGTAGACGAGAAAGAGGCAAAGAGGAGGAGAGAGAAGACAAACACACGTCATATGGTGTCATGCGTGCACTCTCAGAGAGAGAATAGAACTTAAATAATTTATGTGATACCTTTTTACCTTAGTACCTATTACCTTTGTTTATGTGGATATTTGTGTGGCATGTATAGGTACCTACTTACCTAAAGCTAAATCTTGTAGGTAAGTCAATAATAATAATTTGAATTAATAATAAAATATTCAGATGGTTCTGTTATAGACTGTTATTAAGTGTGAAAAAATGGAGGTTATAGGAATTTTCTTTTTTAGTTGGTTACTGATTCCAATAACAAATAAAAGAAAATACATCGGAGAAGCTGATTACAATTTTCAAGATGCTGGCGACTGTCAACAAGAATAATTATTGTTTGAACCAAGCTAAAAGTTCAGGAAAACCAGAAGGTTAGTACCTACGCAGCAAAGTGAGTGTCGCTAGCGCAGTTGGCGTGTGGATTCCAGGATTGCAAGAAAGTAATAAAAATGAACGGAGATCGCGACGCTAGCGGTCATTGGTGGGCCGCTAACGGTCATTGATGGGCCGCTAATGCAGATATATAATTATGATCTCCGTTTATTTCTGATATCATGCCTTTCGGTCATGCAGTGATTCTAAAAGTTGACCTATCTATTTGAATATGTGAATAAAACAATCAGTAGAAAAGTACATATTATTATCTAATAGTTTTTTTTAATAATTGTAAGAATCCTTGCATGACCGTGTTGAGTGTTCTCACACTTTTATTTTAAAACTATATTTTAATTTTGATTTCGTCTTTTCAGAGAGAAGAATGTGCTGCTGACCAATATAAATTCTTTTGTATTTTTATTTATTTAGAATGCTTTGAAGTAATAAATGTATATTAAAGTTAACATTGATATTATTATTATTAATGTAATTCTACTACTGCGCAAGCTTGATGCAGACTTGCTCTGCAAGCTTGCATCAGACTTGCGGTCGCAAGCTTGCTGCAAGCTTACACCGCAAGCTTGCTGTAAGCTTACACGGCAAGCTTGCAGCAATGGTAACTAGCAAGCTTGATGCAAGCTTGCAGCAAGTGAATTTGCAAGCTTGATGCAAGCTTGCAGGCTTGCACTTGCAAGCTTGTTGCAAGCTTGTATCAAGCTTGCAGTGCTAACTGGGATCTTGCACTTGGGGGCTCCGCTCCGCTGCATCCTATACACCACGTCGTTTATCCTTTTAATAATTGTGTAAGGCCCTTCCCAGGATGGCATAAACTTAGGCGACAAACCCTTCTTCCTAGTTGGATTATAAAACCACACTTTGTCTCCTTCTGTGAAGCCGCCGGAGTTTGCCTTCAAGTCGTACCTCGCCTTCATTCGGTCGCTGGCCAACTTGATCTTCCTCCTGACTAGGGAATGCACTTCTGCCATGGAGTTTCTTAATGCGTCGACATAGTTTCTGATCTCCGATGGTGGACTGATTGGTGAACCGTACACCAAATCACAGGGTAGCCGAATCTCTTTGCCGAATACAACCTTGGCCGGTGTCTGCCCTGTAGTCTCATGGATGGCTGCCCTATATGACATCAGCAATAAAGGCAGGTACTGGTCCCAGTCTCTTTGATTGTTGCTCACCACCTTCGACAGATGTTCCTCCATTGTTCGATTAAACCGTTCTACCATACCGTCAGATTGTGGATGGAGAGGTGTAGTCCTTGTCTTGTTTATCCCGAGCAGTTTACACATTTCTGCGAAAACTTGGGATTCAAAGTTTCGTCCTTGATCGGAATGCAACTCTAAAGGTACGCCAAATCTGCTAATTAAATTATCCACCAAGACTCTCGCAACTGTAGCAGCTTCTTGGTTTGGTATGGCGTATGCTTCAGGCCACTTGCTGAAATAATCCATGGCAACCAGGATAAAGCGATTGCCGCTGTCGCTGATTGGAAAAAGACCTGCTATGTCTATGGCTATCCTCTCAAATGGGGCTCCGACGTTGTACTGCTTCATAGCGCCTGTCAGTTTTCTGCTTGGGCACATTTCTCGCACTTACGGCACCAGGCTTCAACATCGTCCTTGCAGTTCACCCAGTAGAACCTCTCTCGAACTTTCGCTAGTGTTTTGTTCACTCCAAAGTGAGCTCCTGATGTACCTCCATGGATCACTTCGAGAATCTTTGGAACTTTACTCCTTGGAACCACCAACTGCATGACGATCTTCTTTCCATCGGCACTCTCTCCCAGGCTCTTTTCAGCAGACCATTTTCGATTTGCAGGGACTCCCATTGTGACCATAGAGCTTTATATTCTGGGCTACGTGGAGAAACCTCTGCCCACGGTGGTCTCGGTCCATTCTCTTCTTTACGTTTTAAAATGTCTCCGATGTCTTCGTCTTTTTCTTGCTCATTCCTGCATGCTTCTATCGTCTATCCTGTATCTGCATTGATCACGATCCTTCGAACGCACTCTTCCTTCTGGCTATCCTCAATCCCACGCATGGCCTCCGTGATAGTGCATCAGCGTTCTGGTGTAATCTGCCTGCACGATGTTTTATTTTGAAGTTGAACTGCTGTAGTCGTTCTATCCACCTAGCAGTCTGACCCTCTACGTTCTTCATCTTCATCAGCCAGGTGAGCGCGCCGTGATCTGTTCTGATCAGGAATTCCTTCCCATGCAGATAATTTTTAAAATGCTCCACCGATTTGATGATCGCCAGTAATTCTTTCCTGGTGGTACAGTAGTTCCTCTCAGGCTTTGTCAAGGTCTTGCTGTAGTACTCGATGACTCGCTCTTCTCCCTCTTGGACTTGCGATAGAACAGCACCTATCCCGATATTACTTGCGTCAGTATCAAGTACGTACTTTCCTTCTCTTTGAGGATATGACAGGATCGGACTAGAAATCAAAGCCTTTTTCAGTCTTCGGAAAGCGTCTTCACACTTGGCATCCCAGATGAAAGGCGTCTTCAATTCGGTGAGCTTATGGAGCGGAGCTGCTACATCCGCAAATTTCTTGACAAATCTTCGGTAGTAATGTACAAAGACCGAGGAAACTTCGGACTTCGTGTCTGTCTTTAGGAGTCGGCCAATCACGAATCGATGCTACTTTGCTGTCACTGGTCTGGATCCCTTCAGAAGTTACGGTATGTCCCAAAAACTCAACCTTCTTCTTAAATAGCGAACATTTTTCTGGATTCAGCTTCAGGTTGGTAGTTCTGAATCGATCGAAAATCTCCTGAAGGTTGTCGATGTGATCTTGAAAAGTGGAACCCATAACCATGACATCGTCCAGGTATACTAGGCATGTTTTCCAGGTCAGCCCTCGGAGTACCATCTCCATCAGTCTTTCAAAGGTGGCTGGCGCGTTGCAGAGACCAAATGGCATAACCTTAAAATTGTAGAGACCCGTGCCAGTAGAAAACGCAGTTTTCTCTTTGTCATTTGGGTGCATGCCAACCTGCCAGTAACCGCTCTTCAGGTCCAAGGTTGAGAACCAGGTTGAGCCAGACAAGGTACATAAAATGTCGTCGATTCTTGGTAGCGGGTAGCTGTCCTTCTTCGTAACATCGTTCAACTTCCTATAGTCGACGCAAAACCTTGTTGTTCCATCCTTCTTGGTTACTAACACGACTGGCGATGACCACGGGCTGTTGGATTCCTCAATCACTCCGTCTTTCAGCATCTGGTCCAGCATGGTTGATACCTCTTCTTGTTTCGCAATCGGCAGTCTTCTTGGGGCTTGTCTTATTGGTTGGGTGTCGCCTGTATTTATTCGGTGTTGCACAATGTCCGTTCTGCCTAATTTCATGTTCCCTGTTGCGAAAACGTCTTGGTTCCTCTTCAAAAATTCTTTCGCCAACTTTGTCTCGTCTTTTGACAGTTCTTCGAAGTCAACTTCCGGCAGGACTATCTTCATCTTCCTTGTATCTGCCTTCTCCTTGCCCTCCATCTTGTCGCAACAGCTGATCTTCTTGACTGGTACGCAAATTCCAAGTACATCACCTTCCTTGATCCTAGCGCTGCCAGAAAACACATTTGCAACACGTACAGGAATCTCTCGGCTAGTGTTGACTAACGTCTTGGCTATTATCAGGTTCTTATTACTGTCTGGGGATGGCTCGACTAACCCAACGCAGCTTCCAAGATCTGCTTCCAGTCTGGCCGGGACTATCTGCTCGCTGAACCCTCGGATGGTGGTCATTGAACTCGCAACGAGTCTCGTCATTACCTTCTGTGATTTTCTAGAGCTCAGTACCAAGTCTTCTTCACCCAATCTCAGGATACCTTGTTTCGGATCAATCCGCAGTCCATGCTGTTGAATGATGTCAAGTCCCAGAATAAACTCGTCTTCAATCTCGGCTACCACAACCGTATGACGCAGTTCCAGGGCTCCAAGCTGGATTCGGCCATCTACTTCGCCGATGATATCTGCGATTTCACCTGTCGCTGTCTTCAACTGGACCCGTCTCGATGGATGACGAATTACAGCAGGACTGACGATGTCCTTTCTTACTAATGAGATCGATGATCCGGTGTCGAGTACCATGGCAACAGATTTCCCATTTATCTGCCCTTCAACGGCTAGGCTGTCTATGTGGCGTTGGAGTGTCCGGATGGAAACGATCTTGGGGGCCTTGTTGTTGTCAGTCAGCATTCGCCCCTTCACACTGGCTGAAGTTAGTTTTCCTGCCGTCGACGGGGAGCTTCCCGTTCTCGAGAGACACTTCTCTCTCTGCTCCCGCTCCTGTCCCTGCCTCTGGTCTTCGTTCCAGGGATCCACCACGTCTCGGAGTCTCACTAACTTTACAGTCACGTATAAAATGTGAACTGGATCCGCAACGGTAGCACTGCTTCCTGGTTTCGTCCCTCCTTGGAGTCCAACCTCTTTTCCCATCATTCAACTGCTCAGAGATCTTATCCATCATCTTATTTAACTTTTCCTATATGGTAGTCACATTCTCTTCTTTATCTTCATTAATTGTCACTGCTCGTACCTTGGAGAAGTTCCTACCATTGGACGCCTTTATTGCTGCGTCTATCTCAAGCGCTCTAACTAACGCTTCGCTGGACTTTGTCAAATGTGACATGCGCAGGATCTTCTGTATTTCAGTGTCTCGTATATCCCGTTGACAAATGTTTGCGAGGCTAGTTGTTCCTTGAAGTTCTGCGGCGAGTCTGGGTAGGCTTGATGGACAATCCTGTTGACATCTGCTTCGAACTCTTGTAGCGACTCGTTCGGCTTCTGCACTCTGCTCATCAACTGATTTTGGAACACCTGCTCCATATGGCGATTGCCGAATCGAAGTTCTAATGCTGCACTCAATTGGTTGTAATTCGAGTGCAGTTCTACTGGCAGTGTTTGCAGCATGTCCACAGCTTGCCCCCGAAGAGCAAGAACTAGTGCCGTTGCCTTCTCTGTGTCGTTCCACCCGTTGGCCATGCATGCAGCCTGAAACTGCATCTTGTACGCAGTCCAGGGAGTTGTTCCGTCGTACGCTGGTGGTTTCACTTTCGCGCCAAAACTGGTAGACGGTGCGCCACACGGAGAATGCTTCACCTCAGAACTTTCCAGAGTTCTGAGTTTTGTCTCGAAGTCGTTCTTCATTTCTTCTACCAGCAGTTTTGTTTTGTATTCCACCAGCTTGACTTCGTCACGCACACCACCCACTTCGTTGCGAACACCGTTGACTTCATCACGAACACCATCAATGTCTTGTTTTACTTTATTTAGTCCACACACATAATCGTCTCTTTGCTGCAGGATAACTTTTAGCAGCTGCTCTTCACTATCCTTCTGCTGTTGCAGCAGCTTCTCTTTACTTTCTTTTTGTTGCTGCATCAATAACCTTTGCTGCTCTTGGCCGTCTTCCAGCTTCTTAACGATATTCTTCTGTTCTTTCTGGCCATCTTCAAGCTTCTTCATGATATTTTTCTGCTCCTCCTGGCCGTTTTTGAGCAGTAACATTATATCCTCCAACATTTGCTCAGACATTTTGTCGCTTCCAGTTTCCTTTCCACTTCTTAATTTACCCATTAACTAATTAATCTTCTTGCTGGAATCCGTATCCCGCTTCTGACACCAGTTGTTACGGGTCTCTCAATAATAAATCACCACCAAAAAGTCTTACAAATTACTTTATTCACTAATCCAAATTATAACCTCTAATTCTAATAAACACACACAGCTGATTACTACTTGTACTAACTATCACTACTGGCTCCCTTACTTCACTTCACTACTGCTCTGTTCAGCTTCCACTAGTTACTGCTCTGTCTTCACTTCACTCTATGTCCAAACTAAAACTAAAACACGCAACCGCGCGGTGGCTCTTTTATAGTTCCCTTGACGGAGCAGCGAAACAGTAGGTACATTCTAGTAGGTTCATTATCGACTCTCGTAGATCGCAGAAATCGCATCGGCCGTCAACATGTCATTCCAGACCTGCGTCGAACTGTCGCGAACGTGTCATTGACTAATCCAGTATAAAGAATGTAAACAAACAAGCAAATGGTGTACTAGAATGTTAAAGAAGTAATTACTAGAATTTCTCCAGAGCGGTGTCGTTATACTATATTATTCAACAAGCGCATAATGATAGCTATTATCCACGAAGATGAAAATTGCAGCACGAGCCTCTGGCGAGTGCTGTAACATCTAAGTGGATAATAGCCATTATGCGCGAGTGAAATACTATACTTTATCTACGAGTATACTTGAATAAAAAAAAATCTACTTACGGTAGAATTAAATTTTTATGTAAAAAAAGCTTCTCTTTAAGTAAATAATTTGGTTATTGAAATATTGCAAATAATGTACAGAAAATATTACATACTTCACTGTCGACTGAAAATTGTAAAATAACTTTAAAGGGAGAAAAATAACAAAATCAGGGTGAAAGATTTCGTCGCGCATCGTATTTCACTTTTGATTTTGCAGGCAGTAAACCAATAATTGATGCATTTGTTGCGTTTCCCCTATTTATATCAGGTGGCGTATTATTCAAGATGTTATTTTCTTCGAAGAACATCCTGTATTATTCTGTTTATAATATATTTAAGTTTAATTTTTATAATACAATAATTTGTATTGTAAAATTAAAACTAAACATAGACAAATGTGAATGTTAGGTTATCGTGATTATTAGCTGGCTGTAACTACTGTTACTCGATTAAACCTATTGGCAGCGTTCCAAAGGAATCAACTTTCACAGCGGTTGACTAGGGCTTTATAACTACGCACGGATACTAAGACATGTTCATTTTAGTACGAGTATTATGATAAGTAGCTTCGTATGCTATAGTAGTTGAAAGATCATAATCATCCTAATATTCAGCGACTTTCATATTTTAAAAACATTTTATTAAACGTAAAATAAACGTTTAGGGACTCTACTTTCACGCCAGTGGACCATTGACTGTAGTCAGTAGTTTGAATCTGCCAAACGTACGACAGAATAGGGCGGTAAAGTTAAACAATTGACATTAACGATTGAATAATGAGCTCATTGCTCAATCGACCTGACACTATTATTCGATAGGGCAATAGTAATGCTGTAATGAAGTCGTGTTACCCCGACTCCATCTATTTTATCTTATTTCTATTTTTCTATTCTTTTCAATAAATAAAGATCATTCCAACGACATAGGTAGATAGGTAGGACCACCCCGTTTAAGTTATTATTAATTCAGTTAAGTTTTTACGAATAGTACAGAAATAGGGTTTGGTAGGTAGGTACCTTGAATCAGCAAAGTACTAATAATTTTCATGATTTCATTTAATTCCAATAATTTTTTATGCACAGGCTGATTTTTAAAGTAACTAAATCGAGGCAGTTGGCTTCAAATTCAAGCAAGTTATCGACCACTATCGCATTATAAAAACGCCGAAATGCACCGGGCCGCAGATAGCAGTTTAAATTAACCTTTTTTACGGAGAAAATGTTCTCGAAAATTTCTATCTCACCAGGAACCGATAGTGGTCGCTATATAAACCGGGGCCGTGATTTGAAAAATGAATTCCGAATTCTGATCTCCTACCGAGAAGAAGTGCGTTAAATAGTCAGCCGCCTGAGTTTAGATACCTACCGGGAAGCCCGAGTGCAATAATTATAGTTATTTTGATTTGTACCCTTCGTTGTTAGTAGTGCACCTGCGTTAATAGAAGACAGAGAGCCTAGACCAGTTGCCGAATAATAGTAAAAGGTAGGTGCTGTTGCAATTAACGTATTACTGCTGCGGTCAATATTTTTCTTCCCCTCACTCCCATCGCTCCGGCCCTCATCAGAACCGTCTCCCCCTCCCGTTGTTGGTAACAAAGGCTTCGCTCCTAGTTCACGGTCCATCGCCTGGCATAGCAAGGGTGGATCAGTGCGCCGGGAGTGGTGTCTGGTACCAGCGGAACAACGGGTTCCTCTGATAACCCCTACCATCTTCGTTGTGGGTAACAAAGGCCTCGCTCTTAGTTCACGGTCCATCGCCTGGCATAGCAAGGGTGGATCAGTGCGCCGGGAGTGGTGTCTGGTACCCGCGGAACAACGGGCTCCTTCACTACCCCTTCATTTCCACGTTGTGAGTAACAAGGATTTCGCTCCTGGTCCACGGTCCATCGCCTGGCATAGCAAGGGTGGATCAGTGTGCTGGGGGTGGCGTCTGGTGCTCGCGGAGCAGCGTCCCGCCAAAATCGTGCCGATTCCCCTCCCAATGCGTAGTTGAGATCACCGTGGCCGCACTACTCACATAACCGCCGAGAACAGCCCGCCTAGTTATTCTTTTTTTTGTCTAAACCGATCCAGGCCGTTTTTAACCGCCCGTTCGTCATTCCGACGTGTATACCTACCTACTTATTGGTCGCAACCACCCCTCACGTACCGCTGTGCCCCGTGACCGATTTGTTATTATTTATTTATTCATACCGATTCATTATTATTGCTCATTGACTGGCGATGACCACGGGCTGTTGGATTCCTCAATCACTCCGTCTTTCAGCATCTGGTCCAGCATGGTTGATACCTCTTCTTGTTTCGCAATCGGCAGTCTTCTTGGGGCTTGTCTTATTGGTTGGGTGTCGCCTGTATTTATTCGGTGTTGCACAATGTCCGTTCTGCCTAATTTCATGTTCCCTGTTGCGAAAACGTCTTGGTTCCTCTTCAAAAATTCTTTCGCCAACTTTGTCTCGTCTTTTGACAGTTCTTCGAAGTCAACTTCCGGCAGGACTATCTTCATCTTCCTTGTATCTGCCTTCTCCTTGCCCTCCATCTTGTCGCAACAGCTGATCTTCTTGACTGGTACGCAAATTCCAAGTACATCACCTTCCTTGATCCTAGCGCTGCCAGAAAACACATTTGCAACACGTACAGGAATCTCTCGGCTAGTGTTGACTAACGTCTTGGCTATTATCAGGTTCTTATTACTGTCTGGGGATGGCTCGACTAACCCAACGCAGCTTCCAAGATCTGCTTCCAGTCTGGCCGGGACTATCTGCTCGCTGAACCCTCGGATGGTGGTCATTGAACTCGCAACGAGTCTCGTCATTACCTTCTGTGATTTTCTAGAGCTCAGTACCAAGTCTTCTTCACCCAATCTCAGGATACCTTGTTTCGGATCAATCCGCAGTCCATGCTGTTGAATGATGTCAAGTCCCAGAATAAACTCGTCTTCAATCTCGGCTACCACAACCGTATGACGCAGTTCCAGGGCTCCAAGCTGGATTCGGCCATCTACTTCGCCGATGATATCTGCGATTTCACCTGTCGCTGTCTTCAACTGGACCCGTCTCGATGGATGACGAATTACAGCAGGACTGACGATGTCCTTTCTTACTAATGAGATCGATGATCCGGTGTCGAGTACCATGGCAACAGATTTCCCATTTATCTGCCCTTCAACGGCTAGGCTGTCTATGTGGCGTTGGAGTGTCCGGATGGAAACGATCTTGGGGGCCTTGTTGTTGTCAGTCAGCATTCGCCCCTTCACACTGGCTGAAGTTAGTTTTCCTGCCGTCGACGGGGAGCTTCCCGTTCTCGAGAGACACTTCTCTCTCTGCTCCCGCTCCTGTCCCTGCCTCTGGTCTTCGTTCCAGGGATCCACCACGTCTCGGAGTCTCACTAACTTTACAGTCACGTATAAAATGTGAACTGGATCCGCAACGGTAGCACTGCTTCCTGGTTTCGTCCCTCCTTGGAGTCCAACCTCTTTTCCCATCATTCAACTGCTCAGAGATCTTATCCATCATCTTATTTAACTTTTCCTATATGGTAGTCACATTCTCTTCTTTATCTTCATTAATTGTCACTGCTCGTACCTTGGAGAAGTTCCTACCATTGGACGCCTTTATTGCTGCGTCTATCTCAAGCGCTCTAACTAACGCTTCGCTGGACTTTGTCAAATGTGACATGCGCAGGATCTTCTGTATTTCAGTGTCTCGTATATCCCGTTGACAAATGTTTGCGAGGCTAGTTGTTCCTTGAAGTTCTGCGGCGAGTCTGGGTAGGCTTGATGGACAATCCTGTTGACATCTGCTTCGAACTCTTGTAGCGACTCGTTCGGCTTCTGCACTCTGCTCATCAACTGATTTTGGAACACCTGCTCCATATGGCGATTGCCGAATCGAAGTTCTAATGCTGCACTCAATTGGTTGTAATTCGAGTGCAGTTCTACTGGCAGTGTTTGCAGCATGTCCACAGCTTGCCCCCGAAGAGCAAGAACTAGTGCCGTTGCCTTCTCTGTGTCGTTCCACCCGTTGGCCATGCATGCAGCCTGAAACTGCATCTTGTACGCAGTCCAGGGAGTTGTTCCGTCGTACGCTGGTGGTTTCACTTTCGCGCCAAAACTGGTAGACGGTGCGCCACACGGAGAATGCTTCACCTCAGAACTTTCCAGAGTTCTGAGTTTTGTCTCGAAGTCGTTCTTCATTTCTTCTACCAGCAGTTTTGTTTTGTATTCCACCAGCTTGACTTCGTCACGCACACCACCCACTTCGTTGCGAACACCGTTGACTTCATCACGAACACCATCAATGTCTTGTTTTACTTTATTTAGTCCACACACATAATCGTCTCTTTGCTGCAGGATAACTTTTAGCAGCTGCTCTTCACTATCCTTCTGCTGTTGCAGCAGCTTCTCTTTACTTTCTTTTTGTTGCTGCATCAATAACCTTTGCTGCTCTTGGCCGTCTTCCAGCTTCTTAACGATATTCTTCTGTTCTTTCTGGCCATCTTCAAGCTTCTTCATGATATTTTTCTGCTCCTCCTGGCCGTTTTTGAGCAGTAACATTATATCCTCCAACATTTGCTCAGACATTTTGTCGCTTCCAGTTTCCTTTCCACTTCTTAATTTACCCATTAACTAATTAATCTTCTTGCTGGAATCCGTATCCCGCTTCTGACACCAGTTGTTACGGGTCTCTCAATAATAAATCACCACCAAAAAGTCTTACAAATTACTTTATTCACTAATCCAAATTATAACCTCTAATTCTAATAAACACACACAGCTGATTACTACTTGTACTAACTATCACTACTGGCTCCCTTACTTCACTTCACTACTGCTCTGTTCAGCTTCCACTAGTTACTGCTCTGTCTTCACTTCACTCTATGTCCAAACTAAAACTAAAACACGCAACCGCGCGGTGGCTCTTTTATAGTTCCCTTGACGGAGCAGCGAAACAGTAGGTACATTCTAGTAGGTTCATTATCGACTCTCGTAGATCGCAGAAATCGCATCGGCCGTCAACATGTCATTCCAGACCTGCGTCGAACTGTCGCGAACGTGTCATTGACTAATCCAGTATAAAGAATGTAAACAAACAAGCAAATGGTGTACTAGAATGTTAAAGAAGTAATTACTAGAATTTCTCCAGAGCGGTGTCGTTATACTATATTATTCAACAAGCGCATAATGATAGCTATTATCCACGAAGATGAAAATTGCAGCACGAGCCTCTGGCGAGTGCTGTAACATCTAAGTGGATAATAGCCATTATGCGCGAGTGAAATACTATACTTTATCTACGAGTATACTTGAATAAAAAAAAATCTACTTACGGTAGAATTAAATTTTTATGTAAAAAAAGCTTCTCTTTAAGTAAATAATTTGGTTATTGAAATATTGCAAATAATGTACAGAAAATATTACATACTTCACTGTCGACTGAAAATTGTAAAATAACTTTAAAGGGAGAAAAATAACAAAATCAGGGTGAAAGATTTCGTCGCGCATCGTATTTCACTTTTGATTTTGCAGGCAGTAAAC
The DNA here is from genome assembly GCA_910589415.1 of Malachius bipustulatus. Taxonomy (NCBI): domain Eukaryota; kingdom Metazoa; phylum Arthropoda; class Insecta; order Coleoptera; family Melyridae; genus Malachius; species Malachius bipustulatus. The sequence goes on from OU342632.1 coordinate 59,112,518, forward strand.
CAATAATTGATGCATTTGTTGCGTTTCCCCTATTTATATCAGGTGGCGTATTATTCAAGATGTTATTTTCTTCGAAGAACATCCTGTATTATTCTGTTTATAATATATTTAAGTTTAATTTTTATAATACAATAATTTGTATTGTAAAATTAAAACTAAACATAGACAAATGTGAATGTTAGGTTATCGTGATTATTAGCTGGCTGTAACTACTGTTACTCGATTAAACCTATTGGCAGCGTTCCAAAGGAATCAACTTTCACAGCGGTTGACTAGGGCTTTATAACTACGCACGGATACTAAGACATGTTCATTTTAGTACGAGTATTATGATAAGTAGCTTCGTATGCTATAGTAGTTGAAAGATCATAATCATCCTAATATTCAGCGACTTTCATATTTTAAAAACATTTTATTAAACGTAAAATAAACGTTTAGGGACTCTACTTTCACGCCAGTGGACCATTGACTGTAGTCAGTAGTTTGAATCTGCCAAACGTACGACAGAATAGGGCGGTAAAGTTAAACAATTGACATTAACGATTGAATAATGAGCTCATTGCTCAATCGACCTGACACTATTATTCGATAGGGCAATAGTAATGCTGTAATGAAGTCGTGTTACCCCGACTCCATCTATTTTATCTTATTTCTATTTTTCTATTCTTTTCAATAAATAAAGATCATTCCAACGACATAGGTAGATAGGTAGGACCACCCCGTTTAAGTTATTATTAATTCAGTTAAGTTTTTACGAATAGTACAGAAATAGGGTTTGGTAGGTAGGTACCTTGAATCAGCAAAGTACTAATAATTTTCATGATTTCATTTAATTCCAATAATTTTTTATGCACAGGCTGATTTTTAAAGTAACTAAATCGAGGCAGTTGGCTTCAAATTCAAGCAAGTTATCGACCACTATCGCATTATAAAAACGCCGAAATGCACCGGGCCGCAGATAGCAGTTTAAATTAACCTTTTTTACGGAGAAAATGTTCTCGAAAATTTCTATCTCACCAGGAACCGATAGTGGTCGCTATATAAACCGGGGCCGTGATTTGAAAAATGAATTCCGAATTCTGATCTCCTACCGAGAAGAAGTGCGTTAAATAGTCAGCCGCCTGAGTTTAGATACCTACCGGGAAGCCCGAGTGCAATAATTATAGTTATTTTGATTTGTACCCTTCGTTGTTAGTAGTGCACCTGCGTTAATAGAAGACAGAGAGCCTAGACCAGTTGCCGAATAATAGTAAAAGGTAGGTGCTGTTGCAATTAACGTATTACTGCTGCGGTCAATATTTTTCTTCCCCTCACTCCCATCGCTCCGGCCCTCATCAGAACCGTCTCCCCCTCCCGTTGTTGGTAACAAAGGCTTCGCTCCTAGTTCACGGTCCATCGCCTGGCATAGCAAGGGTGGATCAGTGCGCCGGGAGTGGTGTCTGGTACCAGCGGAACAACGGGTTCCTCTGATAACCCCTACCATCTTCGTTGTGGGTAACAAAGGCCTCGCTCTTAGTTCACGGTCCATCGCCTGGCATAGCAAGGGTGGATCAGTGCGCCGGGAGTGGTGTCTGGTACCCGCGGAACAACGGGCTCCTTCACTACCCCTTCATTTCCACGTTGTGAGTAACAAGGATTTCGCTCCTGGTCCACGGTCCATCGCCTGGCATAGCAAGGGTGGATCAGTGTGCTGGGGGTGGCGTCTGGTGCTCGCGGAGCAGCGTCCCGCCAAAATCGTGCCGATTCCCCTCCCAATGCGTAGTTGAGATCACCGTGGCCGCACTACTCACATAACCGCCGAGAACAGCCCGCCTAGTTATTCTTTTTTTTGTCTAAACCGATCCAGGCCGTTTTTAACCGCCCGTTCGTCATTCCGACGTGTATACCTACCTACTTATTGGTCGCAACCACCCCTCACGTACCGCTGTGCCCCGTGACCGATTTGTTATTATTTATTTATTCATACCGATTCATTATTATTGCTCATTGTGTACCTACTCCGATAAATTAATAATAAAAATTGTTAAGTTGAATTCTGTGGTGTTAATGTTCATCCGTTCTGCATTAATTAATTAAGTATCCTTTAAACCGATAATCACTCGCTACAGCTTGGCTCCTCGGAGGTGTCAATGCTTTCGGAAAGCGATTAAAGCCCGCTTTGCCGAACACAATTATTTTAGGGTGGTAACCTCAACCGACCCCTGGCACTTTCCGTTTCTCCACAGAGCTACCCCTGGGACAAGGGTACTATAGCAGTACCATTGTAATTACGACTCAGGTAAGTGGGAAGATTTGGCGAGAACATCTTCCCAAGGGAGTAAACCCTCAGTAAAAATCTGGCGCCCGAGGAATCCGTCCGATCTCCAGGCGATTCCGGACCAGCGAAACGCCACGGACGACTCTCAGGCGGAGTCGTAGTTACAAAAGTGGCGCCCGAGCAGGGACCCTGTTGAAGTTCCATTCTTCCCGCTGTAGATAGAAAATAATAGACATTCCCGAAAGAAGCACCCACGACCACCGTAGTACCCCGCAGCGTTGCCAAGTGTCGACAAAAATCCGTACCAGTACCGAAATCCGAAACCGACCCGACCGTAACCTAAAAGTGCGATTTTGAGGCACTTCCCGGCGTCTGACGTCAAAAAGGACGAAATTTTTAAAAAGGCCGAAACGAAAGGGAAAGCATATCCGAGGAATCCGAACCATCGAAAATTTTGGGCGGTCATTTGGAGTTTTTGGCCTTTGGTTTGCTAGGTCAGATTTTCTTTCGCCATTGCATCCAGTGGGACCCAGCCGACCGTTTGAGCCCCGCAGAACTCCCAAGACTCCATTGCAAGAGTCCCAAAATCGGCCAAAACCCCGCAGAAGTCGAACCGTTGGTCCGATCCGACTGGAAGTTTTTGCTCTCCACTGGGGACCTCACCGCCGACCTTTTCAGCGCCGTCAGTAACCTCCCCCCCCCCCCCGACCGCCGCGCATGCTCGGTGCTGACTGGTTCAAAATGGGCGCTGACGATCTCGACGAGGGAGCAGCGGCGTCCGGGCCTACAGGACCATCGACAGACCTCCTCGCCACTCCCTTCGGTGGCCCACCTTCGCAAGACGAACCCCGCACGTCCTGGATCTACCGGTTAAAGAAGGACGAGTTGGACGTTGAATTAGCCAGACTGGGACTGTCATGCCCATCAACGGTGGAAGAGAAGCGAAGGATATTAGCGGCCAGGATCAAGTCCCTCCCCGGTTTGGCGTCCGACAGCAAGACCGCCGTCACGACGCTCGCAGCGTCGGCCGCTACGACGACAACAGTGGCGCCTTCCGCACCACCCGCATGCACCACAGCGACTACATGGACGTCTTGCCCCCCGACCGCCACAACCGTCCAGACACCGACGCCTCAGACCGCACCGCATCTACCAACGCCAATGGCCCCGAGTTATGTACCGTACGCCTTTCCCCCAATCGTCCCGTCTAGACCGACCGAACCGATGGGACCGCCCAATGTATCCGCTTGGAATTTGCGGTACGACGGGCGAACCAGTGCAGTCGATTTCCTGGAGCGTCTGGAGGAGCTCCGGGAGATATACGGAGTAAGCCAGGAAAGGATGCTCCGCGCCATGCCACTCCTACTGGAAGGAGAGTGCCTAGCATGGTACCGCAATAATTCTGACTACATGACGACGTGGCCCGACTTCCAGACGGCGTTCCGAAAGTACTTCCTCCACGCTGATTATTTCTTCGACTTGGAGGCAGAGATCAGTCGGCGAGTGCAGGCGCCAGGCGAGGACGTGCTCCGGTATATCACCGCGATGCAGACGCTGTTCCGGCGTCACGGCTCGATACCGCCGCACCGACAGTTGGACTGGATGCAGAGAAACCTTCGACCCGAAATGAAACAAATGCTCTGGAGCCGCAGCTACGATGACGTAAACTCATTGATGGCTGACGCCAAGGCGGCCCAGGATGTGCTCGCCGAACTCCGTGCCGTCCGAAGATTTCCGGGACCCGAAGCAAGACCGCTCTGTCCGTCCACCATGCCTTCCGCACCCTCCAGCCCACTGCCACCGAGAAGAACAGAATGGCAGTCCCATCAACGGCCGATCCGAAGTGCGTCGCCACCCCGGAGGGCGATCGAAGCTGGCGATACCATGACCGGACAGGCGGCACCAAAAACAGCCAGGTTCTCTCCACCTGCACGAGACAACGCCCGAGCCGTCTGTTGGCGTTGTGGGGAGACGGGACACCTCCGCAGCCAGTGTCCCGGGCAGCCGAAACTCTTTTGCTCGCGTTGCGAGCGTCCGGGAGTAATGTCCCGAGACTGCGACTGCCAGCGTCCGGGAAACGAGACGCGGGGCGGGTAAAGACGCCGGAAAACCGGATACCCGCCCCGAGCAACCGTAACCATCGCCTGACCGACTTGGACCCAGACACACGTCCGTTCCTCACCGTCACTATAGAGGGGAGGACGTTCGAGGCCCTCGTAGATACAGGGGCAACCCGTTCGTTTGTGGGCGCCGAAGTAGCCAGTCATTGCGAGAACCAGGGCGTCCGGACTCGACGATATAAGGGGACGTCAGCGCGGATCGCCGACGGCACGACCGTACCAATCCGGACCACCTTCCTGCTCGACGTTTGCCTTGGCCCCGACAAATTGAGGGCGGCCTGCCTGTCCTTGCCGAATTTGCCCGTCGACCTGGTGCTGGGGCTGGATTTCCTGGGAGACGGTCGTTTCTCGTTGGACATGCACAGACGGGAGGTGTGCATCAAGGGCCGAAGGTACCCTCTCCGAGCCCCGGTGGCGGAAACGGGACACACCGACGACCGAAGCGGTCAGTCTCGCGCCCAGCGGCAGGAGAGCGACAGCGAGCGACCACGCCGGGCCGAAACCGGCCTGGTGGAAGCGACTGGCGCCATGGAGCCCTCTCGTCAGCACCGCCGACGCCTCAGGAAACGTCGCGCGCGCCCGAAACGGCGCCAGAGCCAACCGTTAGTGATATGCGACGCCCCGACAGCCCCGCCGCCCGCCGAAGGCGAAGTTTGCGCGACCGAAACCGCGGATCGCGAGAAACTTGACACCTGGTACCGAGAGAAATGTGACACCGTCGAGAAGAACCCGGCCGCATGCCCCGATGTCCGTATCCGTGACGACCGCCTGCAGCGGCGGGTCCCGGATAGCAACCGTCCGTTCGAGAAGGGGACCGAACAGCGGTGTAAGCTGTGCGTCCCGGCAAGTCTGCGTCACCGTGTTCTAGAGGGGAACGACGACGCAACTACCGCAAACCGTAGCCCCGAAGTGATGTCCGGCGGCGAGTCCGAGTTAGATTATGGGTTCAGCACACCGCCCTCCATAAGTTACACCTTTACCGACACCCCGTCACCGGAACCCGGGCCACCGATACGCCACGCCACGCCGGCGGAGGCGTCCACCGTAGAGACGTCCGCCGCAGAGGACAGCGAAGACCGCCGTCACCGAAGAGACCGGTCTTTCGTCGGTTGGGACACCGCCCCACCACTCCCGGGCCTGCCAGAAGTCCCGTTTTGTGCTGGCGGTGTGGCGCGACCGGCCATTACCGGAGCCAGTGCAGGGGGGCACCGCGGCTGTTCTGTTCACGCTGCAACCGGCCGGAGATTTTGTCCCGGGACTGCCCATGCCGGGGCGGACCCCCGGGACCCAAGCGCCGGCGTCCCCGAGAAGATGACCGACGCGAGGAGCCGCCACGCCGAGAAGGCCGCGCCACCCAGCCAAGGACGACGGCGGAGAAGGCCGTCCAGTGCGAGCTGCTGGTGGCGCCACTCGCACCCACCCGCTCGCCGGACGCCCATGCCAGGAGGGAGGGACTGCGCCGCCGCCGGTTCTACGTCCGGCAGCCCCGGCGAACGTCCAGGCCCAGGAAGGAGTAACCAGGCAGTGGACAGAGGCGACGGCAGGCTGTGATACTCAGCGGGGGTGAGTGAGTTTCTTGTGCCGCGGTCAGTGAACCCTCCCGTTAGGACCATACTATAGAGTGTTGTATAAAGTGTTGGTTTCATTTTTGGGGATTTGTTATTTTGGGGATGGACTTGTAAATAGGTGGGGATTGACTTGTATGATTTTCATTTAGGGAGTTAATTTAGGGGTTGTAAATATAATGTAAATAGATAGGGAATTATTTTTATATATAGATAGGGAAATTAATTTTTGTATACCAGGAGTTTAAGATACCGAAAGTTTGTTTGTTTCTGTTGTAAGCGAGGCACAGCGTACACGCGTTTCTGTTTTATTTGTTTATTGCGAAGGAGTGACGAACGAGGGCGTTCTTTTTCTGGGATCCAGGGGGGACAAAAGCCGGGGCTTTTGTCTACCGAAGTAGGGGGGGTGTAATGAAGTCGTGTTACCCCGACTCCATCTATTTTATCTTATTTCTATTTTTCTATTCTTTTCAATAAATAAAGATCATTCCAACGACATAGGTAGATAGGTAGGACCACCCCGTTTAAGTTATTATTAATTCAGTTAAGTTTTTACGAATAGTACAGAAATAGGGTTTGGTAGGTAGGTACCTTGAATCAGCAAAGTACTAATAATTTTCATGATTTCATTTAATTCCAATAATTTTTTATGCACAGGCTGATTTTTAAAGTAACTAAATCGAGGCAGTTGGCTTCAAATTCAAGCAAGTTATCGACCACTATCGCATTATAAAAACGCCGAAATGCACCGGGCCGCAGATAGCAGTTTAAATTAACCTTTTTTACGGAGAAAATGTTCTCGAAAATTTCTATCTCACCAGGAACCGATAGTGGTCGCTATATAAACCGGGGCCGTGATTTGAAAAATGAATTCCGAATTCTGATCTCCTACCGAGAAGAAGTGCGTTAAATAGTCAGCCGCCTGAGTTTAGATACCTACCGGGAAGCCCGAGTGCAATAATTATAGTTATTTTGATTTGTACCCTTCGTTGTTAGTAGTGCACCTGCGTTAATAGAAGACAGAGAGCCTAGACCAGTTGCCGAATAATAGTAAAAGGTAGGTGCTGTTGCAATTAACGTATTACTGCTGCGGTCAATATTTTTCTTCCCCTCACTCCCATCGCTCCGGCCCTCATCAGAACCGTCTCCCCCTCCCGTTGTTGGTAACAAAGGCTTCGCTCCTAGTTCACGGTCCATCGCCTGGCATAGCAAGGGTGGATCAGTGCGCCGGGAGTGGTGTCTGGTACCAGCGGAACAACGGGTTCCTCTGATAACCCCTACCATCTTCGTTGTGGGTAACAAAGGCCTCGCTCTTAGTTCACGGTCCATCGCCTGGCATAGCAAGGGTGGATCAGTGCGCCGGGAGTGGTGTCTGGTACCCGCGGAACAACGGGCTCCTTCACTACCCCTTCATTTCCACGTTGTGAGTAACAAGGATTTCGCTCCTGGTCCACGGTCCATCGCCTGGCATAGCAAGGGTGGATCAGTGTGCTGGGGGTGGCGTCTGGTGCTCGCGGAGCAGCGTCCCGCCAAAATCGTGCCGATTCCCCTCCCAATGCGTAGTTGAGATCACCGTGGCCGCACTACTCACATAACCGCCGAGAACAGCCCGCCTAGTTATTCTTTTTTTTGTCTAAACCGATCCAGGCCGTTTTTAACCGCCCGTTCGTCATTCCGACGTGTATACCTACCTACTTATTGGTCGCAACCACCCCTCACGTACCGCTGTGCCCCGTGACCGATTTGTTATTATTTATTTATTCATACCGATTCATTATTATTGCTCATTGTGTACCTACTCCGATAAATTAATAATAAAAATTGTTAAGTTGAATTCTGTGGTGTTAATGTTCATCCGTTCTGCATTAATTAATTAAGTATCCTTTAAACCGATAATCACTCGCTACAGCTTGGCTCCTCGGAGGTGTCAATGCTTTCGGAAAGCGATTAAAGCCCGCTTTGCCGAACACAATTATTTTAGGGTGGTAACCTCAACCGACCCCTGGCACTTTCCGTTTCTCCACAGAGCTACCCCTGGGACAAGGGTACTATAGCAGTACCATTGTAATTACGACTCAGGTAAGTGGGAAGATTTGGCGAGAACATCTTCCCAAGGGAGTAAACCCTCAGTAAAAATCTGGCGCCCGAGGAATCCGTCCGATCTCCAGGCGATTCCGGACCAGCGAAACGCCACGGACGACTCTCAGGCGGAGTCGTAGTTACAATGCATGCCATTACTTCGTTAAAATTAGACTTATAATTGATTTGTTATCAAATAGGAAGTAGATAAAATAAATTATAACATCAACATTCAAGGACGAACGGGAAATTACGACTCGCGTGATTGAAAAGGTTATTACCCAAGTAACAATTTTCGTTTTATCACAATCCTCAGAACTTTCATAAGAACTTATTATAAAATTATTTATAAATCTACTTTGCTGTACCAGTAACTTCAGGAGTCTCATAAATCCCAAAAAAGCCCAGCTTTTGACGCTCTACAAGAGCTTATCAAAACCTACTGTTTAAATCGATCATAAAACCTATTGGTCTTACAGAGGTCTTGACTGTGTTAGCTCCTTGCACTCTTGAGGAGCTTAATAAAACCCAAAATAAATACATTTGGTCTTAGATAAAACAGTTTTGGATAAATTGTATTAATTTTGTTACGGGGTTTTATACCATATGGTTTTATCAAGAATCTCAAGTAGGTACCTATAAGGAAAGGTGGATGTTGTAGACGGACATGCAAAGATGTCTTTCGCTATCTTATACCTACCTATATGTAGTTCAGTAGGTATACTCTTGGCAAGAGACTACTTTTGCTGTTTGTATTCTCAATTTTTCAAACGAGCAACACTTTACTGTTGAAGTATATGAAAATAGCTTCAAAAACAAGATCCCCCTCAGAATAAAATTATTTGAAGAGTTTTTCAATAAACAATAAATTTTGGTAAATTATAAATTATTTTCATTATTGATATAAAACTGCAATTATATTACGTGTATTCAATCGGGAAATGTTTTTTATACTGAAATAATATGACACTAGGTGCATTTATTGGATTTCACTTGTTTTTATGCAAACATGAACAATGGCTGCCTCCTTGCTAAAATGAAATATTTTAAAAAATGGCCGTTCTGGTGATAATACTATTTATTCTTTCTTTAAATCATTCTTTAGAAGATAAGGTTTTATAGTGGTAGTGAATAAGTCAGTAAGGACTGGACTAAGTATATTCATACTTAAAATAGCTAGTGAGAAGTACAAATATTCTTGTGCAAAACAACTTAGATTTGTTTAAATTCCAACAATTTTGATTAAAACTAAACGGTTTTATGACAAGAATCTCTTAAAACTATATAACTTTAATGCGGTTTTAAAACTGCATGCTACAATCTCGTTTAAGACCATCATAGGTATTCATAACAAGAAAGAAGAAGAATGACAAAATAACCTCAAACCTCACTCTTACTCAATTCAATTTAAAAAATAGGTAATAATGTGTTTGTGTATAACAACACAAAGTCAAAATTGTAGGTGGTTCATCATAATTATTAGGAGATTGAAGGTGTTGGACAATAGATACCTAATAAAAGATTAATTATTAAATAAATTTCGATTCCATTAAAAAAAGTTAGTTCTCATTTTACCACTGTTTCTTCAGGTGCCGGTACCACTGATGGCGATGTTTGAATTCTTGAGATACTATTATGTACATATTGATAAGTCTTAAAATCACTTTTGTTTTTCTTTTGAAATGACCGCTGTTTTTTTGTTTTTTTCTAGTCACGAATTTCAATTTGCAATAGAATAATAACAATTCCCCCTAACCTAACTTTTCAAGAAGATATGGTTTTATTTAAGACTTAATGAATTTAATATTTATTAGAGCGAGGCACTTTCTTCTTATGGAACATTTTATAAAGGCTACAATTTTTGAACACGCAAAGTTTTAAAACGACATTGAGAACACCTACAAGATTACTACGAAAGCAATTAAAAAACATTTTTAAGACTATCGAGTTTTATTGTCATCATATTAAAGCAAACTTGCTTTAAAAGATTCTTTAAGTCTAAAAGGATTTATTAACTAAAAATAAAAGTTCTCATAAAGCTATCATAAAACATCAGCCTAAGCAAATCTAAATAGTTTTATAATTTAGTTTTAAAACATACTGCAAGGCTGTTCAATACATCCTTACGCACTTGAAATACATTTGGTTATATCGAGTTTTATTGTCATCATATTAAAGCAAACTTGCTTTAAAAGATTCTTTAAGTCTAAAAGGATTTATTAACTAAAAATAAAAGTTCTCATAAAGCTATCATAAAACATCAGCCTAAGCAAATCTAAATAGTTTTATAATTTAGTTTTAAAACATACTGCAAGGCTGTTCAATACATCCTTACGCACTTGAAATACATTTGGTTTTAAATAAAGATACTTTAAAGTCAATTGCTCTTCTACCAACCATTATAAAACCTTCATAAACCATACTCAGGACTAAATAACATTTAAATTGTTACTTGGGTACTGATTTGTTAATGAAAAAAATTAGGTTATGTACAACTACTGTCGAAAACTTCTCTGAGAGCGTTCACTAAAACAACACACCAGGAACGCTCGGTAATTCGCCCGGTAGGTTGTTTATCATACACGGCGTTTATTATGAACGCACTCCTTAATAATTAATAAAGTCTATTTTTTATTTAGATGGACTTGTCAAACAGCTGTCAAGTTGGTACCCTGTGCAATCTTTAAATAGTAATTTTCATATTGTCGGATGGCAGCCTGTTTTCTCGACCTTGGCAAAAAATTTACGTTGTGACTAAAGTAACGGCAACATTCCCCGATTCGGGTATAGGCTATGACGTCACCTGCAAAACATGTTTCCTTGTTGTAAGTTCCACTGTTATAAAACGCAAATTAAAAAACTTCAAATTACTTTATTTTCTCTGAAAATAGTCCTTTTTTAGTAGTTATTCGTTTTTTGAGGACAAATTTAACTGTTGCTTGGATTGACTATATCCAATGACGTTTTGCGAAAACTAGGTCTACTCCCTGAGTCGGCACTCTAGTCACAGCGAAATGCGAAGGAACTGAAAAGTTGAAGTTGTCAAATTAACAAACCAAATTATCAAATTCAAAATTATTAAAATGCTCAGGCAGGTAAATTTATTTCAAAAGAAAGAAAAGAAGGAATCATCAAATGCTATAAACAATAGCGATTGAAAGATGTTTCTCCAGATTAAGCAAAAATACTGTTTAATCAGATTCCTTGAAAAATTCTTAAAAAATTATTAAATAATGTGAGTACCTCTATTTATCAATAATAGATTTTCTTCTATTTTCAACATTTTTAGATAAAACTAAGAAGGAATCGGTCTAATCCTACATACATAACATTTATAAGAGTAAATAGCTAAGGTACTTACACCTACAAGTCTCTAAAATTTTCCAATTTACCTCTAAAAACTGAGTTTATAGTTTTTTTTTTGATTGAAATTTTGAAATAAAATGACATTTCAACTAATGGACATAACCTAAATTAATTTAGTAACTATTCCAGTGACTATTTTAGTAACAACTATCACCATAACCAACCTAATCAGTCTTGTTGCCAATCGTTCCCCTAGAATTTTGACTTGGTGGAATCCATCTAAATAAAAAATAAAGTATGCATAACACTTCCTCTCAAAACCTCCGTCCTAGGGAACCTGTATTACCGCTTTACTAGGGTAGCGCATTCTCATTCTCACAAAAAGTTGGGAAAAAAGTTGGGAATGTCAAATTTGACTTCATAAACGTCAGATTTTCCATGAACGTACAACTGTCTAAAAATTCACATAATTTGTTATTAAGTCCGCGTATTAAAACGTATTTTTCTCAGTAATTACGTGTTAGATACTAAAGTCTACAGCTTCGTAGATCCTATAAACCGGTAATTTTGTTTTTAATACCCACTGAAAGAGGATTATCGATTTCTATTCGTGTTATTATTTTGTTTCATTTTTCAAACTTCGCTTTTTTCCACTTGATACCTACGCCTGTGACCAAATGTGCCAAAAATATGACATCCAGCTGTTCAAGCATAACCGTGTTTAGTAAACGTCAAAAAGTGAATGCGCTACCCTAGTAAAACGGTAATGCAGGTTCCCTACTCCGTCCATTTTTACAGCGCCCTCATGCAGGAACTGGGGCCACTAATTAAATTCAAAGCTAGGTAACTTTTCACGGTTTTTGACAGCTGCAGTTAATCAGAATTATTAATAATTTGTCATTAGTAATTGAATGTTTTAGTTTCAAGTATAATTTCAATTTAAAGTTACTCTCAAAGCATTATCTCGGCGGATAATTTTGTTGCGTACCAGTTAAATAGGCATTTATAACGTACCGCTGTAATAAAGTGAACATATTATGTCTGGAAAATACGGCGTTTCTCAATTGGGCGAAATTACCTGAGTGACCCTTCGTCACGACGGGGGTCCTTATAATCCGGGAGCTTAGTTTAGTTTAGTTTAGTTATATAATGAGTGGGTCGATTAGTGACACCTCCACTGCGACCAAGCGGTCTATTGTGGCTCATACCTAAGTACTTTACATCCACTCTAGCAGGCCACTGCTTTTTAAAAAGCTAATGACCTTAGATGGTGTGAATGTATCCAGGTCTCTCGGAGAGAGAAGTACTTTTCCGAACGTTGAGTGCCTGGTTCTTCCCAAGGCGGGGCAGTTGCATAGAACATGTTCTGCTGTTTCTACATCCTCCAAACACAGGCGACATTCTGCGTTATCGGCTAGATTCATCCTGTGTAAGTGGTGGTTCACTTTGCAGTGTCCTGTGTATAGGCCTATTAGGGCCCTTAGGTCAGTCCTTTTGAGTTCCAGTAGCTTTCTAGCTCTGTTTCTCGAGGGTCCCTCAATGAAGGTCTTAGAGTGAGTTAATCCTGGTAGAGTTTGCCAGTACCGAAGTACCTTGTTTTCCGCCCAGGTGTCTATTGTTATTTTGGCAGTATTTGAGAATATGCCAAGAGCAGGTTCCGGTCCTGTAAATTTGGATTCAGTTGCTCTTCTAGCCAGAGAGTCGGCTATTTCGTTCTCTCCAAGGCCGGAGTGACCTGGAATCCAGACCAGAGTCAAGTTATTGTTTTTAGCTACTTCATTGAGTGCTGCTTGACAGTTCCATACTAGTTTGGAATTGCAACGAATGGAGCAAAGGGCTTTTAGGGCCGCTTGGCTATCTGAGAAGATTTTAATTGTTTTCCGCGTGCAGTGCGTTTCATCCAGCATCTGCGCGCTGAGTACAATGGCATAAATTTCTGCCTGAAATATTGTTGCGTACTGACCCAGGTTTGCAAAGAATTCTCGTCTTGACCCAGCGTCGTACGCTCCGGATCCAACTCCCGTTGGAGTCTTTGAACCGTCGGTAAGCCACGTGAGGTCTGCTTTGAGGAGGTCGTTTGAGTTACGCTCCCATTCGTCTCTGCTTGGAAAGAGGACGTTGTATGCAGTGCAGTGGTTTGTTGTGTATGGCATCATGTCTGAGGGCATACCCAGAAGACTGTGACTTTGAGTGTCGTCCAGTAGACTGGTGCGTTCCATGACACAAGCCATTTGTGTGCTTCGTGCTACCTGTAGTAGTCTGTACGTTGTCCATCTGGCCTCTCTTTCCAAGTATATATGGAGTGGAGGAAGGTCCAGAAGTATTTCCATAGCCGCCGACGGTGTGGTGCTCATTGCTCCACTGATTGCCAGGCATGCTTGTCTTTGCAGACTTGACAGCTTCATTTTGGCCAAGGCTTGTAAGCCTTTGGACCACCAAGCTACACAGCCATATGCGATCATTGGCCTAATGATCGTTACATATATCCAGTGTATTTGCTTGGGACCAGTGCCCCAAGTTCTTCCACAGATCTTTTTGCAACTCCATAGAGAGAGCTTTGCTCTGTGGATAATCTTTTCCAGATGGGAGTTCCATAGTAGCTTCCTATCAAGTGTGATACCTAGATATTTAGCCTCCTCCGCAAATGGTATAACTACTCCTTGAAGAGTAGGTGGTATAAGGTCTTCCAGCCTTTTTCGTCTAGTGAATGGTACTATAACAGTTTTGCGAGGATTTACAGACATCTGCTCCCTCTCGCACCACTGATACGTGACTTGAAGAACTTCCTGAAGGACATTGGATATTGTCCTCTCGGAGTTTCCTTTGATCATTATTACAAGGTCATCCGCATATGCTTGAACCTCAACTCTCCATAGGGAGAGGATCGCCAGCAGGTCGTCTACAAGAAGCGTCCATAGTAGAGGGGAGAGTACTCCTCCCTGTGGGCACCCTCTCCCCGGCCTGAAACTGACTTCAACTCCTCCCATCGAGGTCGTTATCATCCTACTATCTAGCATATTACGGATCCAGCCGTTTATGACCGGTTCTATTCCTCTGGAAACTGCTGCTTCATACAGTGAGTTTGGTAATGCATTGTTAAATGCTCCTTCTATGTCGAGGAAGACTCCCACCATGATCTCTTTGTTGTCAAGAGACTTGGTAATCTTCCCCACGAGGTTATTAAGTGCCAAATCGGTTGATTTGCCAGCTTGATAGGCATACTGGTGCACATTCAGAGGGTGTGAAACTAAGACACTCCTCCTGATGTGTACATCCAGTATTCTCTCTAGACTTTTCAGTATATAGTATTTTATATTTTCAAACGAATATATATATAGTATAAAGGATGTAAGGCTAATGGGTCTGAATGACTTAGGGTGTGGCTCTGTACGGCCCACTTTGGGAACGTACACCACCCTTGTTGCCGCCCAGCTGGATGGGATGTAGTTCCATGCCAGACTAGCCCTGAATAATTTTATAAAAGAGGGCGTCAGTATCTTTATGCCCCTTTGTAATAGGGCAGGAAAGATGCCGTCCTCTCCAGGTGTCTTGAAAGGCTGAAAAGTTTTTACAGCGTTTTCAATTGCCTTGGCTGTAATGATCGAGCGGCAGACTTTCCATTTCGATTTTTGAGGTCGATTTATACGTCCTCCGGAATTCAGCTGCCACTGATTGTACAAAGGCGAGCTACCTGGGAAGTGATTTTCCTTTAGGAGTTCTAACGTTTCCTTTTCTGAGTCCGTAAATGAACCGTCTGGTCGTTTTATCGAGCCAAATGGCTGTGTCGGATCTCTTGAGAGAATCTTGTGAATTCTGGCGCTGCGGGGCAGATCATGGATGCTCTCGCAGAACCTTCTCCAGGACTCTCTTTTAGATCGTCTGATCTCTTTGTAGTACTCCGTTGGCTTAGTTCTGTATTCATCCCAGTTACCCATCTCTTTAGCTCGATTGAAGAGTCGTCGAACTTCTTTTCTTCTTTTCTCTAGGTCTTTGTTCCACCAGTCGACTTTCCTGTCGTTTCTCTTCGTTTTTGGTGGACAGTTTTCGTGATAGGCTGATATTATTGCTTTCCGGACTTGTTCCGCCGCAATTTCAATATCATCACGATTTTTTATTGTGGGGATAACGGTCTCAAGTCCAGTCTGGAGGGATTTTTCATATCCGCTCCAGTCTGTTCTTTTTGGATCACGATATTCCACAATAGGTCTATGACCTATTTCGATGTCGAACACTATTTGTCTATGGTCTGAACAGGAAGGTTCAGAGGATACCTGCCAGTTGGTTATCCTATTGCTTATAAAGTTTGAGCTGAATGTTATATCTAGTACCTCCTGTCTATTTTTTGTGACGAAGGTTGGTTTGGAGCCGATGTTATTCACAATAAGTTTTTCACCTATTATAAAGTTATAAAGCGACTCACCTCTTTCGTTGATGTCCGTGCTCCCCCAAGCTAGGTGGTGCGAGTTTGCGTCACATCCAACGATAAGTTGTAAGTTGTTCCCACGACAATAGGCGACCAGATTTCGCACTATTGTAGGAGGAGGTTGTTCGGCAGATCTATCTCCCGGGAAGTATGCTGAGCAGACGATTAATTCCGTTCTGCTGTTCCCCACCGGGAGAGTAACTTTGACTGTCGTAATGTCTCGGGCGCAGTAGTCTGAAAGGACATAGAAGTTTAGGTTGTTCTTGACCAAGATGCAGGCTCTCGGTGAATGCTCTGAGCCGACTGCTATCACCTTGGCAGATAAGTTTCCCAGGCCTCTTATTTTGCCAGACTTGTCCAGCCATGGTTCCTGGAGTAGCGCAATGTCAAATTCCTCTCTTATGAACCTCCTGCCAAGAACATAACTTGCTGCTGTGGCATGTTGGAGGTTGAGTTGTATACATTTTATGTGGGAATTGTGGAGGGGAAATTGGGTGGTAGATTGGGATGTTAGGCACATGAAGGGTATGGGGTGAGGGGGGGGGGGGGGGGGTTATTTCTTTTCTGGTGCAGGCCGGGCGGATTTGTCCTTCCCGGTAGCACCAGAGTTTTCTTTCTGTCTGTTGGGGCGGTTCATTTTTCCCTTCCCCCCCTTGTATTTGTGCCCTGACGGCCCAGGCCGAGGAGGGGCTGTCCCCCTACCAGGCGGTTTGCGGCCGCTCTGATCTGGGGCAACCCGCATCTCGGACGGCCCTGTCAAGGCAGCTTGATTTGGGCGCTCCCCTGCCAGAAGGGGCGGTTTTTCGGTCACCTTCGGGGGGGCCCGGTCTCTTATCAGACCTTCATTTGGAGGGGCTTTTTGGGCTATTCCCCCACCTCGGATCTTAGGACGGAAAAGCACCCTCCCATTGAGACCGAAGTAGGGTCGGAACCCTAGCCCTTCAAGTCCTTTCATGGACGCTTCGTCGACGGCGAAGGTCCATGTTTGACCTGGTCCCGAATTTTCGCGGTGTAGAACAATCCACTCCCGCGTGTTCAGAACCGTGTTCATTTTCCTCAGCCTAGTGAGCACCCTATCCGGAGTGAGGCGATTTTCGTCATCATCCGGGATGAAGGCCACACAGATGTGAGGTTTGGGGATCTCATCACCTCTCACCGCTTTTAGGAGAGCGCCCTCCCACGGTTTAAGGTCATTAACTGAAGCCTCCAACCAGTTGGCGTTCCTCTCCCCGGCGCAGGTAATGAGTAGCCATCCAGGCCGTTTCGAGCAATGCTCGAATCTGACCTCTGGCCCGCCGTCTGGGATTTCCTCTACAGCGGTCAGGATTGACCTCTGCACAGCGCCCAGTTGCTCGTCACTCAGGGACGCCCTCGGATGGTCCGGGTGGATAATCCCAACCCGTACACCCGCGGCAGCGTCCCCATATGACAACTTAGCAGTTCCTTCCTCGCAGGGTCTTTTTGGCCTCTGTTCAGTTGGAGTGCTTTCCTCCGACCTCCCTCGCTTCGCAGTGAAGGATCGTTCTGGGGGGGTTGTGCCCCTCTCCATTGATCCGGCTGCGTCACGTTCGTCGAGGATTATTTTCAAAGCGGTCTGGTAGTCAGTCCCGCTTTTTAACATACGACTAAGCCGTTTCCTTGCGGCTCCGGATAGTCGTGGTTTTCTTGTTGAAAAAGGGTCCGTCTTATCGGACCCCTCTTCAGTCAAGAGTTTTTCCTGACCCGTAGATTCGGGGATTGGGGACTTTAACGTCGCCCTTTCCCGATCTTCCGGGGTCGGACTGTTATTTGGAGTCGGATTGGTACCAATCTCCATTTGTTCTTCCGTTTCCGGGAGACCGAGGGTATGGCTCCCCTCGTCGGAGCTAAAGTTCTTGTTGGGTTCCATGTGGTTCCCACGAGAAGCTAGGGAAAATGATGTTCCCCGAAACCAGAGCCTTGCATGGAATGGGGAGGCTATGTACAACGGGGTTTCGCCCGGTGCCCCGAGGTTAGGTCCAGTAGAGACTGGTCTCCTATCCAGCCACGCATCCTATCGGCCTGGACCTCCGCTTTAGGATTTAGGTTTTTGATGAGGTTGTCTCCTCTTGGTTCAGGCGGTTAAGCCAAAACCCCCACATCTCTCTGCTCGCGAGACATGTCCACGGCAGCAGAAAGATACGGTTTAACGGATAGTCAACAATTATACGTTCTCCGGCGCCGTAAGAAACCCCTGTGCAAACCCTTTAGTCACGACACGACAACTAGGTTGGGGGAGGTACCTCAACCACACAGGGCTCAACCATACACAAATTACCTGAGTGACCCTTCGTCACGACGGGGGTCCTTATAATCCGGGAGCTTAATTGGCCGAAGGAATTTCTAAGTACCGTTGAGTTATTTGCATGCTCTTGTATGGCTACGTTGCCAGATTTTACAGAAATTCCGATTTTCTACATTAAATAAAATTGAAAAAAATAAATAAATAATATTAATACTTGATGCATTATTTTTTTAAGTTCTATCAAATACATCAGCAAGCCCTTAGTGCATTTACAATTATTATTTTATACTATACCTACAGCAGAAACATGAAACATCAATAGAAAAGTAATATACATATAATGAATACCTTATGGCGAGACACATAATTATTAATTATAGTGGTATTTATTTTTTTTCCGCACTAAAACTCACCGGTAAGCCAGGTCTTTGGTCAGGTAGGTTTTTTTTTTATTTTTTTTTTTCACCTGACCAAAGACCTGACTTACCGATGACGCTAAAGTGCAGCACAGCCATAGGTAGGTACGTACCTACTGCCTACTCGACTTAAATTGAATAATAAATTGATTAGGTATACCTATCCGATCTACTAAAAGCACCACTAAATAAATCTGGCAACACTGCTATATACAGGGTTATTCACGGTATACGCCACGGAAGATTATGACCGTGTCTCTGGATTTTAGGATCTTTTTATTTTTGGAGTGGATAGAGACCCGGCAGAGGTACGTTTTAAAATTATATTCATAATGTACAGGTGTCCCAAAAGCATGAAACATACCAAAGTTATGTTTTTTTAAATGGAATTCTCCTATGTTATTGCATTTTTAGATTGTCTGAGAAGAAAAAATAAGATTGGTTTTTCCAGTTGGTGTTTAAATTCAAAAGTTTTTGAGTTATAAACAAGTGAAAATCGTCATTTTTCAAGTTCAAGGCCCTGTGCAACGAAAACGGTTCAAGATAGAGAAAAACGGCTTACATGTCCCTATTTTAACTTTTCATGTACTATCCTATGGTATAGAAACATTTGTACATTCTTTGATTTTTTTATTTGTCGATGCGGCGTGGAGAAATCTCAGAATTTTTCAATTTTTTTATCACCCTGTATAAACATTTCATCTACATCATTGGATAGTACATGAAAAGTTAAAATAGAGACATGTAAGACATTTTTCTCTATCTTGAGCCGTTTTCCTTGTACAGGGCCTTGAACTTGAAAAATGACGATTTTCACTTGTTTATAACTCACAAACTTCTGAATTTAAACACAAACTGTAAAAGCCAATCTTCTTTTTTCTTCCTAGGCAATCTAAAAATGCAATAACATAGGAGCATTCCATTTAAAAAAACATAACTTTGATATGTTTAATGCTTTTGGGACATCCTGTACATTATGAATATAATTTTAAAACGTACCTCTGCCGGGTCTCTATCCACTTCAAAAATAAAAAGATCCTAAGATCCAGAGACACGGCCTTAAACTTCCGTGGAGTATACCGTGAATAACCCTGTATATGGGCAAGGCCGCACATTTATTTCTTGTCTGTCCAGTTATCTCTTATAATCCCCTAGTTTCTCGTTTGTCGCCCAATTGACCCCTGGGATTAGTGAATAACAAAATCCTTCGCCCAATTCGGTATCGCCCGGAAAATATGTGCTGTGTGCTGTGTGCTGTGTGCGGTTGCTCCAACTATGGATTGTTAAGAATGCCCAGATCTTTCCACGGTGTTCCAAGCAGGAATAAAGAATTTATGTATAAAGTTAACTTTAGAAGCCGCGTAAATTAATAAACTTATTATTATTTTCCCACTGTGCACGGAACCTAAATGAGACGTTGCAATTGTCACGGTTTTTGTTTCATCAGTAACATCCCAAGAGAATAGTCTCGGAATGGACATGTATCGTTTCTTTTGAAACCATTCGCATGAATCCTAACATACAAGTTACTTTTGAAATAAAAATGAAACCTTTTTTTTTAAACGTTTCTGAATAATATCTGAAACATTTCTTGAGAGACGGTTCAAACGAAGCCGAGTACAAAAGTCACTTATGAAACAACAATGAAGCGTTCTTTTTAAACGTTTATGAATAATATCTGAAATATTTCATGGGAGTTGGTTCAAATGAAGCCAAGTAGAGAAGTTACCTTTGAAACAACAATTTAACGTTGTTGTGAAATCTTTTTATGAATATAATAACTGAAGTATTTTATTCACTATTTGAATAACAACGAATAATTATTGTTCTAAAAATTATTATAGTTTACATTAGCAAATAGGTACATATCCGATTTTATTGTTATGATCATTAAATTTGTTCTTATACTTGCTGAAAATATTTTTTATGGCACTTGTTATGATTGTGAACAGGGTATATTTTGAAATGGTCATGAACGGATTATATATGTATACGTCAAGAATTAATTACAAGAAAATGGCGGAAGCCGCCGACGTTTGTATTGCAGTAATTATTGTATTATTGGGTTTGATGATGTACGTATGGGAATATTAAACGTCGAATGGGGATCTGTGTGCTTTAATAAATTCCTTGCGAATCCCTGTTGCTATCCCAAGACAATAAACAACACTGGCGACGAAGCCGCCGACGTTTGTATTGCAGTAATTATTGTATTATTGGGTTTGATGATGTACGTATGGGAATATTAAACGTCGAATGGGGATCTGTGTGCTTTAATAAATTCCTTGCGAATCCCTGTTGCTATCCCAAGACAATAAACAACACTGGCGACGAGGATTACTTGAATATTTGTGGAATTTCACGATGCCGAATCCGCCAGCAGGTACGAACACGGGGCCCGTCTTACGTGATCAAGCGGGACAACCAGTTACAACGGAATTACGAATTGGATTGCCTTCTAATTTCATCGAATTCTACGACAATAAGAATAAATTTGGAAGATGGGTACAACGATTACAAGGAGCTTTTGAGATTTACAGCATCACAGAAGAAGGTAAAAAAAATGCTTATTTTTTACATTTTATCGGATCCGATCTCTACGATACGATTTGCGACCTCGTGTCTCCAGCCCGTCCTGAAGACAGGTCATACGATGAAAATGTTAATTCTCTCACGCAGTATTTAGACCCTACACCGCTGGAAATTTCAGAATATTACAAATTTCATCACAGGTATCAAAAGGAGGGGGAGACAGTGAAGGAATACCTAGCTAGTCTGAGGAAGATGGCGGCGACCTGCAAGTTCGAAACATTTTTGAGCACGGCTCTGCGGAACCAGTTTGTTTGTGGTATCAGGATGCAAAAGGTCAAGGACAGATTGCTGGAAACCAGAGACCTTACACTGGCTAAGGCTTTCGATATTGCTGTTAGTATGGAAAGCTCAGCAAGAGAGAGTGTGCAGTCAAGGGAGGTGAATGCTGTTTGGAACGGGAAACGAGCAAATACTACCACAGGCTCGGGTTCCAGGGGGCAACATCATGGGAAAAATTCCTCGATTGGATCCATGAATTCCACTAGGGGGAACGAAGCAAGGTCGACTTTCTCGCATGCTGCCGCAACACCCGGGAGAAGTACTGGGAAGCCAGTGGGAGCTGGGAAATGTTTCCGTTGTGGTGGAAATCATTATGCTGACAGTTGCAGTTTCATAAATGTTGTTTGCAATTACTGCCACAAGAAGGGGCACCTGAAGAAAGTATGTATGAAGGCGAAGAAGGTAAATTTGGTGGAAGCCTGCGGGAGCGTCGAATATGTAAATAATTGCAGTAACGTGGGTGATAATAAGAAGTTTTGGATTGTCCCTAGAATCAATAATACATCGCTAAAGATGGAGTTCGATAGCGGGTCAGCTGTTTCAATAATAAATGAGTGTGACTATAAGAAATATTTCATAAGAGTACCTTTGGTTGATACTAAGACTAAACTGTGTACATATATTCTAATAATTTTCTTTCTGTTCTAGGATTTGTAATTGTAAATGTTAAAATTGATAATGAATACAAGCAAGACCTCAAATTGTATGTAGTCAAGGGGAACAAAAAACCACTGTTCGGAAGAGAGTGGATACGAGCCTTCACTTGGGACAAATTCAAGCACTTGTTAAGTTCGGACGTGCACAACATTGCTACAGGTAACAACTCTCACTCCCTACAGTCACTTTTTACAAAATACAGTTCGCTATTTGATAACAAGCATCTGGGTACCATAAAAGGGGATCCAGTTAGATTACATGTCAAAGAGGGCTCGAAACCTATTTTTTGCCGGGCTAGGCCTGTACCATTTGCACTAAGGGAAAGAATAGAGCAGGAAATTGAAAATTTAGTGAGGGAAGGAGTATTGGTAAAGGTTGACTATAGTGAATATGCAACACCTATTGTGCCAGTAATGAAGGCAAATGGGAAAGTTAGGCTTTGTGGAGATTATAAAGTTACCCTAAATCAGCAGTTACTAATTGATGAACACCCTCTGCCTACTTCAGAGGAATTGTTTAATGGGCTAGCAGGTGGTGACAAATTCACCAAGATTGATTTGCGAAGTGCTTATTTGCAGTGGCCAGTACGCGAGGAGGATCAGCAACTCCTTACTTTAAATATGCATAGAGGATTATACAAATGCACGCGTTTAATGTATGGGTTAAATTGCGCGCCAGCAAAATGGCAGCGTAAAATTGATAGTATCCTATCGGGGATACCGGGAGTTCTTGTCTACATTGACGATATCAGGGTAACCGGGGCAAATGATACTGAACATTTAGAAAGACTCGATCAGGTTTTCTCTAGGTTAGCTAGTTTTGGGTTAAAAGTCAATTTAGAAAAGTCTGAGTTCATGAAGGACGAAATTGAATACTGTGGATTTAGGATTAGCAGGGAAGGAATTCATAAGTCAGATGAGAAGATTAAAGCTGTCACGGATGCATTAAATCCGAGGAATGTCAGCGAATTGCAAGCCTTATTGGGGTTAATTAATTACTATGGTAGATTTTTCCATAAGCTGAGCGATACTTTAGAGCCATTGCACCGATTGCTGCGGAAGGGGGCAAAATGGCATTGGAATGCAGAATGCGAGCAGGCATTGCGAGCATTAAAAAAGCAAATGACATCAAATACAGTACTGGTACATTATTCATCTAGCTTACCTTTGGTTGTGGCGACTGACGCCTCACCCACGGGGGTGGGGGCCGTTCTGTCCCACATTATGCCAGATGGTCGTGAGCGACCCATCTATTTTGCCTCTCAGACACTAAATATGACACAACGAAAGTGGGCACAGATCGACAAGGAGGCTTATGCTATTGTGTTTGGGGTCAAACGGTTTTTTCAGTACCTCTACGGCAGGAAATTTATATTGTACACTGATCATAAGCCCCTTGTTCAGATTTTTTCCCCCTCAAAGGCGCTGCCCAGCTTGTCTGCAGCTCGAATGCAACATTATGCAGTGTTTTTGCAAGGATTTCACTACGAAATCAAGTACAAAGATTCAAAGGCAAATGCAAATGCTGATGCATTATCACGATTGCCTTTACCGTCAGAGGAACCTCTACAGTGGGAGGAAGCTGATGTTTCGCAAATTGAATTATTAAACAATTTGCCTATTACGGTGCCAGAGATTGCTAAGGCTACGGCTGATGACATGTCAGTAAGGAAATTGCTTCAAGGACTTAGGTCAGGGAAATTTGTTGCTCACGAAGATAGGTTCGGTATAGATCTCTCAGAATTTTCATTGCAGAGTGATTGCATATTGAGAGGGTCAAGGGTATTTATTCCAGTAAAGTTGAGACAGAGAGTGTTGGACGAGTTGCACACGGCACATTTTGGCATTAGTAGAATGCTAGCTTTGGCACGAAGTTATGTCTGGTGGCCAGAGTTGGACAAGCAAATAAAACAAATAACAGCAAACTGTATTCAGTGTTGCCTAAATAAGAACAACCCTAGCGCTGTTGCCGGGAAGCATATCTGGGAATATCCATCACTGCCATTTGAGCGCGTCCACATTGATTTTGCCGGGAAATTTTTAGGAGTGTACTTCTTAATATTAGTAGATGCTTTTTCAAAATGGCCTGAAATACATATACTAAATAAAATAGATACAGATTCGATTATTGAAATCCTAGAGAGAATATTCGTGACTTTTGGCTATCCGCGAATTTTGACAAGCGATAATGGGAGCCAATTTGTTAACGTTAAGTTCCAAAACTATCTGGAGACTCACGGGGTTAAACATAGGAGGTCTGCGCCATACAATCCTGCGACAAACGGACAAGCCGAGAGGTATGTACAGACCTTGAAACATAAATTAAGATGTTTAAGAGCAAATAGAAGTAATGTACAAGAGAACTTGAATAAAATTCTTTTACAATATAGGATCACTCCACACAGTGTTACAAGTAAGTCTCCTGCTGATTTAATTTTTAATTATCCAGTAAGATCGAAATTTTCTCTTATGTGCCCTCAGAGTAATGTTAGGGAGAGAGTGAGAGTGTTACAGGTGGGTGACCGAGTGATAGCTCGTAACTATCTTGGAAACGAAAAGTGGAAATTTGGTAGAGTTTCAAAAAAGTTGGGAACATTGCATTATGAAATACTTTTAGATGATGGGTTATATTGGCGTAGACACATTGACCAGCTGAGGGAAGTTGGGAATGAAATTAAATTGTTACCATTGAAAGGACCCAAACCATATAACAACTGCGCATGTTAAAAATTGTAAACTTAAGAGTCGATCCTATTCAGTTATGTTCTATGAATTCAAATGTCATTTGTCACTTTTCAAGCTTTCAAAGCAGAAACGTCATTTTTGTCAGTCACTCGAAGTATCCGAAAACGTGTTACGTATTGTCATTAGTGAACCCTCAGCATTCAGACTTCACTTTATTACTGACATCGAGAGAGTGAACACGGGCCGTCAAGCTCAGCTGTTTTTGGTTATACACTCCCAGCATTTGTTATTTGTTTATTTGTGCCTACTTATTTGTTTATTTGTACCTACAACACACGTGAGTTTATTTTACTTATTTATTTGTTATTGCAATATTACAAGAGACTAGCTCTTACCTTTTACTGTCTATTTATTGTTTGAAACATGATTTGTTTAAAAAGACAATGGTAAGGAGGCGCACGTGGCTTTTGTTTAATTTGTTATGGGGCCCATGCCCATAGCGTTTTAATAATTATTTCTGTGTGTAAAGAGGTTTACAATTGCTATCTATTTTAATTGGTAAATTAACACGTGCTGCTCGACTTTTAATTTTATCTCATTAAAATCAAATGGGGCCCTCCTTGATGGTAGGCTACCTACACCAATTGTATGACGCCACGTTTTGCAGAAAGCATGATTCATTTTACAACACGTTTCATTTTTTAAATGTCTTTGTTTATTTGAATTATTTAAATTATTTATTGAAATCTTGAGCCAGCACATGCCTTTTTGATTATTATTATTATTATTATTATTTTGATCAAGCACATTTCTCTAACAATTTATTTTACCATGTTCACATTTTCTTTGTATTTTCAACTTTTTCTGCTCTCAACAATTTTATTTACATTTTATTCATGAAACTATTTAATCGATCACACTGTATAATTTTATTATATCTTTGATTGCATTTTATTGGTGAATTTTTAACTTCTTTGTCATTATCGTCAATTTAATGAACATTTGCTTTTTTTATTTTAATCTTGTTTATGCTAAATTAATTTCACTTGTGACTTGTTTGATCATTAATCATTTTATTTAAATTGAAATTTTATTGTTTTGGAATGCGAACGGACACAAGTACAGACGAATTTGATTTCTTTTCTAAATTGTTATCGAGGACTGTCTTTTTACGGATCGATAACGCCTCTGCTATATAATATGTTTGGCCTCATTTTGTATTTCATATTTCCTGGACTCTAAACTATTTATTTGTTTTGATTGCTACTGATTTTACTTGCTCTGACCTATTTATTTATTGCTACTGATTTACATGCCCGATCTATTATTTACTTGCTGCCATTTATTTACTCGCCTGATTTATTTATTTGTTTTTATGCATTTTTGTGTGTCTTGTTTCCTTTTCAGGAGGTATGAGTCCTTGAAATAGAAAGATAAAATGTGGTCTTCCTGAATATAACAGATTTGTTTATCAATGTCAATTTAGCACCAAAACGGTGACGATATTATGTTGTGTCTCTTGTATTTTACGTTTTTGTCATGGTGTATTTTTATGTAAAATCCTAAATGAAACGGCGATATGATTTTGTATGTTTGACTCACGAATCGCGACGTTAGACAACGACGCTTCAATCTGTTGTATAGGTTATGTCTCATTTTAACGTTGGATGTCCTTTGGAATCGATTTTATTTATTTGGTATTAGTCCACGGAGGTGTTGAGAGAGTCGATTAGGCTTCCGCATCAACAAGGTCTAATTTATGTGTGTTTTATTACGTCTTTTCTATTAGTCTGCGGAGGTGTATTGAAAGTCGATTGGGCTTCGTGCATCAAAGGGTCTAAATTTATGTGTGTTTTGTTATGTCTTTTCTTTACAGGTACTAAACGGTTCGCAAAGACTAACGTTAAAATGATAGGTTACCATAATACAAGAGATTTAGTTCTCACCCCTCAACGCCCAAGCAAATGCTTGATTCTAACATGTCGTCGTTTCATTGGATGTGTTTCGTTGTGTGTTTTTCTTTGTATGTTTTTGTATTTTATTTCTTGGCACTTTGCAAGTCCGAGGTCGGTTCTTTTCACTGGGTTTTCTTTTTTTTCCTCGTGACTATAAACTTTCTTAGGAGGAAAACCCTTTTTGGGATCACTGGGTAAACAGACTAAACATTCAAATCAATTTAAAAGTCAATAAATCAATTCATTCAAGGGGAAACTCTGTCTTTTAAATTAAATCTCCTATCTCTCAACAAAAGACTCTCTCAAAGTATTTTCGTAGCGTTTGCTACGAACGAACCAAAATAAGGTTACTACACCCACTCAACAACAAGGTCCAAAACAGGTGAAAAGCTAGACGATCACGAGCCAAAAGGTAAAACACGAGCCCAGGTAAATCATGAGCCAAAGGTAAACGACGACCACAAACGGTAAGTAAGTGATGTGGTCATTTATTTGAAATCAGGGAGGGAGAACTTTAAATTCAAATCAAACCTTCAGGGCGGGAAATCCAAACAGTCATTCATGACAGACAAGTTCACATTTCAAACGTCAAAGGGGTTCTTCTTTTTCAAAACCATTCAGTCTGGGGGCCACATTACTGACTTGATTGCGCATGACGCAGGATCTCAATTTTAAAAGGTAGTTTACACTACAGAATTGGTTCCATGTGACCAGGATTTTTAAAGGGTGTTTACACTACAGAATTGGTGCCTCGACCAGGACGTGAAAGGCGACCCATGTTACATTACAGATTTGCTGCGTGTGACCAGGATATACTTTGAGTTAGTCAAGTAGAGATTGGAGATTTAAAAAAAAAAAATCAAATTCAGGGGCAAAAACGACAGGTTTCCCTCAGTCAAAAAGACAGTCAAGAAAAACACATGTTCAAGACAAGCGTTCAATCCAAAATTTGCAATTCAAGTAGGCGCAGTCCTTCAGACACATTCAAAACGATCATTAAATCAAACAAAGAGAAAATCAAGTGCGCAGTCCTTCCGACAACTTCAAAACAGTCACGTAAGCAAAAACGTGAAACCGCAGGAGCGCAGTGCTTCACGCACGATCAGGTAGTCACAGGTAAATTCAGTTCAGGGGCGCAGTGCTCCACCCACAAGCCACAGGTAAATTCAGTTCAGGGGCGCAGTGCCCCACTCACAGAGTCACAACGATTCGGGTCAGGAGCGCAGAGACACAGTCGAAACACGACCACACGAAAACACTCACGGGGCAATTCACAACAGAAACGCAAACACTCACACATTCAAAACACTCTCGAGTGATTCACGACAGGATCCTCGACACTCACACACACACGAGACACTTAGGGGGTCATTCAAGTAGGGGCGCGCACACACAAAACACCAGGGGGCCATTCCGAGTAGGAACACACCCGTTCGAAACACACAAAAGACATCCAAACAAGGGGCGAAATCATTCGCACTTGTTTAAAATCAATCATGGCGACATTCAGACAATCGTGACGACATCCAGACCAGGGGCGAAGGTCATTCGCACATTTTCAAATCAACTCAGCGGTAACAAAACAACGACACACACACACATTAGTATTATTATTATTATATTATTTCTTGTTTGAATACAATACTGCTGTGTATATTTTGGTCCACAGAAACGGATTCGAACATTTTCCACGAAGCTGCTCATAATGGAACCCGAGGGACTGAACACGAGTGCGCCTAACCAGGACAACAACGAGGACACCACAATGGATCCTAGGGACGAGGAGATTCGGGAGCTGCGAAAAGCGTTGCAGGAACAGGGCGCCCAAATAGCTATCTTGCTTCAGCGACAGCAGGGTACTTTACCGGGGGTTCCAGAAGTACCAGTAGAGCGACGAGAAACCAGTACCTCAACGGCATCCTTGATGTTTCCTGAGACAGGCCATGTCTCACCGTCAACACCACCACCCAGACGTTTGTCATCGCATGTGAATAGTCAACCTGGGGCTATGAACATCGGATCGGAGACAGGTGATTCCGACTGGAAGCGCGTGGCCTTGGCGCTGGCCGCAAAAACCACACCGATGACCACGTTGGTGAATAGGCCTGTGTTCCGGTCGCTCGAAAAACATCACCCGGTGTTTTTCATACAACAAGTGGAGAAGTATGCCAAGTCGATTGGGGCTTCACCGATGGAGACGCTGGAAATCGCGCAAAATTGCTTATTAGGCCCTGCAGCTGATTGGGGAAATGTATGTGCTGCTGCGTGTGATGGATTTGACGATTTCAAGCAAGTATTTTTGAAGTTCTATTGGTCCAGTGAACGGCAATTCGCCGAACGTGTCAGGTTGGGCAATATGAGATTTACGTCCGAAAAGTCCTTCTCCATGACGGAATATTTCCTCAGGCAGGTCAACTGCTATAAAAATTTTTCACCCCCCATTCCCGAAAATCAGATTGTAGCAGAAATAATGGCGCAGTTCCCCATCGACATCCAATCTTTGTGGACCACCGTTTCAGATCGTTCCATATCCAGTGCCGTAGAATTTTTAGAACGGCAGGTTACCATTAGGAAGAGACCAGTGTCGTCTAACCAAACTATTCGCCAGGGACACCCTTATGCATCAGATTAGTTCTCACTTGCCCAAGTTCATTTTTTTTTTCTCCCCTTTCTGCTGAAGCCAATGTTTCAATTTTCTTTTCTCTCTTCTATCTTTCTTGTCATTCAAAGTCCAATTTCAGAAAAACATTTTAGTATCATTGTGCGAAAATTCTGTTTCTAACGCAATTCTTGAAGTAATTCATAAATTTTGTCTTCTACATTCTGGCTCTTATAATTGTTCTACAACGCATCATGCATATACGATTTGTTAATGAAGAAACAAACACAGAGGTAACACCATGCTTACAAGCCCAGCGTTGTCAAGACGAGTTACGCAGACCTCGCACCAAGTTCGTTTTCAGATCAGTGAAGTGTTGTGCATTTGTGAAGTGTATCAGTTCATGGTTAAGAATTTTTGCAAAACATTGTAAACGACATGTGTCATACTAGATTTTAAAGGAGTAGGAAATGTCACCGCATGCACAGTTGTCGTTTGTCAAATTTTAGAGTGAAATTTGTCTCTTTCAAATTCTTTTCACGATCCAAATTCCAAGGGGCGTCTGAAAGGACCCAAACCATATAACAACTGCGCATGTTAAAAATTGTAAACTTAAGAGTCGATCCTATTCAGTTATGTTCTATGAATTCAAATGTCATTTGTCACTTTTCAAGCTTTCAAAGCAGAAACGTCATTTTTGTCAGTCACTCGAAGTATCCGAAAACGTGTTACGTATTGTCATTAGTGAACCCTCAGCATTCAGACTTCACTTTATTACTGACATCGAGAGAGTGAACACGGGCCGTCAAGCTCAGCTGTTTTTGGTTATACACTCCCAGCATTTGTTATTTGTTTATTTGTGCCTACTTATTTGTTTATTTGTACCTACAACACACGTGAGTTTATTTTACTTATTTATTTGTTATTGCAATATTACAAGAGACTAGCTCTTACCTTTTACTGTCTATTTATTGTTTGAAACATGATTTGTTTAAAAAGACAATGGTAAGGAGGCGCACGTGGCTTTTGTTTAATTTGTTATGGGGCCCATGCCCATAGCGTTTTAATAATTATTTCTGTGTGTAAAGAGGTTTACAATTGCTATCTATTTTAATTGGTAAATTAACACGTGCTGCTCGACTTTTAATTTTATCTCATTAAAATCAAATGGGGCCCTCCTTATGGTAGGCTACCTACACCAATTGTATGACGCCACGTTTTGCAGAAAGCATGATTCATTTTACAACACGTTTCATTTTTTAAATGTCTTTGTTTATTTGAATTATTTAAATTATTTATTGAAATCTTGAGCCAGCACATGCCTTTTTGATTATTATTATTATTATTATTTTGATCAAGCACATTTCTCTAACAATTTATTTTACCATGTTCACATTTTCTTTGTATTTTCAACTTTTTCTGCTCTCAACAATTTTATTTACATTTTATTCATGAAACTATTTAATCGATCACACTGTATAATTTTATTATATCTTTGATTGCATTTTATTGGTGAATTTTTAACTTCTTTGTCATTATCGTCAATTTAATGAACATTTGCTTTTTTTATTTTAATCTTGTTTATGCTAAATTAATTTCACTTGTGACTTGTTTGATCATTAATCATTTTATTTAAATTGAAATTTTATTGTTTTGGAATGCGAACGGACACAAGTACAGACGAATTTGATTTCTTTTCTAAATTGTTATCGAGGACTGTCTTTTTACGGATCGATAACGCCTCTGCTATATAATATGTTTGGCCTCATTTTGTATTTCATATTTCCTGGACTCTAAACTATTTATTTGTTTTGATTGCTACTGATTTTACTTGCTCTGACCTATTTATTTATTGCTACTGATTTACATGCCCGATCTATTATTTACTTGCTGCCATTTATTTACTCGCCTGATTTATTTATTTGTTTTTATGCATTTTTGTGTGTCTTGTTTCCTTTTCAGGAGGTATGAGTCCTTGAAATAGAAAGATAAAATGTGGTCTTCCTGAATATAACAGATTTGTTTATCAATGTCAATTTAGCACCAAAACGGTGACGATATTATGTTGTGTCTCTTGTATTTTACGTTTTTGTCATGGTGTATTTTTATGTAAAATCCTAAATGAAACGGCGATATGATTTTGTATGTTTGACTCACGAATCGCGACGTTAGACAACGACGCTTCAATCTGTTGTATAGGTTATGTCTCATTTTAACGTTGGATGTCCTTTGGAATCGATTTTATTTATTTGGTATTAGTCCACGGAGGTGTTGAGAGAGTCGATTAGGCTTCCGCATCAACAAGGTCTAATTTATGTGTGTTTTATTACGTCTTTTCTATTAGTCTGCGGAGGTGTATTGAAAGTCGATTGGGCTTCGTGCATCAAAGGGTCTAAATTTATGTGTGTTTTGTTATGTCTTTTCTTTACAGGTACTAAACGGTTCGCAAAGACTAACGTTAAAATGATAGGTTACCATAATACAAGAGATTTAGTTCTCACCCCTCAACGCCCAAGCAAATGCTTGATTCTAACATGTCGTCGTTTCATTGGATGTGTTTCGTTGTGTGTTTTTCTTTGTATGTTTTTGTATTTTATTTCTTGGCACTTTGCAAGTCCGAGGTCGGTTCTTTTCACTGGGTTTTCTTTTTTTTCCTCGTGACTATAAACTTTCTTAGGAGGAAAACCCTTTTTGGGATCACTGGGTAAACAGACTAAACATTCAAATCAATTTAAAAGTCAATAAATCAATTCATTCAAGGGGAAACTCTGTCTTTTAAATTAAATCTCCTATCTCTCAACAAAAGACTCTCTCAAAGTATTTTCGTAGCGTTTGCTACGAACGAACCAAAATAAGGTTACTACACCCACTCAACAACAAGGTCCAAAACAGGTGAAAAGCTAGACGATCACGAGCCAAAAGGTAAAACACGAGCCCAGGTAAATCATGAGCCAAAGGTAAACGACGACCACAAACGGTAAGTAAGTGATGTGGTCATTTATTTGAAATCAGGGAGGGAGAACTTTAAATTCAAATCAAACCTTCAGGGCGGGAAATCCAAACAGTCATTCATGACAGACAAGTTCACATTTCAAACGTCAAAGGGGTTCTTCTTTTTCAAAACCATTCAGTCTGGGGGCCACATTACTGACTTGATTGCGCATGACGCAGGATCTCAATTTTAAAAGGTAGTTTACACTACAGAATTGGTTCCATGTGACCAGGATTTTTAAAGGGTGTTTACACTACACCATCTCGTTCTGATTGTTATGATGATAGTGTTGGGTTGGAAAAGGAGGTGCTTGTTGATAATAACGTGGGAGTAGATGAGGTGTTACAGACGCTAGAGAAGGGATGCTCTCCTTTGCC
Organism: Malachius bipustulatus; assembly: GCA_910589415.1. Lineage (NCBI taxonomy): Eukaryota > Metazoa > Arthropoda > Insecta > Coleoptera > Melyridae > Malachius > Malachius bipustulatus. Next base: position 59,145,082 of record OU342632.1, read on the forward strand.
AAATAATGAACCTACTAGTCAAGTAGGCCCAGATGATGTTCCAACACGTATATCCATAAGGCAAGAGTCCTCTCCTCTGGAGCCTGTCGCAAATACTCCAAATATTCATGTGTCAAATGATTCTAGTGATAATATGCTTTTCGTAGAAGTACTAGGTGTAAGAAACCTGTAAATCGATTGAACTTGTAAGTAGATTTAAGAGGGGGAGGAACTGTTATGATTGTGAACAGGGTATATTTTGAAATGGTCATGAACGGATTATATATGTATACGTCAAGAATTAATTACAAGAAAATGGCGGAAGCCGCCGACGTTTGTATTGCAGTAATTATTGTATTATTGGGTTTGATGATGTACGTATGGGAATATTAAACGTCGAATGGGGATCTGTGTGCTTTAATAAATTCCTTGCGAATCCCTGTTGCTATCCCAAGACAATAAACAACAGCACTACAAAAGTTGGCAATGGCAACCATGCATGCAGTCATTGCATGCCCTGTTCCCTGTTCCTTTGTCCTGTTAGTTTGTTTGTGCTTTGTGTTGTGAATGTGAAGTGAAGGTGGTGATGGTGGTGAAATGGTGACGCGAGGTTATTATTTTTATTTCATACTAATACATTATAACTAGATAAACGCTTGGTTACCGTAACTATAAACATACTCATAACTCCCTTGGGACTGTTATGAATCCATAACTCCCTCTAATATTACTATTGGTTTAATTCTGGTAACCATTGGATGTTGCTTTTGTTATTGCATTGTTGGTTGAATATTTGGATTTCATATGTCATTTTCTACAAACTTTTCAGTTGATATATCTATGGTAATCAATAATCATGGTTACTCAATTATTAAAAACATTCGTTTAATTTTAAAAACCAACAGATTTGGTTTTTATATTTCATTTTATATTAAATAAAATAGATTATGTATCACGGGAGTTATTAGATGTTAATAACCTCGGGCAACTTAACAATCCCTCGGGACTAACGTCCCTCGGGATTGCAATATGTTGCCCTCTGTAATTAACATCCTCATAACTCCCTTGATACATAAATAACTATTTCTACATTTTACTTTACAGGTAAGTTATAAACTTTTTTCAAGTGCATATAAACAGTTTTTAACCGGTAACTATAGTAAAAAACACAAAAATATAGCTGTATCTTAATCGATTTTATATTTTCATAGGTATGTACCCGTAAATACCACCTTCAGTTCTTAAATGGTTATGTGCTGGCGGGCCCCAGATTGCAAGTATTATTTACAAACAAAACCAAAGAGAAAAATGCAGTTTTTTCAAGTTTCCGAAGAATAAGAATGACAAGAAACGAATGAAATGGAAGGCTCATTAGGTAATTAAAATATTATTTAGAATTAGTAAAAAGTATGAAATCTAATTACTGTTTTTTATTAGACGTGATATGACGAACCAGGACCTGGAACTGTTGATATGTAAGTAGTAGGAATATTAGATTAAGGCCAGTTTTTCACCTTTGGTTACCAATAAACCGACAGTTTAAATAATCAAAGGCGAAAAACCGGCTTCTATGTAGAGAAAAAACAATTGAGAAGTATATATTATGCTCTTGTTAATCACGCGAGGAACATGTTTCAAACTTTCGTTTGAATTAATTACGTTAACAAGGAGTGAGGCCATTGCCATTCAAAGAGCAAATTTCAAGCACGCCAATGACAAACATCACTTCCCTGAAATGTAATCAACTCGCCCAAAAATCTGGAAAAATATCCTCGCGCATCGTAACGTACATGTAAAGTACTTCTAATTTGGTTTTCACTCTACACATAGGTAGATAGATATATAAACATGCATGAAGTAAGCTCATTTTTTTATTAGCGGCGGCATTGGAAGTACCTAAGAGTAGTAAAGAGCCCTAGGAGAGCAAGAACGAGCTCATCAAGAAGCAGGACCGTGAAGTGATTAGGTGAGTTTTTTGTAATTGTAATTACAATGTAGTACGCCACCACATTATAGCAGGTTACAAAAAAAAATTGTAAACCAATAATAATGTCCGTTCATTAAATTAAATTTGTAGAATCGTGTCAGTTTATTTTTTTCAAATTTTTCTAACAACTATTATTGTTTAACTCAACTCCAATAATCAATAAAGTTTATTAAATCAATTATGATGTATACTTAATTTCAGGGAATCAAAAGACTCTTACAAGACGTTGGAGTAAATAGTAACAATGACATGAAGACGACTTCTGTGAGCAGAGAAGCAATTATTCCTATAACAAACCGTTCATTAAATTCAAAACACTTAGGAGGAGCAACTTCCCGAGCAGTTATCTGAAGGGATTTGGCAAGATTATTGTCACAGATTATCACGAAAAATTTCATGGACGGTTAAGGGACAGAATGCAAAATAAGTGGAACATTTACGGCTGTTCATTATAAAAGGTGAGAGAATTATGCAAAGTTGCTTTTTTCAATTCGATAATATTATGTAGGAAAAAATATTCCTAGTAATAAAGTTATTTTGTATTTTAGATGCGGTTAGAAGAAATATCCTTAACTGGCTGAAAAAAATTACGAGGATGATATCAAGCTTTGGCTACGTCAAGCGGAGCTGAGATATAGCAGACAAAACCAAAGGAAGCGATATGAAAGCCAAATCTTATTTTTTTATCATATTTTATTTTATCATAAAATTAGATTTGCCTTTTTGTAATAAATATTTTTTGATTAAGTACTTAATAAGCTTGGTGTTATAAAGAAAGAATTTTACAAATCTTTCATGGAAGTACATTTAACGTTTTATTATTTGATAATTCTTATTGAACCCTCTTTAATGTTGAATTTTTGTCTTCTAATAAATGATAATAACATTTATTTCCTTATTGTAAATACATATTATTGTATTTTTTGTGGAAAATGAACAAAAATAAATCGTAAAATTTGTTATAACTTGAAATTAGAAATCCAAAGAATTGTTCAGATATTCATTTAAGCTGTTAGTAACATTTTTGTAATAGGTAATGTTTATTTAAAATAATGGTATTAGAATTTCTTGTATTAGAATTGAAAAAAAGTAAATAAATTTTTATTTTTATATAGAAAACAGAAACTTTCGTATATACCGTGTGTCCCCGGATAGGTGAAACGACTCTTATAAAAGACAAAAATTTTTTGATTTTAATTTTAATTTTTTGGGGTTCAGCCCTGCTTGGCTAAAGAATAATTTCTAACAAAATTTTAGTTTTAAAAAATCAAGCATGCCTTGGAAATTTCCAAGAAACCGGTTTTTCTGTTGAGTAAAGTGCCTTTTATGTGGCAAAAACGACAAAATGTTATTTGAAAATGTTGTTCAGAATCAACATTTAGGTCCGTATATCAAATTTCAAAATCATAGGCCAACTTTGATCTTTTACATTTATTTTTGTTTATTTCACAAATCAAAGAATTTCATTTGTAACAAAGACTGATATTGACAGATTGCTATTGCTATGGGTACAATTTGGTTTTTCCATGGCAGTCATTGTTACAAAATGAAATTTTTTGATTTGTGAAATAAAACATAAAAATAAATTAAAAAAATTAAAGTTGGCCTATGATTTTGAAATTTGATATACGGACCTAAATATTATAATAATAATAATAATATAATAATATAATAATAATAATTTTATTTATAACATATTAAAATATTAGCATACATAACATATTATCGTATACAAGTGTTGTTTATTGAAAAAGTTTTTACACTGGGTATTGATTCACACCTAAATATTGATTCTGAACAACTTTTTCAAATAACATTTTGTCGTTTTCGCCACATAAAAGGCACTTTACTCAACAGAAAAACCGGTTTCTTGGAAATTTCCAAGGCATGCTTGATTTTTCAAAACTAAAATTTTGTTAGAAATTATTCTTTAGCCAAGCAGGGCTGAACCCCAAAAAATTAAAATTAAAATCAAAAAATGTTTGTATTTTATAAGAGTCGTTTCATCTATCCGGGGACACACGGTATAAATAAATAGACTTGGAAGTGATAAAATTTTAAAATCATTTTTTACAAGATGTCATGCGATTAACATTGCCTAGTACTCTCATGTAATTTAATTTATTTGTGTTCAGGCTCTTCAATAAAAATATTATTTTTTCAAAAGATTTTTATAAAAAATTGAGACGTTTCGGGGCCTATTGGTCCCTCCGTTCACTCATAAAATGTATAAACATGTACAAAATCTTAAAAATACTTAAAACTACAATCAATAAAATTGGTCGTAAAATGGTGTTTATAAAAAATTTAATTTTCGAAAAAATAAATTGACTTTGATTCTGACATTTTTTATGTTAACATGAATTAATTTTCATGTTCAGTTCATTTTCATGTTAATTCATGTTAACATAAAAAATGTCAGAATCAAAGTCAATTTATTTTTTTGAAAATTAAATATTTTATATTTTATAAACACCATTTTACGACCAATTTTATTGACTGTAGTTTTAAGTATTTTTAAGATTTTGTACATGTTTATACATTTTATGAGTAAACAAGGGACCAATCGGCCCCGAAACGTCTCAATTTTTTATAAAAATCTTTTGAAAAAATAATATTTTTATCGATTGGTTCACTAAGGCTTCTCATGAAACATTTTTCTAATGAAACGTTTCTGAAAGAGTACACATGGAACATAATTTCAACTGAAACGTTTATGACTGCCGACATTTAACATTTCATAAACGTCTCTGCATCGTTTCAGAAACAAGGCAGCCAATTTTCCATTGTTTCACTAAGGTTTCTCATGAAACATGTTTCCAATGTAACGTTTCTGGAACAGTTCTTATGGAACAGAATTTCAACAGAAACGTTTATGAGGGCGGACATTTAACGTTTCATAAACGTCTCGGCATTGTTTCAGAGACAATATCACGAAACGTTTCAAGGTATCATGTCTTCGTTTCAGAAACGTTACAGATACAGTTCTTTGCACAGTGGGTTTTAACTATGCTGATGGAAATAGGGACAAGAAATAGGTTATAATAACATCCATGAATGACGAAATTTTGAAAAAGTGTGGAGTGTCGAAGCCGATTTCTCACCATATTTTTTTATATTATTACATTTTTATTACATCTCACATTATTTTGTACTGATCATTTCAAAGAGGAAAATTTTGTTAATCCAGCAAATAATAAAATAAATAATAAATAAAACTTTACTTGGTCACATAGCAGAATCCATTTACTTAGATACTTTACATATTATTCATACTGAAAGGACCCAAACCATATAACAACTGCGCATGGTTCAAATTGTAAACTTAGAGCCGAGAAACGCACCCAATTTTTATTTTTTATTTGTCAAGCTTTCAAAGCTAGAAACGTCAGTTCTGTCAATGTCATTAAACCACGACATGTAGCAGTTAGCGAGAATTGAAGTCACACTCAGTAGTCACTAGTCATGTTCACTTATATTCGAGCAGTCAGAGAGTGAAGTTCAGAGGGTACGATCAGCTGTGTGTTCCTCATTACATTATTTATTTTTAAACAATGAAACCCACACACCATCATGTGAGAAATAACTGATTATTCTAATTTATTAATATCTGTTAGGCATTATTATATCTCAAGAGATCAGTTCATATCGTTTAATTAGTTTATTCATTTGTATTATTTCAATTTTGTTTCAATTTGTTCATTCAGGAAAACACTCGTGTAAAACACGTGTTGTTCAAGTTAATTAACTATTCAAGTAGGACCACATTAGGTTTTAAATAATTGTTTTGTATTTAAACGAAAGGAGATAGCTTATATTTTATTCCAACCAGCATGTATAATTTGAAAACTGCACGTTTCGTAAATTAAAGGATTTTTAAAGCAGGACCCCATGTAGGTACTCATATACACACGTGCAAACCGTTTAATAAGTTTAATTGCAATGCTTTTGGAGACACGCTAGTTTCAATATTTTATTTATTGTCTAATTTCAAATTGTGTAAAACCATGTGACTGCGATACCACTATTTTATGAATTAGATATTTTCAGCGAATCAACTAATTTCTAACCGTAGAGACATGCTTGATTTAATTTCCATTGTCATTTTGCATTATTCGAATTGACCTAACAGTTTGTTACTTTTTGAGAAACTTATACTTGAATTTTAGGTAATTATTATTTATTTATTGTAATCTTGAAACTGCACCCAGTTAGCACTGCAAGCTTGATACAAGCTTGCAAGTGCAAGCCTGCAAGCTTGCATCAAGCTTGCAAATTCACTTGCTGCAAGCTTGCATTAAGCTTATAGTTACCATTGCTGCAAGCTTGCCGTGTAAGCTTGCAGAAAGCTTGCGGTGTAAGCTTGCAGAGCAAGTCTGCATCAAGCTTGCGCAGTAGTAGAATTACATAACAATAATAATAATAATATCAATGTTAACTTTAATATACATTTATTACTTCAAAGCATTGTAAGTAAATAAAAATACAAAAGAATTTATATTGGTCAGCAGCCCATTCTTCTCTCTGAAAAGACGAAATAAAAATTAAAATATAGTTTTAAAATAAAAGTGTGAGAACACTCAACACGGTCATGCAAGGATTTTTACAATTATTAAAAAAAACTATTAGATAATAATGTGTACTTTTCTACTGATTGTTTTATTCACATATTCAGGTAGATAGGTCAACTGTTAGAATCACTGCATGACCGAAAGGCATGATATCAGAAATAAACGGAGATCATAATTATATATAGGTAGGTACTAACCTTCTGGTTTTCCTGAACTTTTAGCTTGGTTCAAACAATAATTATTCTTGTTGACAGTCGCCAGCATCTTGAAAATTGTAATCAGCTTCTCCGATGTATTTTCTTTTATTTGTTATTGGAATCAGTAACCAACTAAAAAAGAAAATTCCTATAACCTCCATTTTTTCACACTTAATAACAGTCTATAACAGAACCATCTGAATATTTTATTATTAATTCAAATTATTATTATTGACTTACCTACAAGATTTAGCTTTAGGTAAGTAGGTACCTACATGCCACACAAATATCCACATAAACAAAGGTAGGTACTAAGGTAAAAAGGTATCACATAAATTATTTAAGTTCTATTCTCTGAGAGTGCACGCATGACACCATATGACGTGTGTGTTTCTCTTCTCTCTCCTCCTCTTTGCCTCTTTCTCGTCTACTCTAGGGAAGAATGGCTATTGGCTAGCTAGTTTAAGGTAGGTAGTCAGTGCATGCGCCTTTGATGGAGTCTATAACCTTGTTACAGGCAGGCTTGATGCAAGCTTGCAGCAAGCTTGCAGCAGGCTTGCAGAATTCAAGGCTTGCAAGGCAAGCTTATATCAAACTTGATGCAAGCTTGCACTGCAAGCTTGCATTTGCAAGCCAAAATCAAGGCTTGCTATCTGGGCACATGCCTTTTGACTAATATTTATTGTGGTTATTATTATTTTATCGAAGCACATTTCTTTACAGGCATTCTATTTTAACGATATTCACATTGCTCATTTATTTAACCCTTCTTTTTACTCGCTACCATCTCTTTTATCATTTCTTTTATTCATGAAATTATTTAAACAATTTATTTATTTTGATTGAACTAATTTGTACATAAAACCTCATGTGACTTTATTTCATTTGTGAGAATGCTTGCTTCGATTATTGATTATTATTTCCGATCTTTATTTATTTCTAATTTATTATAGTCAAAACTCAAAAGGGTTGAACATGTGATTTTCATGATTTTACATTTGTTTTGTGCTAAATTAATTTCGTTTGTGATTTGGTTGATCATTAATCATTATTTATATTTCTATTTCATTTCATTTTACAATGCGACTGACACACACTGATATTTATTTGCGAATGCTTCGTCGAACCGCCTGTGCTTTATTTGATTTCATTCACGAACAAGTCCAGGAGAGTACCTGCGATAAACGACTTATAATCATGAGGTAGCGATGGTGGTGTTTTTGGTTTTAAACTGTAACAAAGGAACTATAATTCGAGTTTGCCTATCGGTGACAGTTCAATTGATTTCATTAATAGTGCCTGTAGCCCATTTTACCCTTCCCCCTTAAGGTCTGTCGGTGTGCCAGCAAGCACTGGGCATTCGATTAGATATATTATTTCCCCACTGTTTATTTTATTTATATGTGTTTGGGGTACGGAGACTAATGATAAGTTTATCTGAGCTGTAAACGATATTTTGTTTTCATGTCATGTCATAATTTTGAACGATGCATTACCCTAACGTTATTTCAAACTTATAACGACCGTATTTGTTTCTTTTAAATTTCATAATTGATTTGTTTTATTTATTTATGCACTGTGGTTGTAGTGTAAACTACCTTTTAAAAATTGAGATCCTGCGTCATGCGCAATCAAATCTGTAATGTGGCTCCCTTGTTATTGAATGACCGAAAAAGAAGAACCCCTTTGACGTTTGAAATGTCAACTTGTCTGTCGTGAATGACTGTTTGGATTTCCCGCCCTGAATATTTGATTTGAATTTTAAAGATTAACCCGCCCCGATTTCAAATAAATGACCACATCACTTACTTACGTTTGCGGTCGTCGTTTACCTTGGCTCGTGTCATTACCTTTTGTAGTTTTGGCTCGTGATCTGTCTAGTTTTCACTTTGTTTGGACCTTGTTGTGGTGTGTGTAGTAACCTTATTTTGGTTCGTTCGTAGCAAACGCTACGAAAATACTTTGAGAGAGTCTTTTGTTGAGAGATAGGAGATTTAATTTAAAAGACAGAGTTTCCCCTTTGAAATGAATTGATTTATTGACTTTTGAAATGATTTGAATATTTAGTCTGTTTACCCAGTGAGATCCCAAAAAGGGTTTTCCTCCTAAGAAAGTTTATAGTCAGGAGGAAAAAAAGAAAACCCAGTAAAAACAACCGACCTCGGACTTGCAAAGTGCCCAAAAATAAAATACAAAAACATACAAGAAAAACACACAACGAAACACATACAATGAAATGACGACATGTTATAGAATCAAGCATTTGCTTGGGCGTTGAGGGGGGAGAACTAAATCTCTTGTATTATGGTAACCTGTCATTTTAACGTTAGTCTTTGCGAACCGTTTAGTACCTGTAAAGAAAAGACATAACAAAACACACATAAATTTAGACCCTTTGATGCGGAAGCCTCATCGACTTTCTCAACACCTCCGTGGACTAATAGAAAAGACGTAATAAAACACACACAAATTAGACCCTTTGATGCGGAAGCCTCATCGACTTTCTCAACACCTCCGTGGACTAATACCAAATAAATAAAATCGATTCCAAAGGACATCCAACGTTAAAATGAGACATAACCTATACAACAGATTGAAGCGTCGTTGTCTGACGTTGCGATTCGTGAATCAAACATGCAAAATCATATCGCCGTTTCATTTAGAATTTTACATAAAAATACACCATGACAAAAACATAAAATACAAGAGACACAAACATAATATCGTCACCGTTTTGGTTTTAAATTGACATTGATAAACAAATCTGTTATATTCAGGAAGACCACATTTTATCTTTCTATTTCAAGGACTCATACCTTCTGAAAAGGAAACAAGACACACAAAAATGCATCAAAACAAATAAATAAATCAGGCGAGTAAATAAATGGCAGCAGGTAAATAATAGATCGGGCATGTAAATCAGTAGCAATAAATAAATAGGTCAGAGCAAGTAAATCAGTAGCAATCATCAAAATAAATATATAGTTTAGAGTCCAGGAAATATGAAATACAAAATGAGGCCAAACATATTATATAGCAGAGGCGTTATCGATCCGTAAAAAGACAGTCCTCGATAACAATTTAGAAAAGAAATCAAATTCATCTTTAAAGTGTGTCGCTCGCATTCCAAACAATAAAATTTCAATTTAAATAAAGGATTAATGATCAAAACCTCAAAATGGCAATCAAGTTTGACGAAAATGACAAAGAAGTTAAAAATTCACCAGTAAAATGCAATCAAAGACATAATAAAATTATACAGTGTGATCGTTTAAATAGTTTCATGAATAAAATGTAAATAAAATTGTTGAGAGCAGAAAAAAAAAGTTTAAAATACAAAGAAAATGTGATCATGGTAAAATAAATTGTTAGAGAAATGTGCTTGATCAAAATAATAATGATAATAATAATAATAATAATAATAATAAACAAAAGGCATGTGCTGGCTCAAGATTTCAATAAATAATTTAAATAATTCAAATAAACAAAGAGATTGAATGAAGAACGTGGTGTTAAAGAGAATCATGCTTTCTGTAAAACGTGGTGTTATACAATTGGTGTTTAAACAATTTGAAATTAGACAATAAAATGAAATATTGAAACTAGCGTGTCTCCAAGAACATTGAAATATAATTAACGGTTCGAGCACATGTTTAAGTACCTATATGGGGGCCCTGCTTTAAAATCCTTTAATTTAAAACGTATCAAATTTAAATAATAATAATGTGGTCAATGCATCAGGATTAAATAAATTAAATTTTGAAAGCTTGAAAGAAACGTGTCCCTGATCTTTATACAGAAATTAGTACATGTGGTGCTGGTATTAGAGAGGCCCCCTTTGTGTTATTTTGAACGTGTAAAGGAACAAATTGCAACAAAGTGAAAATACAACAAATAATTAAAACAAGATGATCTGATCTCTAGCGATATCATAATGCCTAACAGATATTAATAAATTATAAATAATCAGTTACTCACGCACATGGTTGTGTTTTCATTGTTTAAAAATATAATAATAAAGACCAGCTGATCGTACTCTCTGAACTGCACTCTCTCACGGTTGACAAATAAGTGAACATGACTAGTGACTACTGAGTGTGACTTCAATTCTCGCTAACATGTGGTTTAATGACATTGACAGAACTGACGTTTCTAGCTTTGAAAGCTTGACAAATAAAAAATAAAAATTGGGTGCGTTTCTCAGCTCTAAAGTTTACAATTTGAACCATGCGCAGTTGTTATATGTTTTTGGGCCTTTCATGGTCTTGATGAATTTTATTTTATTTCCAAATTGTTATCGTTGTTTGGTTTCATTTTGTATTTCCTATTTTCTGAACTCTAAACTAATTTATTTACTTGCAAACAATCTATTTTACCTTTCCCACTTAAGGTCTGTCGGTGTGCCAGCAAGCACTGGGCATTCGATTAGATACAGGGTGTCCGGAAATTATGAGCAAAAAATTAAGGGGGTGATTCTTCTTGATGAAATATTGCCAAAAGTATCTATAGTTTTTTTTCGAAAACTCAAAAAGAAGAAAGTTATAAGCCTCCAAAGTTGATTTTTTTAAATCAATATTTTTTTATAACTTTTTTTCTAGAGTACGGATTTTCTTAAAATTTGACACACTTGCCACTGATGTTGCTTTACATCCTTGGTCCAAATTAGACTTGAATCCCTCGAAATCAAGAGGCCTTATGTGCCCTTGACCTTCAAAAAAAGCCTATAACTTTTTTCGTAATATTTTTTTCTGAGTTTTGAAGACGCACAATTGAAGAACATGAAGAAATATTCGGAAAAAGTCCTCTTTGTCTATCACGATAAAATGACCTGTTTCCGAGTAAAACTGTTTTAAAAATTTGCTTGCACTAAAATTGATCACCATAAACTATGATCATTCTACAACAATACCAAAGCATGCTTTGAAAACAGCTGCAGGGTTGCCAAGAAAACAAGACGTTTGCTTTGGATTTCATTTTGACAGCAATTTATTATTTTTTTTATCAAAATTATTTTATTATTTTATTAAAAAAAAATGATTAATTTTTTTTCCATTTTCAAAAAAAAATCATTTCCAAGTCTATTTATATACGAATGTCTCTGTTTTGTACATAACTAGGCAACCCTGCAGCTGTTTCCAAAGCATGCTTTGGTGTTGTTGCAAAATGATCATAATTTATGGTGATCAATTTTAGTGCAAGCAAATTTTTAAAATAGTTTTCCTCGGAAACGGGTCATTTTATCGTGATAGACAAAGAGGACCTTTTCCGAAGATTTCTTCATGTTCTTCAATTGTGCGTCTTCAAAACTCAGAAAAAAATATTACGAAAAAAGTTATAGGCCTTTTTTGAAGGTCAAGGGCAGCTAAGGCCTTTTGATTTCGAAGGATTCAAGTCTAATTTGGACCAAGGATGTAAAGCAACATCAGTGGCAAATGTGTCAAATTTTAAGAAAATCCGTGCACTAGAAAAAAAGTTATAAAAAAATATTGATTTAAAAAAATCAACTTTGGAGGCTTATAACTTTCTTCTTTTTGAGTTTTCGAAAAAAAACTATAGATACTTTTGGCAATATTTCATCAAGAAGAATTACCCCCTTAATTTTTTGCTCATATTTTCCGGACACCCTGTATATTATTTTCCCCACTGTTTATTTATATGTGTTTTGTGTTTTTATTTGCATTTTTATGTGTTTTGCGTTTTTATTTGCATTTTTATGTGTTTTGCGTTTCTATTTGCATTTTTGTGTGTTTTGTTTTCTTTTCAGGAGGTATGAGTTCTTGAAATAGAAAGATAAAATGGGGTCTTCCTGAATATAACAGATTTGTTTATCAATGTCAATTTTACACCAAAACGGTGACGATTTTATATGTGTTGTGTCCTTTGTATTGTATGTTTTTCATTCTATGTTTTTGTATTTTATTTTTGGCACTTTGCAAGTCCGAGGTCGGTTGTTTTACTGGGTTTTCTTTTTTTCCTCGTGACTATAAACTTTCTTAGGAGGAAAACCTTTTCGGGATCACTTGGGTAAACAGACTAAACATTCAAATCAATTCAAAAATCAATAAAATCAATTCATTTCAAAGGGGAAACTCTGTCTTTTAAGTTAAATCTCCTATCTCTCAACAAAAGACTCGCTCAAAGTATTTTCGTAGCGTTTGCTACGAACGAACCAAAATAAGGTTACTACACACACAACAACAAGGTCCAAAGTGAAAACAACAAAGTGAAAACTAGACGAAACACGAGCCCAGGTAAAAATAACGATTACAAACGGTAAGTAAGTGATGTGGTCATTTATTTGAAATCAGGGAGGGAGAACTTTAAAATTCAAATCAAATATTCAGGGCGGGATATCCAAACAGTCATTCATGACAGACAAGTTGACATTTCAAACGTCAAAGGGGTTTTTCTTTTTCAAAACCATTCAGTCTGAGGGCCACATTACTGAATTCACTGCGCATGACGCAGCACCTCCATTTTTAAGAGATTCGATAGTTTACATCACCATTCTTTACCGTCAACAAGGATTCAGGATTTTAGGCATGTTACACTACAATACACATATTTATACTTAATGTTACTTTATTTTCTTTACTTAATTTATTGTTACTCGTTAATTACTTTTCTACTATTGTTGTATTGATTGTTATGCTGTGTTTTTAGCAACCTGTGATACACAGGCAGCACAACTTTAATTAAAGTTTTTATATATGGAATTGCGGCAAATAAAAGACTTATGGCCGATTGCACCACCCACACTTAAATCTTAAGTGTCACTTAAAATTTTAAGGGGGACTGTTTCCGTTGCACCACTCATTTAAGTAGACCTTAAGAATTTTAAGTGACATACTTATCTTAAGGGCCGCAAATCTTCCACTTAAAGTCCCACTTAACCTAAATAAGGTAGTTTTACAAAAATTTTACCATGAAAATAAGAAGAAGCAAATAATGCCTAATCAAAGAGCCAATCAAATAATGCATGAAATCAACATAACTATAAAATCGTGTTGTGTGTTCATCAGTATCGTAGCATTCCTGGATAATAAAAATAAAACTACCCTTGATTTACTAATATAAATGAATACGAAAATGGATGTTGTATTAGAAAACGATATTTTGGAAGATGATCTGGAGGAAATATTCGAAATCATTGACCATGGGTTGCCAAGGCAAATCAATATTGATATTCGAAATGAATATTTCTATACCTTTATTGACTAATTACTATGACGTCATACTTTCAATAACCGGCATCGTGTCCGCTACAATTCGTCAATCAAAGTGACAACCGACAGAATTCTTACGTCAGTAGTACCACTATACATCACTTTTAGCACAAAAACAACCAGTATTTAGCCTTGTTGACAGATTCACTGCGACTTAGTTAAGTATTTCGCAAGTGGCAGTGGTGCAATGCTATTAAAATTTAAGTGGCCCTTAAATTTAAGTGTCACTTAACTAAGCTCAGATTTAAGTAGAGACTGTGCAATCGGCCATTACACTTAGGTATATAGCGATTCAATCTTTTTGAAATATACCTACCTAAAGATAATTTAGAAATTTGTTTGAGTGTACAAAAAATTATTATAGAAAAAGGACAAGTAACAGAAAATTGAATGGTATAAAAAATGTGGACTGTATGTGTAAGTTTGTTATGGCGATTCTTCGTTATTGCTGCTTATGGGCGTTAATAAATAACATCACTGTTGTAATGGGCGACGTCCCGACAGGATGGTGTAATGGTGTGATATCGGCCGTTGGCACTGTACTGGTGTTGGTGTAGGTAAGTTATTAGAAAAATGGTGTCTTCCTCTCTTCCCGGTTCTATGTGGTCAAGGGATCGCTTCACTTGCGGCTACATCTGCTTTCTGCTTAGCTTCGACACTTCGACTATGATGATAACACAACGATGCGACGAGTCAACGATATGACTCCAGATTTCCTCCGTCTATTCCGTCTAGTTAATTTTAAGAGCTTTTCTATTCAACGTTGATATTTAAAACTCCCGCCATGTTTCACCAAAGGACCCCGCACGGAACATATGGGAATCGGCCCTCGGTTAAAATTACTAAAATTCAAATATGTTATTCAACTGTTTATGGTGATCAAAAGTCTCCATGGCCCGTATTCATCAATAAATATAACCCCTGGGGTTATATTTTGGAACATGTCATTGGTTTAAAATTCGTAGCGTTCGTAGGCTTTGAGCAATAGACCAATCAGCTGTCAGAAAATTCAAAATATAACCCCAGAGTTATATTTTGAAGTTTGATGAATACGGACATATGGGTGTAAAGTGAATGTTTACAATTTTTTTTCAATGTCAAAGGAGAAAAACTTCTCCGCATTTGGGAAAGGCACCCATGAAGCTTTTTAACAATCCTTCAGGACCTTTTGAAATGATTTCTATGGACATTGTGGGACCCTTAGTAAGAACACATCGGGGAAATCGATATTTATTGACAGTACAGGATCTGTTTACTAAATATCCAGAAGCCATTCCTCTTACTGATGATAAAAGCGGAAACTGTAGCAAGGATTTAGTGGAACATGTGTTCACGAGGCATGGGACGCCAAGAAAGTTACTTAGCGACCTAGGGGCAGAATTTACTTCAACTCTGATGAAAGAAGTGTGTAAATTAATGGAAATAAAACAAGTACACACTGGCTATAGTTATTCCCCAAATGAAAATGGCAGCATTAAAAGAATGCATAGAGATCTGAAAATAATGCTTTCTCATTACATATCAAAAAATCAACAAGATTGGGACGAATATATGTTCCGTATGTGGTGATGGCAATAAGAGGAAGAGTACATTCCTCAACAGGGCATAGTCCATTTTATCTCTTACATGGACGAGAGCAAAGGTTTTTGACAAAAAATGAAAAAGAAATTTCAAAATGACAAAGACCAAAAAATGGCGTTCAAATATCAAATTATACAGGGTGTATTGTAACGTCCGCATAATATTAGCACCACGTGATTCTACATCAAAAACAGAACATAAACCCCAGTAGAAAAAATATATTGGTGCTATATTGGCTGAATATTGGTCGATATTGGTTAAATATTGATTACCTATATTGGGCCAATATCGAAGTGTTAACATTTTACAATAATTAGCCAATATTCATATTAAAAAGCCGAAGTATACTCAAAAGTCACAACAAACCGTAGGTAGGTAGGTCTTAATGAGTATAAAGACAAATCAATAGCCTGTCGTATTGGAGTCGGGTTTTAACCCATCGTCCTGACAGTTGTCAAGTCTGGAGCGCCCGAGAACCCAAATAAAGAGTTTCAGACTCAGGCAGCAACACACATTCAACCAGACTACCAAAAGCACGGACGGCCGTTTCGGTCTTATTAGACCTCGTCAGCGTACTATATTGGAGAGTCCGGAAGGATATGAATCGCTGCATGAATCGAAAACCCTATATGGAATCTCATTCAACCGGTTACCAGTGACCTCGAGACAGAGCGACATCTATCAAGAGAAACAACAGGCTCCCAGCAAAATAAAACTCCAGTGTGTATAATGGGTTGCAGACACTCCAGGGGCTACAAGACTGACATCAAATATGCATATTAAAAAGCCGAAGTATACTCAAAAGTCACAACAAACCGTAGGTAGGTAGGTCTTAATGAGTATAAAGACAAATCAATAGCCTGTCGTATTGGAGTCGGGTTTTAACCCATCGTCCTGACAGTTGTCAAGTCTGGAGCGCCCGAGAACCCAAATAAAGAGTTTCAGACTCAGGCAGCAACACACATCCAACCAGACTACCAAAAGCACGGACGGCCGTTTCGGTCTTATTAGACCTCGTCAGCGTACTATATTGGAGAGTCCGGAAGGATATGAATCGCTGCATGAATCGAAAACCCTATATGGAATCTCATTCAACCGGTTACCAGTGACCTCGAGACAGAGCGACATCTATCAAGAGAAACAACAGGCTCCCAGCAAAATAAAACTCCAGTGTGTATAATGGGTTGCAGACACTCCAGGGGCTACAAGACTGACATCAAATATGCATATTAAAAAGCCGAAGTATACTCAAAAGTCACAACAAACCGTAGGTAGGTAGGTCTTAATGAGTATAAAGACAAATCAATAGCCTGTCGTATTGGAGTCGGGTTTTAACCCATCGTCCTGACAGTTGTCAAGTCTGGAGCGCCCGAGAACCCAAATAAAGAGTTTCAGACTCAGGCAGCAACACACATCCAACCAGACTACCAAAAGCACGGACGGCCGTTTCGGTCTTATTAGACCTCGTCAGCGTACTATATTGGAGAGTCCGGACAGTCTGGTTGGATGTGTGTTGCTGCCTGAGTCTGAAACTCTTTATTTGGGTTCTCGGGCGCTCCAGACTTGACAACTGTCAGGACGATGGGTTAAAACCCGACTCCAATACGACAGGCTATTGATTTGTCTTTATACTCATTAAGACCTACCTACCTACGGTTTGTTGTGACTTTTGAGTATACTTCGGCTTTTTAATATGCATATTTGATGTCAGTCTTGTAGCCCCTGGAGTGTCTGCAACCCATTATACACACTGGAGTTTTATTTTGCTGGGAGCCTGTTGTTTCTCTTGATAGATGTCGCTCTGTCTCGAGGTCACTGGTAACCGGTTGAATGAGATTCCATATAGGGTTTTCGATTCATGCAGCGATTCATATCCTTCCGGACTCTCCAATATAGTACGCTGACGAGGTCTAATAAGACCGAAACGGCCGTCCGTGCTTTTGGTAGTCTGGTTGGATGTGTGTTGCTGCCTGAGTCTGAAACTCTTTATTTGGGTTCTCGGGCGCTCCAGACTTGACAACTGTCAGGACGATGGGTTAAAACCCGACTCCAATACGACAGGCTATTGATTTGTCTTTATACTCATTAAGACCTACCTACCTACGGTTTGTTGTGACTTTTGAGTATACTTCGGCTTTTTAATATGCATATTTGATGTCAGTCTTGTAGCCCCTGGAGTGTCTGCAACCCATTATACACACTGGAGTTTTATTTTGCTGGGAGCCTGTTGTTTCTCTTGATAGATGTCGCTCTGTCTCGAGGTCACTGGTAACCGGTTGAATGAGATTCCATATAGGGTTTTCGATTCATGCAGCGATTCATATCCTTCCGGACTCTCCAATATAGTACGCTGACGAGGTCTAATAAGACCGAAACGGCCGTCCGTGCTTTTGGTAGTCTGGTTGGATGTGTGTTGCTGCCTGAGTCTGAAACTCTTTATTTGGGTTCTCGGGCGCTCCAGACTTGACAACTGTCAGGACGATGGGTTAAAACCCGACTCCAATACGACAGGCTATTGATTTGTCTTTATACTCATTAAGACCTACCTACCTACGGTTTGTTGTGACTTTTGAGTATACTTCGGCTTTTTAATATGCATATTTGATGTCAGTCTTGTAGCCCCTGGAGTGTCTGCAACCCATTATACACACTGGAGTTTTATTTTGCTGGGAGCCTGTTGTTTCTCTTGATAGATGTCGCTCTGTCTCGAGGTCACTGGTAACCGGTTGAATGAGATTCCATATAGGGTTTTCGATTCATGCAGCGATTCATATCCTTCCGGACTCTCCAATATAGTACGCTGACGAGGTCTAATAAGACCGAAACGGCCGTCCGTGCTTTTGGTAGTCTGGTTGGATGTGTGTTGCTGCCTGAGTCTGAAACTCTTTATTTGGGTTCTCGGGCGCTCCAGACTTGACAACTGTCAGGACGATGGGTTAAAACCCGACTCCAATACGACAGGCTATTGATTTGTCTTTATACTCATTAAGACCTACCTACCTACGGTTTGTTTAGCCAATATTGTTTTGCAATATTGGGCCAATTTTTCAAACCAATATTGGATACATATTGTACTGCCAATATTGGATAATTATAGGATTTTTAATATTGGATACATATTGTACTGTCAATATTGGATAACTATAGGGGACTTTAATATTGGACACATATTGTATTGCCAATATTGGATAATTATAGAACTTTAATATTGGATCCATATTTTACTGCCAATTTGGATAAGATCCCCCCAGAGAATCAACATTATAGACTAATAAAAACAAAATACTGCGTATAAAACGATGCGCTTTAATCGTTAATAAATTTAGCATACCTAATTTATAAGTACATTGTAATTATTGTAAAAAAATCATTCCAAAATGTAGACACTATTTACAAAAACTAGACATTTTCTTCAGGGTGGGCCCTCTTTAACACTCTTTCTCTCCGTCCACCTTCTCGATCGCCAGCAGTAGAAAAGCCAAGCTAACTTCCACTGACTTAAAAATGTTCGCCTCGGTTGCATCTTGAAACTTAACTTCTGAAAGAATATCACATGCATTAATTCAGGACATAATATTCATATAAAAAAAATGCCTACTTATGATACGTTTTCCCATATGGTTCGAGCTTTTTGGCGGACACTGTATAATTTTTTATAAAATTGTTTGATAAATTTAATATTTATTATAAATATCTAAAATTTATTGTAAAAATGATAGATTAAAATATAAAACTTGAAGTTAAATAAGATGTCAAAAAGTGTCATCAACGCTTCAGAAAATGTAACAAGAGATAGGACTAACAGCTTGAAAAAAGAAAACATTCATTTATCAATAATTTTGAGCGTACCTAAGTATAAAGTTAGCACCGACATGTTTGGTTATCAGTTAACAAGGGACGTGCTGCAATGTGGCAAGGTGACAACATGCTGCACTGCCTGATGCGTTTAGAAAAATAGTCCAGGGGCATGGTTTTTATGTAGCAACTTTTTCTAATATTAACTGTAATAAACATTTTTGCAATCTCTAAAGTTACCTACGACTTTATATAAAAAAAATGTAGAAATGCATTGAAGTCATGAAAACCAAACCCATGAACTCACGTAACTCGACCATTATTAATAATAGAATAATTAAAATAAATACTTACTTATAGTTCTGTGATATATTTGGATTTAATTTGTTCCTCATTGATGATAATAATAATCTGGTTGGTTATCATAAATTAAATATCGCTACTGGCAGTAATGAATAAAGACAAATTGAAGACAGTCTGTTTTTCTGATCCTGCAATAAATATCCCTCATTATTAATATAGGAACCATTACTAAAAACGTCCTAAAAATATTACAATTGGCGACGAGAAATAGGCAATCAATAGTGAGGTATAATATTTAATTAGTAATAACTAATTATAAGAATAATTAATAAATAGTACCTACGTAATAAATAATTATAATAATAAAATGTCGATCGGAAAAGTTTCGGAGTTTCAACCGGGAGTGAAGAGTTGGAAAACTTATATAGCACGTTTGGAACAATATTTTCTAGCGAATAAAATTCCTGATGAATTGAAAGTAGCTACACTTTTAACAGTCGTCGGGGATGAAACGTACGAGCTAATGGTGGATCTATGCAGTCCTGATTTACCAGAGGAGAAGTCTTACGCAAGTTTGATCAAAGTGGTGAAAAATCACGTACAACCGGAACCTTCAGTAATTGCAGAACGGCATAAATTTCGTTTAAGAAGACAGGAAGCGAATGAGACGGTAGCAGACTACATGGCAACCTTGAAAAATTTGGCAAAAACATGCGATTTTAAAGAGAAGCTGGATGAAAACCTTAGGGACCAGTTCGTCTCGGGACTACGCAATGAGGTAATCAAGCAGAGATTGTTCGCAGAGAAGGTGATTAATTTTGCTAAGGTGTATGAGTTAGCAAGAAATATGGAAGCAGCGGAAAAACAAGTCTCTGGAGTTGGAGTTTCCACGCAGTCATTGCACAAAATCCAGCATATGGGTAAGTTTCGAGGTGCAACTTCCGACAGAAGAGCGGCAGAACCAGTGGCTTCAGGTTCCAGAAATGTCCCAGGTCACAACTACAATGGAAATCGAGGGTATTCTGCATCATCTTATAAAAAGAAGGTACCTAGTAATGTAAGAAGTGCGTGTTGTGTGTGTGGTCGAAAAAACCATGAAAGCAAAGAGTGTTTTTATAAGCATGCAAAATGTGCAATATGTAATAAAATAGGTCATCTAAAATACGTTTGTAAAAGTAAAATGACAAGTAATAAGTTTAATCGGAAAAATTATTTCATTGAAGAAAACACAAATAATTCAGATGAAAATTTTATTTGCCATAATAATGATTCAGATTCAGATGGCTCGGTTAATTTATACAATGTTAATAGTAGTAGTTCTAATAAGGTTTCCTCGCCTATTAAAATAAGAATTCTTGTAGATAATGCTAATTTAAATATGGAAGTGGATACCGGATCACCAGTTTCTTTAATCTCGGATAATATATACGATAACAATTTTTCTCATATTCCTATTCAAGATTCTAAGTTAATGTTCACAAGTTATAATGGCAAAAAAATTAGTGCAAGGGGCTTTATATTAGTTAATGTAACTTTAAATAAAATTTCAAAGAGATTGGAACTTTATATCGTGCCTAATGGTGGACCAGCATTATTAGGACGAAATTGGTTATCAGCACTGAAAATAAATATAATCAATAATACTGCAGTATACAGGATGGAAACAACAAATAAAGATTTAGACTTAAAAAAATTAATAAAAGAATATAAGTCGATATTTGAAGATAGATTAGGAAAATTTAATAGTTTTAAGGCTAGTTTATATCTTAAGCCAAATTCAGTTCCCGTTTTTTGTAAAGCTCGTCCGTTAGCAATCAATTTAAAAGAAAAAGTCGAGCAAGAATTAGAAAGGTTAGTAACCCAAAATGTTTTAATTCCAGTTGATTATAGTGAATGGGCTAGTCCGATAGTCCCTGTCATTAAGAAAAATGGGGGAATTCGAATTTGTGGAGATTTTAAAGTATCTGTAAATCCGAATTTAAAAATTCACAGGTATCCTTTACCGAAAATTGAACATATTTTTTCTAATCTTTCAGGAGGTAAACTATTCACTAAAATTGATTTATCTTCAGCTTACTTGCAGCTCGAGTTGGATGAAGATTCCAAAAGGTTAGTCACAATAAATACACATAAAGGATTATTTCAATATAATAGGTTACCATATGGAATCTCATCCAGCCCGGGAATTTTCCAAAAATTAATGGATGTAACCTTTGGTAACATGGAGGGTATCGTGGTGTTTTTAGATGACGTGTTAGTAACTGGTGCGAACAAGAGGGAGCACTTAGAAAGACTCCGGCAAGTTTTTCAGAAAATAAAATCAGCCAATTTAACAATCAATTTTAATAAATGTGCTTTTTTTCAAAAATCCGTTGATTATTTAGGATACACTATTGACGCAGCAGGACTACACCCGTCAGAAGAAAAGATAAGAGCTATCCAGGAAATGAATGCGCCGACTAACAAAACGGAACTAAAATCGTTTTTAGGTTGTATAAATTTTTACGCAAAATTTATTAAAAATATTAGTACTAAACTAAATCCATTGTATAATTTATTGCGTGATAATGTAGAGTTTTTTTGGGATAATGAATGTCAAAATGTTTTTGATTCTATGAAAGAAGAATTAGCTTCATCTAAGGTTTTAGTTCATTACAATAATAAACTTCCCTTGTTATTGTTTGTTGATGCAAGTTCAACGGGAGTTGGGGCTTGTATATCACATTTATTTCCGAATGGTGACGTAAAACCTATAGCGCATGCGTCACGTACGTTAACCAAATGTGAGAAGGCTTACTCTCAAATAGATAAAGAAGCTTTGGCAATTATTTTTGGAGTAAAAAAATTTCATGATTATTTATATTACAGAGAGTTCACACTGTATACAGATCATCTACCTCTGTTAGCCATTTTTGGAGAAAAAAAAGGTATTCCACAATTAGCAGCTAGTCGAATGCAAAGATGGTCAATAATTCTTTCGGCTTATCAGTATAAGATAAAATTTATTAAATCAAGTGATAATTGTGTGGCAGATTTACTGTCCAGGCTTTCCATACCATACAATCAAGAAAATAAAAATCCTGATTACGGACATATTTTATATTTTAAAAATTCAGAAATACCAATTAATTATAAGAAAATTGCATCGGAAACACAGCGAGATTTTATTTTAAATAAAGTTTATTATTACTGCTTTACTGGGTGGCCTAATAATATTGACGATTTACGGAATAATGAATTAAAACCATTTTATAATCGTAGAAATGAACTTCATTTAGTACATGGCTGTATTTTATGGGGCGTCAGAGTAATTATACCTAAAATATTGCAAAAAAATATTTTACGAGAAATTCATTCCAGTCACCTGGGCATGAGTAAATGTAAATCTTTGGCACGATCATTTTGTTACTGGCCAAATATTGATCACGATATCGAAAAAATTTGCAGAAATTGTTCTACTTGCACGCAATTTCAATCAAATCCTCCTAAAACTATTTTACAACCCTGGCCATTGACTGACAAGCCATGGTCGCGTATACACATAGATTTTTTGGGTCCAATATACGGAAAAAAATATTTAGTGGTTATTGATTCGCATACAAAGTGGCTCGAGGTATTCGAAGTAAAAGCAACAAATGCAGAGGCTGTTATTAAATTGCTTCAGTTTTTGTTTGCACATTTTGGACTTCCCGATACTTTGGTTTCGGATAACGGCCCACCTTTTTCATCATTTGAATTCTCAGAATTTATGACTCAGTGTGGTACCAAACATTTATTTTCACCTCCATATCACGCGCAAAGCAATGGTTGTGCAGAAAATGCAGTAAAAACAGTAAAAAACGCAATAAAAAAGGCGTTTGCGGAAAACAAAAATATTGAGAATGCCATACAAACATTTTTAATTCATTACAGGATTTCCACTCATTGCACAACTGGAACGAGTCCTTCAAACTTAATGTTTGGTAGAAATATAAAAACAAAGCTAGATTTAATTAGACCTTCTCAAAGAAACATTAGCAATGCTAGCATGCAGAAAAATATTGATTCATTTGGAGGTAATCAAAAACAACTCCAAGTAGGTGACTCAGTGTTGGTCAAAGATTTTTCTAATGCCGATCAAAAATGGTCCGCAGGGAAGGTGGTTGATAGAACAGGTAATGTAACGTTTGATGTTCAAATTTTAGATGATAAGATAGTTAAGCGGCATTCTAATCAACTAAAGAAAACAAGTTTATTGTCACACCCGGAACCGGAGTCCATTGATAAGAATAATGAAAATCTAGAATCAACGGACACTGATTCCAACAACTGTGATAATAAAAATAGTAATATGAGAGAGGATAACAACGCAGTGCCGTATAATTTGCGTGAACGAAAGAAACTGGTAGATTATAAAGAATGATTATTAGTAAGTTTGTAAATAATATTAATTTAGATTTAAGCGGTGAGGTTTACTTCAGTTTTGTTGGAAATAAGCATTGAATTATTAAAATTAGGTCCGTAAATTGATAATTCTTATTTTGTTGAGATAACTTTTATTTTATTGTGTAGATAATTTTTATTTTATTGTGAAGATAATTTTTATTTTAATTATGAAGATTTGACTTTGTATAAAATTTGAATTGTATAAAATTAGAGATGTTATGTTTTTATTTTTCTCGATGAGTTAGAATATTATTATGTTTAGTTACTTATCTAAAATTAATTTGTAAAAATATTATACATACTTATTGCTAATGTTGTAAATTTATGAAGGGAGGAATTGTGATATATTTGGATTTAATTTGTTCCTCATTGATGATAATAATAATCTGGTTGGTTATCATAAATTAAATATCGCTACTGGCAGTAATGAATAAAGACAAATTGAAGACAGTCTGTTTTTCTGATCCTGCAATAAATATCCCTCATTATTAATATAGGAACCATTACTAAAAACGTCCTAAAAATATTACAAGTTCCAATTGGCACTGGATTCTTATTAGAATCTGCTCTCTAGTAGTTAACAAAAATATTATAACACAGTATTATCACAGTAACAAAAGAAGTCTGAGTCGTAACGTAACTGATCGACTATTCGACTGAACTGAGACTGAAATATGAAATGAATATTATTATGCATAGAGTGCCTGAAACAGATTACCCGATGTTGAGTTGATCTTATAAGGATGTAAGGGAAGAAGAAGTGAGAAGGATGCAAGATGCAACGGCAAAGAACAAAGAAGAAAGAAATAAGATGATGGAACCTGGTATGGTATGGTATAACAAAGGAAGATCGGCAGGATGGAATTTCATATTATTGAATTCTAAAATTATGAACTAAAAATTTTGAAGACGACAAAAATAGTAGGACACGTATTTTAAAGTTTCCAAGTTTCAACTTTTGACTATGAATACCTACCTATATTAATAAAAATAAACTTCGTCTATTTTTAATGTTATTATTTGATAGCAAAAATGCCTTCATGTCAAATTTTTGTTGAAAAAAAATTAAAGATTATATCTGGCCCACATATAGGTATACATACCTAAAAGCAAAAGTAATAATCGTTAAGAAATGAGGAATATTGAATAGAATTCAAAAATAATATTGGTCCAATATTACACCAATAATAGCGAGTTTAGATGTTGCAAAATCAATATTGGGGCAAGATTGATTTGCCAATATACGTTATATATCTAGAGAAGTCATATAGCACCAATATTGAATTGCCAATATTGGCATCCAATTTCACTTTCTATATTGCGCCAATATAGTATAGGGATTGGTAATATTGGCCCAACCGATCAATATAGTACCAATATTTAGCCAATTTCTAGCCAATATTTATTTCTACTAGGGAAGTTTTAATACCGTTTAGCTCTTAGACCTCAAATAACGAAGTTATCGACCATTGTAGTTTAAATTTGAAGTTTTTTAATACTCAAAAATATTGCTTAATATTGAAAGGACCCAAACCATATGACAACTGCGCATGTTAAAAATTGTAAACTTGAGAGTCGATCCTATTCAGTTGTGTTCTATGAATTCAAATGTCACTTGTCACTTTTCAAGCTTTCAAAGCAGAAACGTCATTTTTGTCAGTCACTCGATGTATCCAAAAACGTGCTATGGCATTTTGTCATTAGTCTACTCTCAGCGTTCAGACTTCACTTTATTACTGACATCGAGAGAGTGAACACGGGCCGTCAAGCTCAGCTGTTTTTGGTTATATTTTATATTCCCCCCAGTATTTGTTATTTGTTATTTGTTTATTTGTGCCTACACACGTGAGTTTATTTTTTTACTTATTTATTTGTTATTGCAATATTACCAGAGACTAGCTCTTACCTTTTACTGTCTATTTATTGTTTGAAACATGATTTGTTTAAAAGACAATGGTAAGGAGGCGCACGTGGCTATTGTTTAATTTGTTATGGGGCCCATGCCCATAGCGTTTTAATAATTATTTCTGTGTGTAAAGAGGTTTACAATTGCTATCTATTTTAATTGGTAAATTAACACGTGCTGCTCGACTTTTAATTTTATCTCATGAAAATTGGTGCAGATAGTAGGGCCCCATTTTTAAACACCAATTTTATAACACCACGTTTTCATTCTTTGTTTATTTGAATTATTTAAATTTATTTATTGAAATCTTGAGCCAGCACATGCCTTTTTGATTATTATTATTATTATTATTTTGATCAAGCACATTTCTCTAACAATTTATTTTACCATGTTCACATTTTCTTTGTATTTTCAACTTTTTCTGCTCTCAACAATTTTATTTACATTTTATTCATGAAACTATTTAAACGATCACACTGTATAATTTTATTATGTCTTTGATTGCATTTTACTGGTGAATTTTTAACTTCTTTGTCATTTTCGTCAAGCTTGATTGCCATTTTGAGGTTTTGATCATTAATCCTTTTATTTAAATTGAAATTTTATTGTTTTGGAATGCGAGCGACACACTTTACAGATGAATTTGATTTCTTTTCTAAATTGTTATCGAGGACCGTCCTTTTACGGATCGATAACGCCTCTGCTATATAATATGTTTGGCCTCATTTTGTATTTCATATTTCCTGGACTCTAAACTATATATTTATTTATTGCTACTGATTACTTGCCCTGACCTATTTATTTATTGCTACTGATTTACTTGCTCTGACCTATTTATTTATTGCTGCCATTTATTTACTCGCCTGATTTATTTATTTGTTTTTATGCATTTTTGAGTGTCTTGTTTCCTTTTCAGGAGGTATGAGTCCTTGAAATAGAAAGATAAAATGTGGTCTTCCTGAATATAACAGATTTGTTTATCAATGTCAATTTAGCACCAAAACGGTGACGATGTTATGTGTTGTGTCTCTTGTATTTTATGTTTTTGTCCTGGTGTATTTTTATGTAAAATCCTAAATGAAACGGCGATATGATTTTGCATGTTTGATTCACGAATCGCAACGTCAGACAACGACGCTTCAATCTGTTGTATAGGTTATGTCTCATTTTAACGTTGGATGTCCTTTGGAATCGATTTTATTTATTTGCTATTAGTCCGGGGTGTGTTGAAAGTCGATGAGGCTTCTCGCATCAACAAGGTCTAATTTATGTGTGTTTTATTACGTCTTCTCTATTATTCCACGGAGGTGTTGTGAAAGTCGATTGGGCTTCTTGCATCAAAGGGTCTAAATTTATGTGTGTTTTGTTATGTCTTTTCTTTACAGGTACTAAACGGTTCGCAAAGACTAACGTTAAAATGATAGGTTACCATAATACAAGAGATTTAGTTCTCACCCCTCAACTGGGTAAACAGACTAAATATTCAAATCAATTCAAAAGTCAATAAATCAATTCATTTCAAAGGGGAAACTCTGTCTTTTAAATTAAATCTCCTATCTCTCAACAAAAGACTCTCTCAAAGTATTTTCGTAGCGTTTGCTACGAACGAACCAAAATAAGGTTACTACACACACAACAACAAGGTCCAAACAAAGTGAAAACTAGACAGATCACGAGCCAAAACTACAAACACAGGTAAATCACGAGCCAAGGTAAAAATAACGATTACAAACGGTAAGAAAGTAATGTGGCCATTTATTTGAAATCAGGGCGGGTTAATCTTTAAATTCAAACATTCAAGAATTCAGGGCGGGAAAACCTCTAAATTCAAATCAAACATTAGAGCGGGGATCCAAACAGGCATTCATGACAGACCAGGTGACATTTCAAACGTCAAAGAGGTTCTTCTTTTTCAAAACCATTCAGTCTGGGGGCCACATTACTGAATTTAATGCGCATGACGCAGGATCTCAATTTTTAAAGGGTGTTTACACTACAGATTTGGTCCAGTGACCAGGATTTTTAGGTAGGTTACACTACAGAATTGGTGCCTCGACCAGGACGTAAAAGGCGACCCATGTTACATTACAATATTATTTAAAAATTCTTAAGTAAGAAGTAAAATCAAATTATCCAAAATTTTAGATTTTTTTTTTTGTAAAAATGGTTTTAATTAACATTTCAAAACTAGGAATTATTTGATTTCCTGAGTTCCAATACTTCCAATCAATATTGCAACTGCGCGTTTTAATTGTTGAATAAAAAATTGAAAAAATAAAAAATCTTAAAAAAAATTGCAACATTGACTCGTCGCAGCATGACATTTGTCTTGTTGCACCTTTTTTCGATTACATAGCAACGGCACACTATACCAGTGAGGTGACTTCACGTCTAATAAGTTATCTTAATTTTTATACCAGCGACAGTGTTGCAAAATTTAAGAACGTTAAATTGTTCATATCTTAAAATCTGTGTACATCAAGAAAAAACTGTTGAGGACTTTTTTGTTCTGTTTTTGACGTAGAATCGCGTGGTGCTAATATTATGCGGACGTTACAATACACCCTGTATAGTAATAAAGGGGAAAATGGGTGTTTCGAACAAAGGAAATAATTTTTTTTTAATTTGGGAATCAAAATGGCGACCATCTATTAATTTTGACTTATAAGAAGAGACTTTAAGTTACGACCGTGTGTTGAGAAAATTGCCAAATTAATATTCGAACTGTCATTTTTTAAATGTCAATTTAAAGAGTATTTAAATGAATCGTTTCTCCTTTTCACAAAAAAAAATTGTGATGGCATGAATAGTAAATGAAAAACTTTTGATGCTGTCAAAAAAAGCATTTCTCGCTACTTTTATTTGACTATGCTGAAAAAATGACACCGAAATCGAAAAAGTCACTAAAAAATTGTCAAATTTGAAAAACCTTAAAAGAAGTCATTTTTTTTCGACAAAAAAAATCGCGGCGACCTTGACAAAAATTGAAAATTCCGAACAGAGCTACTTTCCTACTACCCCGCAATAATAATCCCCGTATCCCGGTATACGGAAATTGCCGAGAAAAAAGAAAAATTCGATATTACCAGATTTTCATTGATTTTGCTTGGAAATCGTGAAAACTTTAAACGGGGAATGGTACCGCTAGCACATTTTTTAACGTAACTTTGGCTGCTTAGGTCGGGGGAAGATCGCGTAGGTATCGGCGTGTAGCTAAGAAATTACTATTTCAGAGTGCATAGTTTCGTCCACGTTGTAATATACAGGGTGTATCTAAATAACACCGAAAAAATTTAAGAGCTGATTCTTTGGTCAAATATAAACAAAAAATTTCGTATAAACGAGTGTCTAGAAATGCACCCTTTTTGAGATACAGGGTGTCAAAAAAAGATTATTTTACCAGTTTTTTGAAGATATTTGGGGAACCGTTTGAGATATGAAACTCACCTTTTGTAAATGTCATATCATTGATATTTATAGCTACTTTTTTAATACTGAGTTTTTTCATGTGTCATTATAGCGGAGATCTCAGAAATGAGCAAAGTTTTTTTGCCCTTAATTTTTCGACACTTCTTGAAACATTCAAAGCGAGTTTTTCATCGTAAATGCTCGTTTTTCTCGAAAATGGCTCACGTTAGCAGTTATAACCAAGAGTATCTTTTTGTGTAGAAAACGCATTGACGGTTAAAAGTGTGCTTTTAAAATATCAATTTGCCCAGTGTCGTAGATATTAGGGGCAAAAAAATCCCCCCAACCCTAAAAATCTCCGGCACTGGCATACTTAAAGAAGGTAGTTAGCATTAAAATAGTTGCTAATATCAATGATAAGATCTGTACAAAAGTTGAATTCTGTGTCTTATACGGTTCCCGAGATATCTTCAAAAAACTCGAAAAACAATCTTTTTTTGACACCCTGTATCTCAAAAAGGGTGCATATCCAGACACACGTTAATAGGAAATTTTTTGTTTATTTTTTATCAAAGAATCTTCCCCTAAATTTTTTCGGTGTTATTTAGATACA
The DNA here is from genome assembly GCA_910589415.1 of Malachius bipustulatus. NCBI lineage: Eukaryota > Metazoa > Arthropoda > Insecta > Coleoptera > Melyridae > Malachius > Malachius bipustulatus. Next base: position 59,175,073 of record OU342632.1, read on the forward strand.
CCCTATAGGTGAGTGAACGAAGCACGTATTTCAAAAGTAAAGCGCGACACGAAAACCTGAACCTCAGTGTATGAGAGAGTCTTGCCAGCTGGGCTCTGACCTCTTGCTCTTACACATGCAAATTGCCATTATCAGGGTGTCATGCTACTCCATTTTATTTTTTTCTGAAGAAGCGATAAGCAAAAATGGGTAGAAACTGAGCTGTGCCTAACTGTAGAAGTTGATGCGATGAAACTACCACGGGTATTTCATCAAGTGACATCCCAACATTTAAATATTAATAAAATTAGAATATAAGAGCACGCGTTTATCAGCGAATATGCGTGAATCATTTATGCTAGCGCTTGTGCGCTTGTCCGAGTGAAGAGGTCGGCAGAACTAACCATTGCGAGCGAGAGCAACAAAACAAATAGGTAAAACAGATGTAACGTGACGATATCGGCTCGCACTGGGAAGTCTTGTTCCAATAACACCTTAGTTATCTTACACCATGGTTTCGTCGTAATCGGAGGCAACCGTCTGTCAGCTGTTAGCCGTCAAAGTTGATTTTCAAAAAAAAAATGTAAATTTTCAAAAACGTTTTTTTTACAACTTTTAAAACTCGCAGAGCATTTTTTTTATAAAAAAAAAATTTAAAAAAAAAATTACATATCTGTCAAAAAAAATTGGAAAAAAATTAAAAATGAAAAAAAAGTAAAAGTAGGTATTGATGGGATTCGATCGCGAAGTCTAATAATTTGAAACTAATTAAAAAACTGCATGTACGGGTACGCGTGTGTCCACTTGAAAATGTTTAAAGTTTGCCGAAAACAATCTCTCATAAAATATATCAGATCTTCGTTAAAATTGAATTTTCCTACGACCACTATACAAAACACTACTTTGCGCATCGTTTTTTGTGCGCAAACTAGCAGATTTCTCACGTATCCAAAACTGTGCGACAAAGTGACATAACGCATAGCCAAAAATCGTTTCCGTACAGTTTTAATGTAAACAATAGTGATGGGCGGTAACTGAGAACTCACTGTTACTTATTGTTAATGGAATAACTATTCATTTAAAGCTTCAAGGTAATAAAATAAACACAAATGGGATAACATAGAACCCGACAAGACTATCAAATATAATATATGTACTTACTCTTGTGTCGTAATTATTAAAATTTACGAGTTGACCGCTAATAACAGCATTGGTAGCGTTCAAATCAAATTCACGAACGTGAAAACTCGCACACCTCTAACTTCAATCCACGACTGCGCCTGCGTTGTGTGGAAGTTGCATATCTAAGGGAACCTGTATTACCGCTTTACTAGGGTAGCGCATTCTCATTCTCACAAAAAGTTTGGAAAAAAGTTGGGAATGTCAAATTTAACTTCATAAACGTCAGATTTTCCAGAACGTACAACTGTCTAAAAATTCACATAATTATTTGTTATTAAATCTGCGTATTTTATAAAAATAGTAAACTTTTGATGCGTTAGAAGATGTTTTAACAATAAAAAGTGGGCTTTCCACTTTTTCGCGTTGCCTAAAGGTAACTTTCTTAATATTTTAAAGTTTAAACTCATTATTATAGTCCTCTATATTGTGACGGTTTTATTTTGTCACCTCCTAATAATGGTTATTATTTATTTTATTTATTGTAAATAAAACAATGGGGTTATGTTATTTGTTTATATTTTGTTTATTATTTCTGATTTATTTATTTTAGTGGCCGTTATTCTGTGGTCTTGTCTTGTCAGTGTTGTTTGTCATTGTCATTATTAATGGTGGGAACTGAATGTTCTTTTTATTTTTGCAAGAGGAATCTTGATCCTGCTGACCGGAGACTATCAGTTTTTTTTTTATCAAAAAAGTTCGAACTATCTAATCACCCTGATTAAAAGTAGACAAAAAAAAAGGAAATTAAGAGGAAAAATTCAACAAAATTAAAATTTAATTATTAAAATAAAAATCCACTCAGAGGAGAACTTTAAAACCTTTTCTGGTCGTTAATAATTATTGAAACCCAGCTTCACATTAAACTCGTAGGGAGTTTCAACGTATGTTGGAGTAGGAGAAGCTGGATTTCGCTAGGCCGACCGTGCAGGGTACTGGTGGTACGGTCATTCTTCTTAGAAGGATAAAAATTTATTACGGCAAGAAAACTCTCCAAGGATTGTTCCTTAAACGCCCTCCTTCTACATCGGAGGTGAGTAATTGCCAGTCCACTTTACTACGACACTTATTTTAGTTAACCAAAAAGGATATTGCTGGCACGCTTTGTGTCAGCCGAATTTTCCTATAGTGTCCGACAGCAGGTTACAGATGTTCTCTTTGCAGGGTTGTTCGTCCAGGGTATTTGTTCATCCACGGTAACTTTTCGGACGTGGTAACTGTTGATTTACTGATGTTGAAAACTGATGATTTACTTTTGCGGCACGGAGTCACCAGAGTAGAGTCTCCATCTTGTCTTTGGCACCGGCTGTCCCTGCCTGACCGAGCCCGACGCACAGTCGTTGGTGAGAGCAACCCGGCCCGCACAGGTATTTACTAATTGTCAATTACCTCCACTGCCACAGGAGCCCCATTGGCACCGAGTCCAGGACTTCACCAGTGTTTTATTTCATATTTTAGTTACTAATAGTGTGAACCAACAGCAGCTGCTCGCGGGGTAGATTATTAGGGACTTAGCGTTAGACTAGAAATTAGTCTTTGTAATATTACCTTCGAGATATATGCCGATACGTACCTGGATGGGTCGATGTAGCTTGTTTCAAGTTATAATATAAACTAGGCACTCCCGTGGAGCTGATTGTTTTATTACTATCTATATTCTGGCCAACCTTAAACAACCCCTGTTAGGCAGAAAACCCTGCGGCCGTGTTTGCATTAGAAAATAACCATCTATTTGAACCATTGTTCGCTGGCAACCGTGGTGGTAACTATTTACTTGATTTTTCATCATAATAGTCATAATACAAGATACAATAACACAATAATAGTAATAAAAAATTATAAGCAACGCCACCGCCACCAGAAGTATTCTTTTATTATAATTAATCGGACTCGACAGGTGGCGTTGACAGCTAGGTGACAACTCGCCCCCTGAGCTAGCCGTTTTCGCCTAATCCACGCTCAGGCTCACGGTTCCGTGTGGCAATATCAATACTTAATGTTACTAGGATCTTCTGAACAAAAAATGCATCCAGCCCCAGCAGACACTTATGATTGCAGAAAATATACGGGGCTCAGAATTTCCGTATTCCTAAAAGTTGGTCAGGTAGGAATTACATGAAACCTACCTTCCAAAACTGAAAAAAAAAAAAATTTCTTGTCTTTTCTTTTGAAAAAAAAGCTTTAAACTGACGAATTCACGAGGCGCGCTTGTTATTTACCACCAATAATCATAAGTTTCCTCGGAAAATTTCACTGGCATGTAAATAGGCACTTGGCTATGCGTACCTACCTGCAGATTATTTCCAAACAATCAACTACCGTATCCATATTCTTTGAGAACCTCCCTTCTTCATTTTATGCTGTGTGAGTAGAAGACTGACGGTGACGACTAGAAATAATAGACTTGCGCGCCAACAGCGTGTGCAGAATTCAGAGCGCATCAGACGGAACGGAATCGGATAGAAAGACTTGAACAGAGATAAACTATTTAAAATTCACGGCCTCTTGTTGCTTAGTGGCTATTCGGCTATTGGCCTCTCTTCTCACTCGCAAGGTTTATATTACCTATTTTAACTAAGTATTAGGTAATATTGACTTAACTTCATAGTAATAATTTCCAAATATGTCGACGAATTTACGTAATATCTACTCTCACTTTGGTCTTCGTGACGTAAATTCGAGGTAAATCTGACGTAATTTAGGTTAGGTGAATTAGATTACTAAGGGTGGAGTGCTAGAACGCTAATTAAAGATTTGTCAGATAATTATTGATTTTAAATTGCAAATTTTGAAAATAGGGTGAATATTTTGAATGGTCTTTTATTTTTTATCAGTAATTAACTCTTCTAAAAGGGAGTAGAGTTTATTTCCCGCAATATCAGACCAATAGTTTGATAATACAGGGCATTTTTAAATCAGTAGTTATCTGGCAGATCTGTAATTAACGTTCTAGCACTCCACCGTTAGTGTACCTAAATTACGTCGAATCGACGTAAATTTAACCTAAAATGCTGCTTGGGATATATTAAAAATAAAATACTTTTTGGCCAAAGTCGTGATACAAAAGTCGTTACTAAAGTAATAAAATTCCGTATTTTAACATTAATTACAGAAAATTCATTTTTAGTCAAGAACTTTGATACTCAGTGTACCGACCACAGGCGTGGTTTGAATATGTCGCTTTCTTTCTAAAAACCTCTCGCTTCTCGATCTGCGCCTCTCAGCGGCCACCTTAGATGTGTCGACCTGTATACTTAGTTAATTATTGTTAATATAATAAACATATTGAAAACTTTGTTGTTTATTGTTGTATTAATTCTTCATCCCAATTTCCTCCGTCTATTCCGTCTAATTAATTTTAGGAGCTTTCTTATTCAGCGTTGATATTTAAAACTCCCGCTATGTTTCACCAAATTTAATTTTTAGTGGCCCCAGTTCATGCTTGGCGGCGCTGCTAAAGTGGACGCAACCTGTTGCAATGCTATAGCTATAGGAGTGTCCGGTATTAATATTTTAGCGTATTTGACTATACCTCAGTCGACCAACAGATATAGTAATAAAACTGCGCACAAAACTTTTAAGGTCCAAGTAGTCACATCTGTAGGCAGATACTGCCTTATTTATTGGTTATACCTGGTTCCGGTAAACCAATGAGAAGGGCATTCTAAGGTTTGTGTATATAATTCTTGTGTATAAGGTCTGCCTACCTGGATTGTAAACTTACCGCGCACATTTATTACTATATCTTTTGGCCGACTGAGGTATCGAAGTGCATGTACTTATTAGGGAAAATATTTTTTACTATGTACTTATTGCTTTTATTGAGTTTTTTTAATAACACCAGTTTCTTAAAGGAAATTCACTGTATAATGCGCCATAATAGGTAGGTATGTAATATTAACATCCAAACAATGGAGGGATAGGTATACAGGGTGTTTCATTTATCAGTGCAGAAAATTCAACTGGAGATTCCTCGCTGAATTGCTGAATTTTAAGGGGGGTTTGTCATAAAAACAAATTTTCTTAAAGCCTCCCCTAAGAAGTGACATCCCCTTAAAGTAGGGTAAAAAATTCACATTTATCGATTTTTTTCTGAAATGACTTGAAAAAATAGACGGCTATAGGTATTCGAATACTACTACCATGAAGCCTCCATTTTTACATAATTTTATCCACCCTTGTTCTCTGCAAGGGTGTGAATCATACTACCCCTAAAAGTTTTTTTTTCCAGAACTTTTTTCCTAATATTTTTATTTTATTTTTAAATTCACACTTTGGAGGGGCAGTTCAATTGGAAAAAAAATTGTCTCATAAAAATTTAACGGAAACTCAATACTTTTCCACTAAATAAATAAAATAAGCGGACTTACATAAATTAATAACAGTGTGATTTTTACATATAAATTTATAAAAATATGTAAATATGCAAAATATGTGAAATATTTACAGAATTAAACAAACATTAAATAACACAAAAAAAATAATAATAAACAATAAATAAATCATATTTAATTAAATTAACAATATTTTGTTTAAGACGGTGTTCAAAATGGGTACACTTTTTTTGAATACATGCCCTTATTTTATTTCTTTATTATAATAGTGGAAAAGTATTGTCGAGTTTCCGTGAAAATTTAAAGAGACAATTTTTTTTCAATTGAACTGGCCCTCCAAAGTGTAAATTAAAAGAAAAAAAAATATTAGGAAAAAAGTTCTGTAAAAAAAAAACTTTTGGGGATAGTATTATTCACACCCTTGCAGAGAACAAGGGTGGATGAAATTATGTAATTATGGAGGCTTCATGGTAGTAGTATTCGAATACCTAGCCGTCTTTTTTTTATTTCAAGTCATTTCAGAAAAAAATCGATAAATGTGAATTTTTTACCCTACTTCAAGGGGATGTTACTTCTTAGGGGAGGCGTTACGAAAATTTGTTTTTATGACAAACCCCCCTTAAAATTCAGCAATTCAGCGAGGAATCTCCAGTTGAATTCTCTGCACTGATTAATGAAACATCCTGTATATCCCCCCATTGTTTGGATTTTAATATTACACCTACCTATTATGGCGCATTATAGAGTGAATTTCCTTTAAGAAACTGGTGTTATTAAAAAACTCAATAAAAGCAATAAGTACATATACAGGGTGGGCCACGGTATACGAAACGGAAGATTATGGCCGTGTCTCTGGATTTTAGCATCTTTTTATTTTTGGAGTGGATAGAGACCCGGCAGAGGTACGTTTTAAAATTATATTCATAATGTACAGGGTGTCCCAAAAGCATAAAACATATCAAAGTTATGTTTTTTTAAATGGAATGCTCCTATGTTATTGCATTTTTAGACTGTCTGAGAAGAGAAAATAAGATTGGCTTTTACAGTTGCTGTTTAAATTCAGAAGTTTGTGAGTTATAAACAAGTGAAAATCGTCATTTTTCAAGTTCAAGGCCCTGTACAACGAAAACGGCTGAAGATAGAGAAAAACGGCTTACATGTCCCTATTTTAACTTTTCATGTACTATCCTACGATGTAGATGAAATGTTTATACAGGGTGATAAAAAATTTGAAAAATTCTGAGATTTCTCCACCCGTCACCAAATAAAAAAATCAAAGAAATACCATAGGATAGTACATAAAAAGTTAAAATAGGGACATCCCAAACAGCACAAAGTAGTCCTATGGACTACTTGCTTACATTATGAATATAATTTTAAAACGTACCTCTGCCGGGTCTCTATCCACTCCAAAAATAAAAAGATCCTAAAATCTAGAGACACGGCCATCTTCCGTTTCGTATACCGTGGCCCAGCCTGTATAGTAAAAAATATTTTTTTAATAAGTAGCATGCACTTCTAGTCCAAAGTATTTCCATATGGGTCATGAATTATTTTTCCTATTATGTAATTCGTTTTTTTCATTGAATAAGCGCCTAAAAATATAAAATTTTATAATTTTGTCTAATAAATTAATGTTAATTCGGAAACAATAATTTTTTTTTTTCTGCGACGGGCTAAAAGTTTGGCCTTTTTTCCCCGTTGACAGGTAGAAAAATGCCTCATTATATGAGCTGCATCTTATCGGGAAAAAAAAAGAATTAGCAGGGAAATAAATGAGTACTTATTTCCCCGAAATGGCGGCTTAGGTAGCTACTATTAACACTCAGATATCATTAAATTTATATCAAATATACGTAAAGGAAAGTTATACCTTATTATCCAAATGGCAATTATTAAGGGAATTTTCATGACAATCACTATCCATATTAATAATAATAAATTCACTCATTGAGACCTTACAAGAATCTTTGCAAAACTATCTAAAATTTTAATTAAATTATGACGTTTATCGAATTAAGTCGTTTCGTTACCAGGCAACGTCGATTACTATAAAAGACAGTTTGAAAATCCTTTGAAGACGACCTCAAAAAGATTCAATCGTTTTATGAAGAGAAAGGAAAAACTCTCTTCAGTTACCGAGGAGAGGGAAGCAACAGTTGAAACTTTGGCAAAAGCAGATGATCTACAAGAGATTAGTTCGGTTTCTGTTGCTTGTCAGTGTAATTTTGATGCACCCAAAACCGAACAGTTTAGATTTGAATCTACCTTTTACCCAGAAAATGAAACTAGTACTCAGTGTGATATAATTGCTACCAAGACATTCGTATCAACCGAGGAAAAGTGTGTAGGCCCAGATGACAATGTTACCAATAATTGTGTTGGAGGTTTTCACGGTTACGAGTCGTTAAAAACTAACGAAGAAATAGGCAACATTGCTGGCTTAGATTTTGAGAGGTTTAAATTTTTCTTTTCGCTCATTTCAGTTAGTACACATGGAAATAGGAAAATGTCGCCAGAAAATAAACTGTTACTATTTTTTATGAAAATCAAATTAGGAGTAACATACTGTGCTCTGAGTGTATTTTTTGGTATTCACCGTAGCACTGTGTCAAGGACATTCATTTCAGTGTTAATGGAATTGGTACAGAGGACAAGAAATTTTGTATTTTGGCCATCAAAAGACATGGTGCAATATACATTGCCTCGTGCTTTTAAACTACACTACCCCAACTGCCGAGTTATAATCGACTGTACAGAAATTAGAATAGATCAGCCACATTCAGTTGAACATCGTATTTACTCATATTCACAGTACAAAGGTGGTTTTACAGCAAAAGTGTTAGTGGGGATTACACCAAGTGGTTTTGTTTCATTTCTGAGTAAGAGTTATGGTGGCCGATCTTCAGATACTTACATCACCAACAACTGTGGAATTTTAGATATTTTAGAAGGAGATGTAGTTTTGGCTGACAAAGGTTTCCCACAGATTCACTGCCAAAAAAATGTTACAGTAGTAATGCCACCTTTTGTAAGGGATGGTAGGCTGACAGAAGAAGAAGTCATGGAGACTTACAATGTGGCTAGCGTCCGCATTCATGTAGAAAGGGCAATTCAAAGAATTAAAACTTACAACATTTTAAGTCATATAAGTTATGATTTGTTTCCTCATTTAGATAACATACTGTTGATGTGTTGTGTATTGACAAATTTACAAAATCCAATAATAAAACAATAATAATTAAATATTATGTTTGAATTTATTTTTTCCAAATTTGTTGCATAAGAAAGGTAACATTTAAAAAAAATAAATGTCTTACAATTTCAATATTAAGGTGCGTGTAAATTCCATGTCGAACTTAACAGGCACTAATATAAATGAGTTGTCAACACTGCAAAATACCATTAAATCGCAGTATTCCAAGTTATGAATTAATAAATTTATCATAATTTGACTATAATATTGTTACGGGTCTCACAATAAATAAATCACCACCAAAGTCTGTAAATTCCTTTATTGTTTAATACCACAAGTACTTATAACCTCTAATAATTATTCTAAATAATCAAAACACAAACAGCTGACTACACTACTACTTGCACTTGTCTATTCTTTCTATCCGCTATCTGTCACTACTGGCTCCCTTACTTCACACTTTACTTCTGCTCTGTCTATACTTCAGTCTTCACTGTTTCACGTTCAGGATACTACTACTTTTCACGCAACCGCAGGCTGTCCTTATATAGTCCCCCGACGCATCAGAAGTCACGTTCTACTCTGTTCTAGCAGGTACATTCTCGAACGTCGCACCGGCGCACCAGCCGTCGATTCATGGATTCTGGAAATGTCAGATTGTTCGGCGAGCCCACTCCAGAAATCCATAGAACTAACGTCTGTCTGTCGATGTGTCACATGACATGTGACTGGAACTGTCGCGAACATGTCATTGACTAACTCAGTATAAAATTAGAATGTAAACAAACAAGCAAATTCGTGGACTAGAATGTTAAAGGTTAAAGAAGCAATAAGCAATTACTAGAATTTTTCCAGAGCAGTCTCGTTATAATATGTATGTTTCTTCTTTAAACAAATATTCCCATCTTTGCTTGTCAAGAAATCACAAAATGGTAGGATATCATTGGCTCCAACTTGTTTACCTTAAAAAAAATATTGTAAGATATTTTCAAACTTTTCGGTGATTATTTTTACTAACCTTTATAGGGACACTTTATTTCCAGCAGTTTTGAAACTGTGTCACAATTGTCCATAACGAGACCGTCAGGTGAGGCTGCTAACCATGAATCTAGCTGGGCAATTACTAGACCCCTTTCATAAACAATGACATTAAATTTTTTCCTGTATATGTCCCTTGCGACAGGTTCCATCATGATGCCATGATTAACAAATTTATTAGACCATGATTTTGGCCAGAAATATTTTTCCAGTTTGTTGTTCCACTCGTCTTTTGAAAATGTGAATAATGCATATGCACGTGATGCGGTTATTCTAAATTGCCTCTCCCGTTTCCATTCGGTTTTACTGTTGCATGTGTTTGTGCAAACATTTATAGCATCACACTATCATTTTTTCATATATATTTTTACAACAAGTATTGACTTCATCATGTGACATCACAGAGTGCAGTTCATTCAACAATTGCGATGTCTGTTGATGAGAAAACATGAAGATCGTCAATTCTTCTTCGTGATCAGGCTCTGCTTCGACAGAAATATGCTGCTCTACTAAATCACTAAAACAAATTGAAAATATAAACATTATTGACTTAAACACTGCAGTACGTATTTGTTACAGGATTACCTTGTTATGTAACAAAAATTAATACATACCACACATTAGATGTGCTGTTCACAACCTCTTCGATTACTTCGTCCAGGATTTCTCTGCACATGGTATATAAACTTGCCTTCAACATATTACTGAGCGAACAATTTATATTTTTTAAATCACCCCAAAGCTCTTCCACATTAATTGCAGTATATGTTTCTACGGTTGTAGTTTCCTTTCCAAACAATTCTGTAAATGGAACACCTTTCTGATATTTTTCCATCACAGTGTGCTTTGTGACTGGATTTTTCCATTCGCATGGCTGACTGGTTTTTGTCTCACCGTTTTCTAAATTTACAAACACAACCAAAGCCGCAATATGTTTGCAGAAGCTACTAATACTAGCCAAGCAATTACATAATGAGCTCTCTACATTTCTTATATTGTTGACCTGGAAAAATAAATAGGTATAAGTATTCATTTATTTTTGGTTATAAGTAGGACCTATGTATTTAGTAAGTATATTATAATAAAACTGTAATAATCACCTGCAGTGATACTATATAAGGAGGACTATTAATTGAAGTCTGCCTTATTACTTTGGCTGTGATTTCACTGTAATTATCAAACACAGATTCTAAAACATTTATCACATGGCCAGACTGGACCAAATTACGGCCCTTTTTCCAAACAGATTCACGTTTGTTAACGTCCACATTTATAAAGTTTATGTGATTAAAACCGCTATACAAAACACGAGACATACTGAACTGAATAATAATTCACTCTTATTAGTCTTATTGCACAAAATACAAAATTAGCTTTTACTGTGACAACACTAGTAACACAACTACAACACCTTCTTTCTTGTCCTTGGTAATGTAATATTTATTGTGTAATGTGATCATGCAGAAACTTTGCAGTTCTCCGCCAGGCGTCGCTGTTTCGACTTTTCTGCACGGTTCCTATACACGGTATGCCGATTGCGTTTTCTATTTTGGTCAACTACTGCGCAATGACGTCATGTGGTTTCAACGCGACGAGATGGTTTAAACGTCAAATTTTAATGCTTCCTTCCTTGGTTGATGGTTGCTTGTGTTTTTCTTTGTGCTGGAGCTGTAAAATATTATGTATTAGATTGTTATGAGTATTACTGTTTTATCATTGTGTTAAAAGTGTTATTACATCTGATAAACATGCCTTGTTGTGCAATTTCGAACTGCAAGAACAACAATTATTACGTGACTAAAGGCAGTTCAATTAAATACTTTAGATTTCCAGCAGAGGAAAATATGATGAATCAGTGGGTTGATGCATGCTGTAGAAAGAGGAGACAAAATTGATTTAAAAAATGGTAAGTATACCTACTTCAATTAGGTACTTAAGAGATATTAATCGTAAAATAAGTTTTGATAATAATAATTGTAAAAAGAAGTTGGACAGAAAATAATTGTCAAAATTTATGAACTGTAAACTAAAACAATAAAATTATCAAAAGGTTTGTTATACACCTTTATGTTCATATTCATTGTGCATTCATTTGTTTTTATATTTTTTTCATTATACAGGGTGTCCCAGCTTATTCGAAGCGGTCTCTGTAGGCCAAACGATGGACTTTTTCGAAAACCTTTTTGAAAATTCAAGTACAGAATCACAATGACCATAATTTAAAATTATTTTGGAGTATAAAGAGTGTCCCATATGACAGTGACACACATATCAAAGTTATGTTTTTTTAAATGGAAAGCTCCTATGTTATTGCATTTTTAGATTGTCTGAGAAGAGAAAATAGGATTGGCTTTTACAGTTGGTGTTTAAATTCAGAAGTTTTTCGTGTATATGTGTATCGTGGTAAAAACTGCCTCTGCATTAACTACACGTAGAAAATAAAAGTGTAGAAATCATTTACTACATGTAGTATTCCGAACCCTGGTTCTCATCCGGTCCCTGCTTCGTTCGCGGTAAATTAAAATCCTGAACCAGTTCCCACTTAGGCATGCGCTCTACGACAATCCGGGATAGTTCTGCTGCTGATTTCTGAACTGATCCCAAATCGCTGTATCCGCGAACGAAGCTAATCAAATGTGAAGATGAAGATTGATCTACTACTAAATCCATGAAAATCCTAGGCCAGGAAGGATAAAAAGAAGGAAATTGAGTAAAGACAAAGTCATAACAGTCAATTTAAAAACAAAAGCGAAAGTTTGTAATAAATAAAATAATAATAAATAAATCTAATCCTAAATCCTAATCTGGGTAATAATAAAAATAACTATAACTAATTATTGTTATCACCATAATGAAAATATCCGCTTCCGATGTTAATAAAATGATATTCAGAAATGAAAATGAACGTAGTATAAAATCGGATTGGTTGTTCTTGCAATTGCAACTAGTGATTAGTTTTACCAACGTCTTACCTGTTACAGGCAAAGTCTAGCTTTAGTTTTATACCTACTTATGTATTATTTTTATATAGCAAATAATCCAACGTTTTAAACAGTGTCGGGGTGTATGCATCTGATAATGATAATAATAATATCTTGTAAATGTGTTGGTGAATTCATATCCGGATCTTACCTGTGAATGTATGTCGTAAAATAACTCTACTTAGATAGAAAAAGAACTTTTTAGATTACCAGAAAATGAATTACTAATAATCATAATTATCGCGTATGTGATGACAGATTCTTCTAACAAGTGAAGAGATTGTTGTGTGTGTGCAACCCTCCCATTCACCCAATATGGGCAATTGTTTTAGCAACCCAGCAACCCCTGACAGGGTGGACAGAAATCCCAAGAGAAATAATGTGAACCCTATCGAAGACAGTTTACCTGTTAATGCAAATCCTGTGCCCCAAACCGAAACCGTGCGACCAATAATAGTTAATCCGGAACCGGAACCTACGAACGCGAAAATATTCGTAGCTCTTTATGATTATGATGCCAGAACAGATGAGGATCTTAGCTTTAGAAAAGGAGAACACTTGGAAATTTTGAACGATACTCAGGGTGACTGGTGGCTCGCTAGGAGCAAAAGAACAAGACAAGAAGGCTACATTCCATCTAATTATGTTGCAAAGTTGAAGAGTATTGAAGCTGAACCGTAAGTGAATATTAAGTTTTTTTTTGCATGTTCATTAAATAAACGGTGAATATTGAATTGAGCGGCATGGATATAGCGCGATTTGTCTTCTACTTTCGGATAGCTTGTGTTTTTAGGAGTATCAAGGTACCATTGAATTTTTGCGGCGGCAAGTAATAGTCGAGAAATAAGGCCTTAAAGTGTCCTTGCCCTACCTACGTATCTTCGAACATATGCGGTCGAACAGGAAGCACACTCTTCATCGTCGTGTGCAGCGACGGAGAGCGAGCTACCTGTTCGAGCGCATATGTTCGAAGATATATGTATTAGGGCAAGGATGACGACACTTTAAGACCTTATTTCTCAACTATTACTTTCAAGTCTTTGGTCAGGGTAGGTTTTTTTTCCTTCAAATGTTCGTAAAATGAATAAAACCTACCCTGACCAAAGACTTCATGGAACCGGTAGGTAGCTACTATTACGGTCTCGTGACACTTTAAGGCCTTATTTCTCGACTATTACTTGCCGGCGCAAAAATTCAATGGTACATTGTTACTCCTAGAGACACAAGCTATCTGAAAGTAGGAGACAAATTTCCCTATACCCATGCCGCTCAATTCAATATTCACCAAATAAATTATTTATCCGAGGGTGAAAACAGCACCTATTACCCTAAGTTTATTATACCTATATGTAATATACCTGTTATAGAACATTTCAAGATGTTTTAGAGTCATAAATCAGATACAAACAAATCATTTTACATTTAGGATAGATCAGGTAGAATAGAATTGCTGAGAAAGTAAACATTACACTACATGTATAGGGACCCTTTAGATACCTGCAGATAGTAGTGTTTACTTTCTCCCCAACCTACCCTGCCCATCTATTGTCAAGTAAACTGCTTCCTGTGGGTTTATGAGTGCCTCTGGATTTACGACTTTCAAATGTTGTGAAATGATCTATAGGTACATACCTATACCTATATGATTGTCCAGATGATTATACAGGGTGTTAACTACCAACTAGAACAAAATAAAGGAGGCGATTCTACGACTTTTCTAAGAAAAAAAGTTCCTATTAACATGGGTCCGCAAATGCACCGTTTTCGAGATACGTTCAAAAAAATGTTTTTTCTTACTTTTTTTGCAATATCTCAAGACCCGTTAGAACTACTTACAGGCTCCAGCTTTTGTATAGGTTTTTACATTAATAATACTTTTAAGGCTTCGAACTAATGTTCTAAGATATGCCAGTGGTAGAGATATTAGGGTTGTGTAAGGGTTTCACCCCCCTAACTATTATGGCACTGGAAAAATTGTCATTTTGAGAGCAAATTTCAAAGCGTCAATGTATTTTACACAAAAAAGTACTCCTGATCAAAAGTTGTAGAATCCACCGTTCTCGAGAAAAAAAGGCATTTTATGATCAAAAACGTACAAAATTCAACATGAACAAAAACAGAAATGTATTTATTTATCCTTATATAAAATCGAGATGTCACGTACAAGGTTGAAGCTTCGAAATGCGCGCGTCGCTCACCGCTGTAAATGTTGGAGTGTACAGATCCCTGCTTTCACATAAAGCGAAATCTGTACAGTGACTAAACTTATACAATGATGACACACACCTACGCGAGAAATCTTTCGGTAGATGGCGCGTAAACTGTGTAGATTCCAGAGAAGTGAAGGTTGAGGATGCAACAATACAATTGTGACCCCTACGCCAGAAATCTTTTGGTAGATGGCGCGTAAACTATGTAGATCCCAGAGATGTGAAGGTTGAGGCTTCTAAACAATACAATGATGACACCTACGCGAGAAATATTTCGGTAGATGGCGCGTAAACTGTGTAGATCCCAGATATGTGAAGGGTGAGGCCTCGAAATGCGAGTGTCACGCACCACTGCCAATGTTAGATGTGGTGTCGAAAATTTCAATGCAACATTTTCCATTAAAATCAGTATTTATAAAACAAGAAGTAGCATATGTTGTGCGATTGAAGATCAGTTTAAGATTTAAATAAAGATAATAAATAAGATTCGTCGTTGAAAGAGCCAGATCAATTTAAGAATCAGATAAAGAATATGAATAAGATTCAGATAAGAGACAACACCGTACAATGTAGTTGGACATATTATGAAGAATTTCAGATGTAATAGGAGACGAGTAAAAAATATCGCAGACAACTTGGATGTATTAGAGATATTAGAGTTCAAAATGTGCGTAATGGACAAAGTTGAAGTTTGACTATCAATTTAAATATTCTGAAATAAACGTTTCTTCAACATTCGTTAGTTAGACTCGGGGGAATCCCACGATGAGTGTACGGTAGGTGACCTGAGTAAACAGGAAACAGTGAAAATATACGAATAATAATATTTTACACACCTACCTATTTTGTACGTTTGAATGATTCCCTAATAAGTAGAAAATTCTGATAGTTTGTTTACGAAATTTAATAAACCGAATGAGACAATAACGATTAGGTTTGAAAGCTTATTACATTGTTACTATTTAATAATCTGAAGTTTGTTGAATTGGCCGTCGCGGCATCTGAAGTGTCCGTCGGCAAATCGTTGGCGGGAAGCGAGCTGGAATCATATCCTATTTCAAGTAGGTACTTCCGTGTGGAATACCCTCTTCCGATGAACTGTCAAGTAATTCCTAAAGTTCTTCAATTTGTGGTAAATCTATAACAATTCGTTATCAAGATTCACAATGATTCTATTTTGCTTTTGAAAATATGAAGAACAATAATTGTTTGGGGTTCTTATCACAGGCGCAATTATATTTTACGACCTGTCTAAGACGCCGGCGGTAGGGTACAGAAAACAGCTTTAGTTCCTGTAATTCCCAATAAACGCGGATTAATGAATAGTGGCGGTGTAGCGATAAATGCGGGTAAAAGAATTATATATTGATAAGGATAAGAAATAATTAGGAAAAACAAGCGGGTACTTACAGTTTGGATAACGACAGCGGAGCGTGCGGATATTGCGGAGCGCGGAGCGATATTTTGCGTGCGACCGTCTCGAAGTATATCTTGAGTCTCTCTCCACCTGTAGGTTCTTCCTTCAGGGGTGCGGGGCGAGTATCGATGCGTCGTATTATTGCACTCTGCCGTCCGGACCACAGGCGGGTGTAGGAACGGGAAATGGGGACGGAACAATAATAATTATAGACTCAAACTAAAATTCAAGAGTATATCGGAATTGATGTCCATTGATGAAACAGGAAACTATGACAATCAGCTGCAGTCACTGAAGCGAAATATGTTATTTTGCCAAAGCGTCGTCAGACTTTCAAGGTAAAAAAATGCGATATTGCATGTGAAATGTACCTAACACCTGTGCATGTACCTATACGAACATGTTCTTGAAAATATATCCGAAGATACTAATTTATGGCACATGGAGGGGGGTCCAGCGGCCTGCACTAAGAAAGTCCTTCTTAGAAGAGAGTTGGGAAGACCATGAAGAACAGACCAATTGAATGGAGTGGAGGGACATCTGACCTTAACTTAGTTTCACTATGGCACCTACATAAGGGTGGAGAACATACCTATAGTAACATTAGGAAGATATTAATTTGCTTTGAAAATGAAAGGGAAGGAAATAAAACGGCATAAAAAATAAATCTTGAGAGTGCAATGAAAGTCCAGTCCTGGCAGAAGCGCCCATTAAATACCCCGAGTCTCGGATGTAACCACTTGACGACAATGCCAAGCGCTTCGAAGCGTATGCAGAGACGGACCCACATTATATCCGCTTTTTCATATCGCAATCAGACCACAGGGAGTGATGTTACGATTTTTGGAATATAAATGAAAAATAAAAGCAAAATTCAAAATAATAATTCTGCTACTGTTAACCTCGAAGATATTCCTTGCTCTGAAAGTGAAGAAAAAAATAGGGTTATTACATCCGCGTCTCTTACAGTTTCACTATGGCACCTATATAGGGGTGGAGAACATACCTATAGTAACACCAGGAAGGTATCCATATGCTTTGCAAATGAAAGGGAGGCCACAAAACGGCTTTAAGAACCGATTTTGAGATTGCAATGAAAGTACGGACCTGGCAGATGCGATGATTAAATACGTCGAGTCATGGGATGTAACCACTTGAGGACAATGCCAAGCGCTTCGAAACGTATAGTCACGTACTGGCATTATATCCGCTTTTTCATATCGTGAACAGACCACAGGGATTGATGTTACGATTTTTGGAACATAAATGCAAAATAAATGCAAAATTCAAAATAAAAACCGTGCTACTGTTAATCTCGAAGATATTCCTTGCCCTGAAAGTGAAGAAAAAAAAGAAACTCGACCGTAGTGTCAAAGAGGCCTTAGTTGTGACCTTAATATTAGTTTGCAATAGCTGTTTTTAGCTTCTTACCCACCCAGCACCCCTATTTCGCTCCTCGGTATCCTGTACAATATTAATGTTAGGGAGCATTTATGTTAGTTGTGAAGATTACTTCAACTCGGGGATCACTTCAGATAAGGGCGCGCGTATGCGCGCCTTCATGACCTAGTTTTATTTATTTATTATGTATTTATTCTAGACGAAGTTGAAAATAATCTGGCTACAAGCACAAGAAAAATAGGTGCAAATTTGAATTTGTGACATGTTACAGTATGGAAAATTTTGAAAATAAATTTTTTGTTCATGTTGAATTCTGTACTTTTTTGATCATAAAATGCCTTTTTTTTCTCGAGAACGGTGGCTGTTATAGCTTTTGACCAGGAGTACTTTTTTGTGTAAAACAACATTGGCGCTTTGAAATTTGCTCTCAAAATGACAATTTTACCAGTGTCATAAAAGTTAGGGGGGTGAAACCCTTACACAACCCTAAAATCTCCACCACTGGCATATCTTAGAACATTAGTTCGGGCCTTAAAAGTAGCTATTATTAATGTAAAAACCTGTACAAAAGCTGGAGCCTCTAGTTCTAACGGTTCTTGAGATAACGCAAAAAAAGCAAGAAAAAACATTTTTTTGAACACCCTGTATCTCGAAAACGGTGCATTTGCGGACTCATGTTAGTAGGAACTTTTTTTCTTATAAAAGTTGTAGAATCACCTCCTTTATTTAATACTAGTTGGTAGCTAACACCCTGTATATTACCTACTCTACAGGGTGTCCCGTATCGTTATGTTCAAATTTTTTGAGCATATAGCAGGCTTAATTTTGAGTCCAAAAAACCCAAAAGTGGCAGGTCTATCTTTACTCGTTACGAAGTTACAGGCCTAAGAAAATTATGACTAGTAAATAACAAAGATTCAACTTTGAAAACCACACAACCACATGTGTTGTGGTTTAGGCTAATAATTTATTGTTATGGTGGCGACATGAGTAAATGTCACCAAAATAAACATTAGAAGAGGTTCTCCTGCTCATACAAAATGGCATTTGGATTCAAATAAATGGGACACCAGCATATTTCGGAATTGGCGTTTGTAACTAAATTCCAAAAAGCAATTATTATTGGATCGTATTCAGCATGCTGGTCAAGAGATCGGTCGCGAAAAAAGACGAGAAATTAGAACTGTTACTTCTGCAATAGGCCTCCGAGCACAAGTTTGTATTCAG
The DNA here is from genome assembly GCA_910589415.1 of Malachius bipustulatus. Taxonomy (NCBI): domain Eukaryota; kingdom Metazoa; phylum Arthropoda; class Insecta; order Coleoptera; family Melyridae; genus Malachius; species Malachius bipustulatus. Next base: position 59,194,035 of record OU342632.1, read on the forward strand.
CAAGGAATAGGACATTTTTAACACATGATAAACTAAAGATGTGGTCAATAAAATAAGCTTTATGCGGTTTTCAAAGTTAAATCTGCTATTTAGTAGACATTATTTTCTTAGGCCTCTAACTTCGTAACGAATGCAGATAGACCTGCCACTTTTGGGTTTTTAGGCTTAGGAATAAGTCTACTATATGCTCACAAGATTTGAACGTAACGATACGGGACACCCTGTATAATTATTATTCTTGGTTTAGAGCCAGGGTTGCCAACTCTCTTGTTTTGGCCCTGAGTCTCAAGTTTTGAAGAAATTCTCCAGACTTCGCCTTTAAACGTGAAATCTCTGAGTTTTGAGTTTAACTTTGATCTGTTACGATTCTATACCTGCTTTACCAAATACAGGGTGTTAGTAAATAAGTGCGACAAACTTCGGGGGGTGATTCTACATGAAAAAAATTAAGATTTTGGTCATTATTTACATCCGGGTATCCTACAGTTTCACTATGGCACCTATATAGGGGTGTCATATTCATATCGTATCCAGACTATAGGGACTGATGTCACGCTTTTTGGAATGTAAATGCAAAATTCAAAATAATAATCGTGCTACTGTCAATTTCGATGATACTGTATTGTTCTGAATACAAGCCGCACCTTTCCAACTACTGAGTGTTCTCAAGTTCACATGCAGATAGTTTTCGAGTCCTGTGGCTTGCTTTCGGGATCATAGTAGTATTTTTCTGACTAGGTAGGTATTAGTTTAGTAGAAGTTGAAATCGAAAAAGTGCAAGATAAATTTTTGAAATACCTGTTTTACATTGCTACAATAAACTACAAATCATATTCAACCCTTTATTACCTAAACGGACTAATATGTATATGTAAATACAGTGTGACCCATTTGTTCTTGAAACACCCTGTAGAATCTTAATTTATGGTGCGATTTTGAAAAAAATTCTTTTAAACCATAGAGCTTGATAAACTATATTTTGGGAGCAAAAAGCGTCTCATTCCTACAATATCCAGGGCCTACTAGATCAGTGTTTACTTGTAAAATCTCAAAAATTCATATTAGCGATTTTTTTAGAAAAAAATTGGGCACGCCACGGAATTCACCAGCCCTCAAAACGGTACTGTACCAAATTTTATTGGAAATGTCAGAGTAAAAAGGATTGTTGAGTTTTCTATGAAGTTGTTAAATAAAGTACTTATTATCTATTAACAAATGCTTCTATAAACCTTCTAAAGTACTTTATTTAAACTAAAACTCTCCAAACGTCTATACAATATTTTCAAAACTGACTTATTTACATCAAAATTCTAATAATAATTGTAACTAAGTTATTACAAAAACAAATCAAAAACAATAAAATAAACTACTTCGATGCATTTCCAACAAGGATCTTGTAGTTATTTTAAAAATTCATAATAATACTCCGAATTTTCATAAATTAATTTGAAAAAGGACAAAAGCTATCATAAGTAAAAATTAAAATTAAAAAAAAAGTAAAAAAAAAGTAAAAATAAAAATAAAAAATTTTTTTAAAAAATATAAAAAAAAAAAATTAATAAATAAAAAATTATAATTAAAAAATTAAAGTACCTACATTATCACCAACTAGATGTACCGGGTGGGCATTTAAGAATGAACAGCGGCCATATCTTGGAAAATATTGATCCTACAGTTTCAAAATGAAAATTTTCCTGACATAAGTGACTATGCGAAATGCAATGAAAATATTTTCAAGATGGTCGCACTTCCGGAAATACCGGAAGTTGACAACTACTTCGTTATTTTAACGGGGACACCCTGTAAAATATTATATTTTTTAAATGTCTGAAGAAATCGAATACAGGTGGTTTTCACCACAGGAATTTAGATTGAGCGGTTTATGAGTTATAAACAAGTGAAAATCGCAATTTTCCAACTTCAAAGCAGTGTAGAACTATAACGGCTCAATATATCTAAAAACGGCTTACATGTCCCTATCTTAACTTTTTACAAGGTATCATACCATGTGGTTTGAATTTTTATACAGGGTGATGAAAATTACCAGATTTTTCATCACCCTGTAGAAAAATCTAAACTACATAATATAATACCTTGTAAAAAGTTAAGATAGGGACATGTAAGCCGTTTTTAGATATATTGAGCCGTTCTAGTTCTACACTGCTTTGAAGTTGGAAAATTGCGATTTTCACTTGTTTATAACTCATAAACCGCTCAATCTAAATTCCTGTGGTGAAAACCACCTGTATTCGATTTCTTCAGACATTTAAAAAATATAATATTCTACAGAGTGTTTCCGTTAAAATAACGAAGTAGGTGTCAACTTCCGGTATTTCCGGAAGTGCGACCATCTTGAAAATATTTTCATTGCATTTCGCATAGTCACTTATGTCAGGAAAATTTTCATTTTGAAACTCTAGGATCAATATTTCCCAAGATATGGCCGCTGTTCATTTTTAAATGCCCACCCGGTACAATTTCTATTTTGTCTCTCTTGACCTTTTCGAATAAATTAATGAAAATTCGGAGTTCTATTATGAATTTCTAAAATAACTGCAAGATCCTTATTACTCTGACATTTCCAATAAAATTTAGTACAGTACCGTTTTGAGGGCTGGTGAATCCAGTAGCGTGCACAGTTTTTTTCTAAAAAAATCGCTAATATGAATTTTTGAGATTTTACAAGTAAACACTGATCTAGTAGGCCTTGGATTTTGTAGGAATGAGACGCTTTTTGCTCCCAAAATATAGTTTATCAAGCTCTATGGTTTAAAAGAAATTTCTTTAAAATCGCACCATAAATTAAGATTCTACAGGGTGTTTCAAGAACAAATGGGTCACACTGTATATATGTGTAAAAATTATGAATGTAGTAAACCACCGTTATTTTTAATTATTTGAAAATTTAACACACCGCTTGCCTTTACCTAATTTTCAAATATGTGTAAAAATATATATTTAGTTTCAGCTATTTCGGAGAGTTACAATATACTCGACCGACGCGAACGAATACAAAACAAATAGTGTCGCTTCAACTCTGTTCTGTTCCAAACCGGGAACGTTCCTGCTTATTCAGCGGTAGCTGGATAAGCTATATTTTATTAACTAGTTAGCAAAGTTAGCCTCATAACTCCTCCGTCCCTAAGAGGAAACTTTGGGGTGAACAAAGTTGACGTTCGAACACATGGCTACATAGGTATATGATTTCTAAAAAATTCTTACAGAAATATTAAAATTAACTGGGCTAGAGATTACAGGTTCCCCAAAAAACCCTAAAAATAAAAATAAAAATAAAAGACAAGAAAACTCAAAATAAACAAAGGTATTTATGAGCTACGTTTACTAGGGGTTGGAAATGCTTGTGTTGTGACATTTCGATATCATCAGCAACCTCCTTGTTGTCCTTATTACAAAAAATAGTCTTGTATACTTAGTTAAAATTAAAGTCCTATAGCGTATTATGATGGCTATTATTATTATCAGGCTAATTAGGAATACAATTGGTACATTAGAATGTGACCACAGGGTGTCGCTAGAAAGTATTGATAGAGGTGCGCTTTTCTCTTGGTCTAAGGTTAGTTTTGCCAGTTGATCTAAACTGAATGACTTGAGGTTTAACTGGATTGGTTTTACATTTGATATGTTTTGGGTAATAGACGGTAAGTAAACAGGCTCTTCTATAACCGTTCCTTCAAACTGTTTGGTTATAAATTTACAAGAGTAAGGAACGTTTACCAGATAAGTTCCTTTGAGTCTGTGAACTTCTTCACTTCCACACTTTTCATGCACTAGCACTTCATCTGAAGCAATTATTAGGTACTTCTGGTCACTAACCGTCTCAACAAGGATGTCGTTGACATCGACCTTTACGTGTAGGCAACGAGGATTTTTCTTAACTCGGAGTAAGCTCTGGATCCTTAAGAAACTATCAACTAGACACCTGTGTGTCTAGTTGATAGTTTCTTTCGATGTCGGAGGTTCTGCAGAAGTATTCTTGTTGGATTTCCAAACACTTAGTTGTGAGGTAGTAGATGTTTTCGTCATTCATCGCCACATAAGAGGTTGGAGGAATAATGGTAGTATGTTTCATAGTGGGAATATAATATAAGTGGTATAGGTCGTAGGTCATAGGATCGATCAGGGGAACATGTAAAAGAAATACCGCGTGTTCTTCCGTTACATAGTAATCTACAGAAATCGTTCTAGTAAAGAGAACGTTGTCGTATGAGTAATAATGTTTTGGATCGTGATGTTTTGACAACTCAAGTCGCATACTATTAATTTATTATTATTTATTTATTATTTAATTTAGTTCATTTATTATTGATAAATGAAGGGTGTTAAGGGTTGCAAAGCTTATTGCGGTTAAAATTTGTTCCACAATATGTGTGAGATCCGATAAACTAATTTTGAATGTTACTATCGTGTTTACATATTGTTGATCCTCGCTTCTTATCATTCTTATAACTTCCTCTATTCTTTTAAAGTTGGCTGACATGTTTCTAACCGTGTCTTCGTAGTGTTTAATCAAATGCTGATTCAGAGAGTTGTTTATTGAAATGTTTAATTATGTTTTTCTGATTGAGTTTTAAATCCATAATGGCTTTATCATATCTCTCACCATCTGAAGCATCTAGGTTTCCCGATATAAATTTAAATACTGAACCAAGAGCGTTTATAATACCCCTTTTAGATCTATAAGTTTTCTTAAGAATATCAGGGTGTAAGGTGTTAACCAGGGACGTCAGTCTTTTGCATTGATTTTACACGTATTCTAAGTCAATCGTGTGGGAAAAGGGTAATTTTCCTTTGGTCTTTTGATAGAAATCATCGATAAAATTTTCAAGTTGGATAATTTTTAAACCTAGTTCTCTAATTGGATAATTATGCAGGAATGTGTGATGCGATTTCTGAACTCGTGTTTGACCTAATTTGAAGGGTAATATTCCGGGATTATTTTCTAATGATTTAATTTCGATTTTAGAGGTCGGCGCTTGGGCTTGCGGGGGGGCTGTCGCTACTATCAGTAGGAGAAGCGCTTGGAGAAGCATCTGAAACAAAAGGATTGGTCATTTGGTACTTCCTGCGTGGTTTCAACTCTTGTTTATTATATACCTTCCCTTTGGTAGTTTTGATTTTGATACCTTGGTCGTTCCTAACTTTTACATGTTTGTACAATGGGGTAGTTTTGTTTCTGGGGGACGTCGACAAAAACGCATCTAAGGTGTTCTGAACTGGAGGGTGATCTATTCTTTGTCGGTTTTCCCTCTCAATGTACTTTTGTTTGGTATCTTTAGCACATTCGTATGCTTGATTATATAGAATCTTAGTTCTGTGTTGAAGATCGCTAAGATAATCATTATAGTGATTTCTAGATTCGATTTCCAAAATGTCCTTATTTTCTAGGTGACCGAACAAGAGTTCCGTTGGCCTAAATTTAGTTGTACTGTGAATGGATCGGTTATAGATTATTACCGCATTCTCGAAAACGTTATCTTTAAGGACCTTTTGGTTTTGCAGGGACAAAGTTCTCATTATCTCTACGATGGTTCCGTGGACTCGTTCTATCGGGCCATTTGTGTTTGGGTGGAGAGGTGTCGTGACATGGTGTTCGATACCGTATGTTTTTAACAACCCCTTAAATAATTCCGTGTTGAATTGGCCATCGGTTACCACAACTCGTGGCAGTTTATTTTATTTTTATTTATTTATTTACACCACAAAATATGTTACAATTTAATATTCATTCTTAACATTTTACCAGAGATCGCAGAGAACAAACAATTATTGTCTAACAGCAGCCTTCTTTTTTTACCCAGCAAGGAGGAACACTATGTTCCCGTACGCTGGTGTGGTTCATAATTCAAAAAAACACTAGTAAACTAATAAACCCAAACAAACAACACAAAACAAAATACCCTAAAAAAAAAACATCAAAGAAAAGTAAACAAATAAGCCGACGGTGGGATGCAGTCCCACACATCGATCAACTCCAATCCTGAACTCTAATCCAGTTCTTTAAAAGAGTCCTATCTCTTTTCTCACCTACATTATTCAGCAACTTAAGTTCTTTCGGCAGTCTATTGAACACGGAAATAGCTGTATATCTGTATCTACACTTGCCACTGTTTAGCTTGCATGCAATCAGTGGGATGCTCTTATTTCTGGTCGCAGTGTCATTACTTAAGTACTCTCTTCTTAAGTTACTATATTCATAGAGTAAACATTCATATTTGTATGCCTGTTCAATTGTAAGTGGCCTGATGGCAATGTTTATCTTTTTGTAGCTGTCACCGAAGACAATCTTTAACAAACGCTTTTGTAAACTGGTCAGTGTAATCAGAACACTCTGGTAAGCAGAACCCCACGCCAAAATACCATATGTGGCTATGCTGTGAAATAATGCATAGTACACTGACAGTAATTGACTTGTATTTAGTACAAATTTCAATCTGTAAAACACAAACAACAGATATTTAGTTTTTTTTTATAATGCAGACTATGTGATCCTCCCATCTGAACTTGCAATCCAAGACCAAACCTAAGTATTTTGTTTTAGTTGTTCTACAAATATCAGTATTATTAACAGTAACTGAGAAATCGCCGGGATGAGAGTCATCATATTTACCAAATGTCATAAATACTGTCTTTTGTATGTTTGTCGCTAATTTATTTTTATAGAACCAATTAAATACTATGTTTAGTTTGTCAGTAAGAATATTGTTAACCCTTAGTTGGTAACATACTTTTTTTCACTTTATAAGTAACATCCGTCTCTCAGTCGGTGATCATATTACAGTTCCAGCATTATAGGTAACATCCGTCGCTCAGTCGGAATAGGTATTATAATAATATGTATAATTACATATTTATTCGAATGTATTCTAGTAAACACAAATATATTTTATTAAAACAAGACTTATTTCATTTTTATACATTTTTTTTATATATTATACCTTTTCATTCACCATACTTTCGACCAACGGCCGACTGAGAGATGAACTGAAATATATCGTTCTGAGTAACACCCGTCTCACAGACGTATTTTCGCGAAGGCGGCTATGGACTTTTTGGCAACCAACTAGAACATACCTAATACGAAATTTTTGTACATTCATTCGTTTGGATTCAGCGCAGCATCAAAACTTGGCATCCGCCTCAGAGTCGGATGTTACCAACTAAGGGTTAAGGTTTGACCACGAGTCAGAACTACAGCAAACCGCTGTGTCATCGGCATAGGAAACAATACCCTCCACTTGAGAAAGTAGGGAATTTACATAGATAAGAAAAAGCAGCGGCCCAAGTATTGTACCCTGTGGAACCCCTATGTTTACAGTATTGTATTCACTTATAGCACTGTTTACTACGGTTCGTATTTGCCTATCCCTGAGATAGTTTCCAAATAACTGAAGTGCAATTCCTCTAATTCCACAGCTTTCTAGTTTGCCCAGCAATAACTCATGGTCCACGCAATCAAAAGCTTTACAAAGATCAATAAAAGCCACCACGGTTGGCTGTGATGCATCAAGCCTTGCATTTACATAGTCACTTATTCTTGCTAGTGCATCTTTACATCCTCTGTTTATCTGAAAGCCATATTGATGTTCCGATATTATTTTATTGGAAACTACAAAATCAGACTCCATGAATCAACCTCTCGAAAATCTTAGCAAAATTAGAAATAAGAGATATCGGTCTATAATTAGCAGGTACATGCTTATCACCTCCCTTGTATACTGGCACCACATCAGCCTTTTTAAAATATTGTGGGTAGTGTCCTGTTTCAAAACACCTGTTGAAAATACTACACAATGGAGATGCCAAGTAAGTATCCAGTTTTTTAATAACAGTTGCGTGTATTCTGTCAACACCACCAATCTTACATTTCAGTGACTTAATTACTTTTATTACCTCAGCTTCAGTGCACGGTTTCATGTAAATTGATTTTAAACAACTCGGCCCGTTTTTAAGACTGGTAGTGATGTCAGGTTTTTGAATATTTCCTGCCGTGTTTAATCCTATTCTACTGTAATGCTCATTGAAAGTACAGGCTATAGAGAATGCACCACTCACTTTGTGACTTCCTGAGTCACTGTATAGAAAATCAACATTTCGTTTTTTTTCATTCGTTTTGTTAATCTTAGTTTTCACATATGACCATAGTTTTATCGTGAGAACATTTTGATAAATTTTTCAGCTATATCAACCATATTAGTGGATGTGAATTCCTCGTACATCAAAAATTTAGAGAAACTATCTATGCACGTCAAATATTTATTTTTATTACACGAAAATATGTCCATATAAACAATATGAAGTGGTACCGTGGGGGTGAAGGTGGTTTCTAATTTGTATTTGACCGGATGCCTCTCGTATTTGCATTGCTGGCAGATAATGCAATTATTTATGTACCGTTGACAGTCGGTTGCAATATTCGGCCAATAGTAGACCCTTTCGATTTTCGCTTTTAATTTGGAAATTCCGCGACGTGAGGTCTTATGCAAGTTTTCGATAATCTCGCGTTGCCGTTTCTCGTCGGTTACATCTCTCAGTAGTTTCCGGGTGAAAAGAATTTTTACGTTGTTCGTAAAATTTGCATTAACGAGGGTAGCGAGTTCTTCATATAATTCCTCGTTTGGCGAGTGGATAGCCGTAGTTATCAGAGGATTCATGTATTCTTTTAAGACGTTGACGACTTCATTTTCGAAATTGTTTCTAGTTATCTGCACTTCGATCCTGTCTTTATTGAATACTTTCGAGACCTTTATTTTAGGATTGGTTCCAAAAGTGAACGTAATTCGTTTCTTAAATAATTTAATGCCTTTTCTGTTATCGTTAGTTCGGCAGATGTGTCGTCTCCCTGTGAATGAACTGTCATGTCATCAGGTGGTACAGTGGGTTCCGGTGGAGTTGGATTTTCCACATCAGGTGTTTGGATTGGGTCTTCCTTTTCGGGATTTGGGGGTTTGATCTGTACGTCTGACAATATCTTAATTTTATTCTCACGTTTTGTTGGTTGCAATAATTCGTTGAATTCTCTCAACTCGTCCAAATCAGTTAGAGATCGTTCGTTTATGTCGCCAGGTTGGGCAAACAATGACAACAAATCATCAGGCTTTTCGAGTACATCGACGGGGTGTGCTTCTAAACATGACAAAAAGTCGGCATTTGTGTTCATCTTACCCGTTTTATATTCGATGATATAATCGTACTCCATCAATTTAAGGGACCATCTAACTAATCTAGAGGTGGGTTCCTTCATATTGAAAAGCCACTGGAGTGGTTTGTGGTCCGACATAATCTTAAACTTATGCCCGTATATATATGGTCTAAATTGACTGGTTTCCCAGACTATTGCAAGGGTTCCAAATTCTTTAATTTCTAAGATAGTCTGCAATAGAGGGGGGCAGTTATTGTATAGTACCTCCAGTGCAGTTTGTTCATTAATTTCGATGTGTACCGCCTTTTGTTCTGCTGTTGTTAGGCTTGCTTCTGATTGAATTTTCAGATTTAATTGTGTCTGAACTAACTTTGTAATGCGTTCAATAAAATCAGTTAAACTTTCTCGGGCATTTATTGCTAAGTATTTAAATTTATGTGATAGAGTTGCTCTGTCGGTATGATCACCGAATTTTGTTTGCAAGGCATCTTTTAACTGTGTCCAGTTTTTTAAGTCTGGTCTCGTACTACTAAACACTTCAGCTGATCCTACAAGTTTACTTAAAATTAAACAAAATACATAATCATTTAGCGTTTCGTCGTTGGTGTTACCGTATTTCGCATAGAACTTATCCACACAGTCAAAAAATGTCTGCAAGCTGTTCGCATTACCATCATATCTCGGTATTATGTCTCCGTAATTTGTTGCCGTCTTGTTGCTGTTCGTCGGAGTCAGCTAATTCTTCAGCCGTAGGTTCAACAATAACGGCTCGTTCAGTATGGGACATGAATGAAATTAATTTATGTCGAACTTAATTACTCATCGGGCGATTTTATTTAAATCCACCTTTTATTACTAAACTTGATTTCGAATTCTAATAAAAGTGTTTCACGAAAAACAAAAGGATAAGAATAGTAATAATATTAAGAAATTAATAGTTTCAAATTGTTACTATCGATTAATTCAATTAATTTTGCAAGTGCTATTAATAATAGCGGATCTTGACTTTCAACTCATATAACTTTCCAATAGTTAGATTATTCTCAATAAAGTTTATTAAATAATTATGTTGGCATTAGGTCACAAAAGAACACACAATATACGTTTACCTGTAGATAAATAAAAATTGTAAAAGGATATGAGAGGAATGTGACTTATAGTTTTCGAAGTTTTCCTTCTCGTATCTCAGGCTAATTCTTCTGGTTGCTGGTAGCTGCGGGGAGACCTCGTCCGTTGCGGGTTGCTCTTTCCGTCTCTCAATTCTTCTGGTTGCTGGTAGCTGCGGGGAGACCTCGTCCGTTGCGGGGTTGCTCTTCCGTCTCTCTGGGAAGTTGGTTTGATTGATTCTCGTAATCCTTTATGGTTTGGAACTTCACTGAACTTCACATCAATTTTGGTAAATCGATCGGGTAAATCAATCGATAAGTTTACGAAAATCGATCCGTGGTGACTGCGCCAGTTACGTTTGGCAGGGTTGAAATTCGATTTTTAAAAAGAAACTACAAATCACTTATTCAACCCTTTATTACCTAAACGGACTAATATGTATGTATATTTAGTTTCGGCTATTTCGGAGAGTTACAATATACTCGACCGACATGAACGAATACAAAACAAATAATGTCGCTTCAACTCTGTTCTGTTCCAAACCGGGAACGTTCCTGCTTATTCAGCGTTAGCTGGATAAGCTATATTTTATTAATTAGTTGGCAAAGTTAGCCTCATAACTTGCTCATGGAATATATCCCCCCTGTGGTTATGACCATACATTACTTTATAACCTTCCGTTCCACCCCGAGCAATTTTCGGGGAGGTTAGGAATGCTATTTAGCAGCCAGCTAGCTCAAAATGAAAATTTAACTATTGTTATGGCAATGCACACAAATGAACAACGTCACAGGCAGAAGAAAATTCACAAGCTAATTTTAACAGTTTTTATTAAAGTAATAAATATAAATAGACACAAAATATATCAATTAAATGGAATAAATTCAAATATCACAAAAAATGAGAAATTGCAATTGTTGGTGAATTACAAACGGTATCAGGTAGGTATACAATTTAACAATGAAATAGGTATTAAATTCATGAAGATTATGAAAGAATTATAATAATAAAACAGGTGATTTATGGAAATTATGGAACGATTAAATTAGAAAGATAAAATAATTACATACAAAAAATGATATTGAAACCCACACGATGACGTGTGGGGGCGATATTAATAATAAAAAAAATTGCTTTATTTAACAAAAGGAAAAATTACAAACTGCAACGATTATTGAAAAAGTGAGGCACTAGAGCCCTGGAGGTGAAATGACGGTTAAAAAGCAATGATTTGAAAAATGAAAAATAGCAACCAGGTATACCAGTGAAGAATTGAACCACTTATCTTTGTAAAGCAGGTGGTGATGGTGCCTGCCTCAAAAGTGTTCAACACGACTTCCCGGGGATGTGCCATGAATAATGGAGCTGGTGATGGAGCTGGTGATGGTGCTAGTTGTGGGTGCATGGCACGTTACTGCCTGGGAGCCCTCCTGGTGTTGGTGCTGGTGCTGGTGCTAGCGCTACCCGGTCATGATCGGTCTATTATCGGTCCTGATGGGTCTTGATGTTGAAAAAGGCATCCATGGTAAAAAGGGGCGAACTCCCTAAAGCAGATCGTAACACTTCAGAACCAGAATAATAATGATGATCGACGCGAACCCTCGAGAGTGACTCGTGCTGAACTTAAATAGCTCAACCCTTCACATGATAAAAATTGAGGTTATTAAAAAAGGAACCTCCAAAACTCTCGAGGACTCACCGTCGATGATAAAATAATAAAAGCAAAAGCAACAATGATAATATTAACAGTAATAAATAATTAATGAAATTAAGAAAAAAGAAATGAAATCAGCCATCTTGAACTACTTGACCTTCACCGCGGTATTGTAAAATAACAAGCAGCACTACAGAGAATGCTCCACACTTACCTGCCGAGTGGGTGAAGGATTGTTTTTTAGCTGTGAGACATTACGTATTGTAATGGTTCAAAGGGGGAGAGCCTGTAAATTGGTTTTTGAATTTTTTTTAACAGAGAAATAAATAAACGGACCAACCGGTCAGTCAATAATAAAATGAGGGTTTAAATAATTTAAAGGTAACTCAAATATTCTCTGTCCTACATTAGCAACAATGTTGCATGCCTGTTAAGTGTACAAGGGGGAGATAAGGCCGACTAAGGACCCCAGACTGGAGACGAACCATTAACACCGACGGGGCGGTAAGGGAGGAAAGAATGCACATTAACCACAGCTGGGAAGAGAAACAAAATCCAAGTCCCACGCCCGAGCTGGGGTTGTGATGAAGCAGTAGACCAGGTAAATTAGACATCGGACGGCGGAGTTTTACCAAGAAAAGGGTTTAGCTGAGTAATTGTAGGAACCGCGGATAAATAGCAGCGAACCGCGGGCACCGGGACAATAGGTGGTAGACTCTGTTCGCGAGCACCTTCACGCTAGTCGTCGTTCCGTTTTATTTTATTTTATTTTTCATATTTTTTCGACTTAGAAGAATTTTCACTATTTTTTTTTTTTGACTTAGAAGAATTTCTAAATAAGAACTAAATAAGAGACTACCTGTTAGACTTTTGTCACAAGCACGTTCGCGCCCGGTAGGTGTTTTCCCATTTATTTTATTTCAATTTCCCATTTATTTTATTTCAAATTTCCCCTAATTTATAAAAGTAAGAAAAGAATAGGCAAATTTTCGTCGAACAAGTGTAGATTTTGACAGTTAGGGATCAGAAGGATTGAGAGAGAACAGGTTTGCCGGCAACCCATTATTGGGAGTACGCTTACCTGGCAATTGCGGATTGTTCTGGCAGCCCATTATTGGGAGTACGCTCAATTTGTAATTGTCTCTTTCTTTCCTTACACTACTACCTTTTGGTCGATTTTAGTCGCGGCAGCCCATTACTGGGAGTACCTTCTATAATCGAACAAAGTGTAGACTAACAAGTCCGTCATTCTTAACTTTGCATCATTTATTAAAAATAATAAATCCACTTTGAGTTCTCGCCATTTGTTTCACGAGTGTAAATCCATTATTCGTTTACAAGTTAAATCTTTATCGAGCATCTGCCCCGGTCCGGCACTTCAGGTTCAACCACCCCGAGTGCCAGATGTCATCTTCCATACGTTAGATTATTCTTCTTCGACTTAGTTGCAAATTTCCGTATGTTCAGTGGCGTACTAAATCACTCCCTGTTCGTCTTTGTATCGATGGGTCCGATTTTCCCACGACGACTTTTCTCTGGGGGCGGAAGGTCGAATTTCTGGTTTATTTGTAAGTTGGCCCGTTCCTTTCAACCCTAAAATTTAACACCTTGATTCTCTCTCGTTGTTGGTTGTAGCCTTCCCCACAAGCCCAAATGCCTCGGGAATCTTTTTTTGTCACATGCGAGGCTGCAGAGCGCCTTGAGATTGTGGAAAGAAAGATCCATCGAGCTCATTGGTCATCTGGTAGCACCCCTGAACCATGCGGCTGCTGTTATGAGCGCTGAGATTGGCAGGAAGTCTATCAGTGACTAACCCCCTTTTCCCCACACTACCGAATACTTCTGGAATCCTTTTTGTCACATGCGAGGTTGCAGAGCGCCTTGAGATTGTGGAAGAAAGATCCATCGAGCGCATTGGTCATCTGGTAGCACCCCTGAACCATGCGGCTGCTGTTGGGAGCGCTGAGATTGGCAGGAAGTCTATCAGTGACTAACCCCCTTTTCCCCACACTACCGAATACTTTTGGAATCCTTTTTGTCACATGCGAGGCTGCAGAGCGCCTTGAGATTGTGGAAAGGGACCCATGGAGTTCTTAGGTCACCTGGTAACTTTCTCGAACCATGCGGTTGCCGCTGAGCGCACTGAGATTGGCGAGAGAGTTATCACTACCTGGTAGTTATTCCCCTAAACAGAAATCCGTCCCTCATAAGAACCTCGGACCGCCATAATTCCGTTAAACAGTTCTAAAAGACTTGATTTCTCGCCCTTAGGCCTTATTTAATAAATCTGAGTCATCAAACCCAGGAAATTCTCTTCAGCCCTACTAAGAACGAGTTCTACCCGAAATCTCCCAGTTATTTAAACCTCTTGCTTATAAACTCAAGCTGGAACCCACTCTGAGAGTTTTATTTATATTTTAGAATAGTTCATCCGTCCATTTGGTTGTGGTAAATTAGGATAAGGTAAAAAAGGTAGAATTCCCTGAAGAAAATCGACTCTTTCCCGCTAGGTTTGACCCAATATTATAATAATACGCAATTTATCTTGTCGCCCGAACTAAAACTATAACTTGAGGAAGATTGTCTTCATAATATTAAAATAAATAAAAATAAAATAGCACGGTGGGTTCGGCTTTCGCCATAGGATGCAACCCCAGGCAGCTAAAACGCATGCCAACAACTGAGTGCAGTGCCTCCCGATGTGCGTAAAGGTAGGATAGGCCTACTTCCAAAGTTTAACAAAAAGATGAACGACAAATCGTAAAACGATACGTCATTCATTGATTAATTGATTATATTTATTTTTATTTTTATATTATTATTTTTATTTATCAATCAATGAATGACGTATCGTTTTACGATTTGTCGTTCATCTTTTTGTTAAACTTTGGAAGTAGGCCTATCCTACCTTTACGCACATCGGGAGGCACTGCACTCAGTTGTTGGCATGCGTTTTAGCTGCCTGGGGTTGCATCCTATGGCGAAAGCCGAACCCACCGTGCTATTTTATTTTTATTTATTTTATCATTTTGCTCACTATTAAGTGACTAAGATTGTGCTGTGTGTTAGCAAGATACATTGTACTGAAGAGTCCCAATTAGGACGAAACACGTGTCTACAATTTCCACCCCTGACTCACAGCATGAAATCAATGAATGACGTATCGTTTTACGATTTGTCGTTCATCTTTTTGTTCATAATATTAATTTGTAACTTCGACTGTGTATTTGTAAATTCAGCCGCGCGCCCCTGAACCCTCTTCCATTTCGCATCCCGCCGCCTGACGCCTGTGGACTCCTTCAGTAAACAGGTGCGGTTGGCGATACCGTTATTCCCGTCACAAAACACCCCTACAGACAGAGAGGGCACGTTCCTGACCTACTAGGAGATATCGCATCACTCAGTCGGCCTTGCCGTCGCAGACTGGCTTAAAGCTGATTCCAGTGCACTGGTGTTAAATAACTCACAGGAGTGTGTTCCTCTAAGGAAGAACCACTTCGGACGAGATCATGTTCGTCTACCTGAAGGAAATCTTACGGGATTTTCCAATGGCAGATAACCTAGGACTGGCGAGGGAATAGCGTTGCCCCACAGTATCCATCGACGGTTACTTCCGCTGGTTTACGATTACATGACGTCGTTCGTTTGACCAATCACAACAATTTCTAAATTTGCTGGATTAGCTTGAGGCGAAAGTTTGCGACTGATTATCCTGGATCAAGAATCCACCCCCCGCTAAATAAATTGAGTGGATCTTTCTCCTAGGACATAGCCGAATTTTACCGGTTGGATCGCTGGCATTATGAATGATAGTTTGTTCAATGCACATTAGCATTTCGTTAGATTCAATCGGGCTTACTCTGCGTGAACCAGTTCAAGCTTCCAAATGAGCTAACTTGCGTTCACTGGGGTAAGCGGGACAGGGGTGCTCTAAGCCAAGCCAAGTGTGCTGCTTAGAGTGGGTAATTTTAAAATGCGGGAAAAATGTCAGCATCCGGCGTTGTCACGTTAGAATAGCCCTTCTATACTCCTCACACTTTGAACGTTCTTGAGTTACTCATCTCTTTAATTCACCTACACAATGTTGTCGGGTCCCGACCTATTCTAGAAGATCAGAGGCCAATTTTCTAATTTGAATTTATTAAAAAGTAGTTCGAATCACCCTAGTGGTCGAGAGGTCTATCTTCTCGATCCTCGAAGGGGGTGGACCTCCCGAACTCTTACAGTATGTTAAAATGATTGAATTAAAAAGGTGGTCGTTTACAAATATTTAACAGGAATTCAATCACCACCGATGTGCTGTACCCTTTATAAGAATTGTCCCCCCTCTGCAGATACTACGAGTCGAAGCGAAGCGACCGGGAAGTCCGACCGGCAGTGTCACCACCGATCGGTGTTAACGCAACCTATAAAGGCAATGTACAGTGTGCTCTCGAAATAGCTATTACTACCTACAGGGAAAATGAATAAAACATTTATTTATTTGAAAACGAATGTGACGGTAACAAAAGAACCGTTACAACTTTTGAAAGAGTTTGACATTTATTCATTGGAATTTCGGAGGATTACAGCCTCTCTGGCTCTCCTTTATAAGATTCCGAGTAAGGTTCTGAATGGTGGGGTTGACAGTCCTGATTTGCTGACTTCCATCACTTTCCACGTGCCTCAGGTTTCAACGCGATATGATGCCAACTTTCAGTGCCCTCGAGCATATACCAATATCATGTTCAAATCACCCATATACTGTATGATGGCAAATTTTAATTTAATAATTATGTAAGGAGTGTGATATTTTTAACTTAAGTCTTCTCTTGAAGAAATATTAAGTGTTGCTTGTTCCACATTATAAATCTATTTTTATACTGCATGCTTGTTTGCACTTTAATGTACTTTTTGATATAACCCTGTAAGTGGATGTATCATCTGTTGGGAAATAAACTATTATTATTATTATAATAATAATAACTTTATTTTCCAACAGATGGTTAATGTTACCCAATTCCAGGAACAGTTAGACCCTTATAATAAATAAATAAATACAACTAGGTGTTACAATATGTAGTAAAACAAAATCAAAAAAAGTTCTTTAGCTAGTTCGACACTATGATGTAATCAACCCTGACACAATATCAAACAGCACAAAACAATTCCATTTAGCAAAATACATCCTTCATAATATTCAAAATGATTTTATAACTATCATGGTTTATATCGCATTCATTAGCTACTGCATTAAAATAGTGACTCATTAAATTAACAGGAGAGCATCTCAAGACATCGGTTCTGAATTTCGCAGCATACAATAATGTATCCTGTCTAGAGTTCAAGCGAGGAAGAAGAAAACTCAACCTGCCCAACAAAAGCGGACAGTCAATGCGATAATTGATCAAACCGTACAAAAACCGAACCACAATGTATATGCGTCTATTTTTCAACGATATAAAATTAAATGAGTTCAGTAGAACGGAGTGATCGTAACCCACCCCTCTCTGTATAAATTTCATGTTTGATCCAGTATAAAAATTTTCGGAATCTTTGCTTAGACTCTAAATCGGAAGAACTCCTTACAATTTCTATAAATGAATCCAAATATACTGTAAGCCTTCTTAGTTATTTCAGAGATATGTACAGCGAACGTAAGACCGTCATCGAACCATACTCCCAAGTCTTTAATTTTATCCAGTTTCTTGAGGGAAACATTGTTAATACGTTAATCAAAATTGACAACTGCCTGTCTCCTAGAGTAAGTCACAGTATTGCACTTAGAATGGTTCAGTGCCAATTTGTTCTCCACACACCATGAAGCAAGAGAATCAATGTCTCACTGAAGGACACGACAATCGCTTGAAGAACTTATGTCCTGGAATATCTTCAGATCATCCGCATACATCAGTGCATTCATTGCACGTCAACACATTCGGGGGATCGTTAACAACCAGAAGAAACAGAAGGGGGCCTAAGTTCGAGCCTTGAGGTACTCCAGAAGTAGCAATAAAAGTTGACGATGTGTAATTACGGTATTTGACAGAGTTCGCTCTCTATCAGATAAGATGTTATAAGTGAGATAATAGAAGGGGTAAAAATATAGAGCTTCAACTTTTCCACGAGTACGTAATGATCTATTTGATCAAACGCTTACTAAAATCGATGTATATGACATCAAGTTGACCTCTCCTGTCCACTATCTCAGATGCAATCTAACAGAAAGTAGCCAGATTAGTCACCGTAAATCTTTTCTCAACAAAACCATGCTGCACTGGAGATAGAAACGCTTCACGTGATTATAAATACGTCTCTATAAAGGATGCATTCAAAACATTTAGAGAAATTACCTGAAATTACGTGAAATTACTTGAAATTATATTGATGAAATAGCATTATGCAATAAAAAATCTCAAAGATAAAAACACTGTTGGCCCGGATGGACTAACTGCGTGTTTTGTTAAAAATTGTATTGCCTCTATTGTTCAACCTCTTCATTTGCTGTATAGACAGTCATTGATCTCAGGACATATGCTGAGCATATGGAAGAAATAGTTCATAACGCCTATCCATAAGTCGGGCAATAAACAGGACGTATTGAACTATAGACCAATTGCCATTATTGGTACTACTTCAAAAATATTTGATCTTATAATGGCAAATCATCTTAGTGAAATTTGCTTGTTATTCATTGTAGAAAATTAACATGGATTTGTTAAAGGAAGATCAATACTGACAAATCTTATTTTTTATAATAATTTCATCTCTGAGGTGTTTATTGATCAAACGATTAACACTGTTAAACAAGTCGATGTAGTATATTTAGATTTCGCTAAAGCCTTTGACTCGGTCAATCATAACTTACTTGTTTATAAGCTCTCGTTGTTTGGGTTAAGTGGAGGAACCCTGAAATGGGTTCTGTCATACCTCTCTAACAGAGAATTGCAGGTTGTGCTGTTAGGAGATTGTGACGGTCTTGGCAACAAGGCGCGTGACTGACAGCACAAGTACAGTAATGGCGACTGTGAGATGCTCCTAAAAGTTGTTCAATAAAACTTATTATTTATCACTTGTGAATTGTGTTACGTTTCTTTATTCCTCTACAGAGTAATCTCTAAGACTATTATTATCAATAATAGTACATGGTGGCAGCGGTGGGATCCAAATGATGATCGAAATCAAAAGGTACGCTAACGCCTTGCTGTTATGTAATATGACGCAGTAGACGCGTCATTTCTAAATAAGTGAATTTTTATTTAAAATTACTATTAACCGTTCGTAAATTGAAGTTTAAAAATGCCGGATGAGGAGATAGCGGGTCCAAGTAACCCCATTATAAATGTACCGGTTCAGTTTACCCCGCCTGATAAATTCAGTTTCGTGAATCCAGTTTCATGGCCCCAATGGAGGAAGCGCTTCGAACGTTATATGTCAGTCTCTGGACAAATCACGAAATCAAACGAAGAAAAGATCAACAGTTTAATGTACATTATGGGAGAAGAATCAGAAGAGATACTACTTCAATTTTCACAAATACCGGTAACATACGAAGAAACTTTGGAAAGTTTTGAGAGACATTTTATCCCCAGGAGAAACGTCATATTCGAGAGATTCAAATTTAATTCGAGAGTTCAAGCGCCGGGTGAGTCCATTGAAGCATACATTACCAGTTTACATAGCTTAGTTGAAAACTGCGATTATGGAACGTTGAAAGAACAGTTAATCAGAGATCGAATTGTTGTCGGTATGAGAGACGTTAAAACCAGCGAAAGATTACAATTAAAAGAAGATCTCACTCTACAAGAATGCGTTACTATTGCGAAACAGGCTGAATTGCAAGCTAGTCAGAGTCGGGAGATACAGGAGAGACAAGATGGGAGGAGCAACTATGCTTCAGAGGTTACAGCAGCTGTGATCCAAGCTGGTCAAAGTCAAGGTCGTAGGAGATACTTCCAACAAAGTAGTTCCAGTGCTGCTGGATCAGCCAATGCTGCACCAACTGCAGATAAATTGCCATATTATCAGAAAAGTCGCAGTGATGAAGAAAATAATGGGCACAATAATAGACCAGTAGATAAGAAGTGCAGCTTTTGCGGATACCAATGGCACTTTCGTGAACGTTGTCCAGCAAATAGGTCTGTTTGTAATAACTGTAAGAAACGGGGACACTGGGCAGCAGTCTGCAGGAATACAAAGGTCAGATCCATGTATTGCGATAATAGTTATAGTGAAGAAGGACAGGATAGATCAAGCTACTATACCGAGAAAGTAGATAGAACAGGAAATAATAATTACTTAGGTTCCATAGAGTTACTCCATGTAGCTGCATATACAAACGCTAAGGAATGGTTAGTGAATATTTATATAACTGAGTTGGGAAAAGAAGTAAGCTTCCTAGTTGATACGGGCGCAGATATTACTTGCTTGCCAAATACTTTCTTGAATTCCTATTTGTTAGAAAAGTTACGTCCTTGTACAAAAATTGTAACCCGTCCGTCTGGCGTCAAATTGGATATAGCAGGGACGGTACAAGTAAAGTTAAACAAAGGTAATATGGCGGTTGAGACAGAAGTATATGTTATTAAAGGATTAATTAAGCCAATAATAGGTAGGGCATCCATAGTTAAATTGAAACTTTTGTATTATCACAATAATAATTCTTTATGTGTAGTAGATTCAGACAATCATATAGATAGTGTGGACGGTATTCAACAGAGATTTCCTAGGATTTTTAGTGACATAGGTACGTTCAGGACTGAGATGGAAATAAAAATTAGAGAAGGGGTCCAACCTTATATTCAGAGTACACCGCGAGTTGTACCTATACCCTTATTGAATCCACTGAAAGATGAATTGGATAGATTACAGAAACTCGACATTATAGAAGTAGTAGACTATTATACTCCCTGGGTCAGTCCTATAGTAGTTGTACAAAAACAATCAAAAGTCCGACTCTGTGTTGACTATACTCATTTAAATAAAGCTGTGTTAAGATCATATTTTCCTATAGGCAAAATTGAAAATATTTTAGCACAGATAAAAGGTTCTAAATGGTTTTCGAAATTAGACTGTACTTCAGGGTTTTACCAGATTAAGCTCAGTAAGGATTCTCAGCATTTGACTACATTTATTACTCCCTACGGAAGATTCTTATTTAAACGCCTACCCTTTGGGATTACTTGCGCCCCAGAATATTTTTCAATTCTTTTAAATAAAGCACTGATGGGTATTAAGGGGGTAATTAGTCATATAGACGATATTTTAATTCATGCTCCCACCAAAATCGAACACGATAAAATTCTGAATGAAGTACTAAAGAAAATTGACCTCGAGGGCATAACATTAAACAAACTAAAATGCATAATAGGGGTGCAGGAACTTAAGTTTCTGGGTCACCATATTTCCACAGAGGGAATCGCAGTAGATCCAGAAAGAATTTCTAGTATAAAAAAATTTCCTAAACCAACTAATAAAAAGGAACTCTTACAATTCTTAGGAATGATAAATTTCTCTAGCCGATTTATAGCTAATAAATCAGAGATTCTTGAACCATTGACTTCATTATTAAAAAAAAACGTGTCATATAGTTGGGATAGTTCTCAAGAAGAGGCATTCAATAAAATCAAAGAAGTATTACAGTGCAGCCCATGTCTAGCCTATTTTGACCAGTCAAAAAAGATATCCATTTCAGCTGATTCATCATCTTATGGATTGGGAGCATGTTTAATTCAATCTAAGAATGGTCATAAAGAAGTAGTAGCATATGCTTCTAGACTATTGTCTCCAACAGAAAAAAGATACGCCCAGATAGAGAAAGAAGCTTTAGCGTTGACGTGGGCAGCTGACAAGTTTCAGGAATATGTAACGGGATTGGTCTTCTTTTTAGAAACCGATCACAAACCGCTCATTCAAATTTTACAAAGTAAACCAATCGACGAATTGACACCTCGGTTGCAGCGTTTTAGAATTCGTCTAATGAGGTATCAATATCTAGTCGAATATATTCCAGGAAAACTGCTAGTGGTAGCTGATGCTTTATCACGAAATTTTTCAAAAAATTCAGTGGTACCCGAAGATGACGAATTAGCTCAAGATGTAGAAGCTCACGTAAACTTAATAATCAGAAATGTACCAGTCAAATCATATTTCATAGAAGAAATAATTGTCGAACAAGAGAAAGATGAAATTTGTAAATTACTAAAAGAATATATCTTCGAAGGTTGGCCTAATAAAAACAAACTAGATGAGAGCCTTTTACCTTATTTTAACTATAGACACGAAATATCGTTTAGTGAAGGAATTTTGTTGAGAGGATCTAGAATAATAATACCAAAATCTTTACAATTTCGCTGTTTAGAATTTCTACATCAAGGACATTTAGGTGTGGTCAAGTGTAGGGAACGAGCAAAAGCATCAGTTTGGTGGCTCGGTCTCTCCACTCAACTAGAAAATGTGGTTAGAAATTGTCCGCAATGTGTAGAACATAGAACTAACCCAAAAGAAACATTTATTAAAGATGATTTTCCTGAAAGACCGTGGCAGAAAATTGCAATCGACTTATTTAAAACAGATTCGTGGTATTTGATAGTTACCGATTACTTTTCCAGATTTTTTGAAATTTTTAAACTTGTCAAAATGACTGAATCAATAGTCATAAGTAAACTAAAAGAACTCTTTTCTAGATACGGTATAGCGGAGATAGTAAGATCGGATAACGGCCCACAGTTCCAAGCGGAATTCAAGCAGTTTGCTAGAGAATATGATTTCAGGCATATAACCAGTAGTCCCTATTTTGCACAATCAAACGGATGCGTAGAAGCTGCGGTAAAGACAGCCAAAACCCTGATTAAGAAAAACAAAGACATTTATTTGGCTTTATTAGCATATCGCACCACCCCATTACAGTGCGGGTTTAGTCCAGCTGAGTTACTAATGAATAGAAAATTGAGGTCACCCTTACCAATGATTTCTAAAAAACTTAATGAGACTGTAGATACGCGAGCTGTTTTTCAAAGAGAGAGTAAAGCTAAGAATAAGTCTGCAATCCAATTTGATAAAAGACACCGGTCTAGAGAGTTAAGTAATCTAAATGTAGGAGATGGTGTTTGGGTGGTTGATGTGAGAGAGTACGGGAAAATTATTGCAGTATTACCGGAACCTAGGTCTTATGTAGTGGAAACTCCTAGGGGTACCTACCGTAGGAACAGATGGCATTTGATTCCCACACCTTATCATATTCCTCGACAAATAATTACCCCAAAACCGTCTGAACCTCCGACTTCTAGATCCGAGACACGGAGTTTCAGTGCACCTAATGCTCCCGATGACATTAGTCAGAGGGAAGAACGTATTGTTACCTTTTCTGACGTTGTTCATAATGAAGTAGGAATTAATGAGACTCCTTGTGCTCATAGTACTCCTATAGCATGTAAAAGTAGACCTGTTAGAAATAGAAAGAAACCTGTATATCTAGAAGATTATGTATTAGAGTATTAGACTAAAAAGGGGAGGATGTGCTGTTAGGAGATTGTGACGGTCTTGGCAACAAGGCGCGTGACTGACAGCACAAGTACAGTAATGGCGACTGTGAGATGCTCCTAAAAGTTGTTCAATAAAACTTATTATTTATCACTTGTGAATTGTGTTACGTTTCTTTATTCCTCTACAGAGTAATCTCTAAGACTATTATTATCAATAATAGTACACAGGTCAGAGTAAAGGGCAACCTCTCTGACACCTTCGTTGTTTAATCCGGTGTCCCGCAGGGGTCACACCTTGGTCCTCTGCTTTTCATACTTTTTATTAACGATGTATGTATGGAACTAAAGTTCGTCAAAGTGTTAATCTATGCAGATGACATAAAAATTTTCAATAGGGTCTTAAATGATAATGATCAACTCCTCTTACAAGAGGACTTGGATAGAATACACTCTTGGTCCTGTCTGAATAAAATTAAACTTAATAGTAGTAAATGTAAAGTAGGATTCGCATGTTGACCACGGTGAAGTCAACACGCTAGTAATTTCGGAATTTTCGTAAGTGAGAAAATTAAACTTGGTGGTATACTAACACTATCCTTGTGTAACCTTTTATCCCTCTAGTTAGGTAAGTCAACTTAAAAATGTATTTTTTGATTGCTTATCCGGGTAAAATGGGAGAAAACGGAGATGTGGAAGATCGAACCAAGAAAAAAATTATTGCAAAGTATAGACCTGACAGCTTATCTCCATTTGAAGTATTTATGGAGACAAAAAAAGAAGGTAATCTACATATCGGAAAGTACAGTCGTCTCTCGATGGCAAGAGAGCTATATAAAATGAACCTGAAAGATATTGTCAAACTAGAATCAAAGGGCACTGATAGAATCAATGTCAGATTTGATAATTATAAAGCCGCAAATAAGTTTGTTGAAAATGAGAAATTAAACCAGCTAGGCTATAATGTTTACATTCCTTACCACAGAGTCTCCTGCAAAGGGGTAGCTCTGAGAATAGATTTAGACATTGATACATCAGACCTGAAACAATATATAAAATCACCTATTGAGATATTGGACATAAAACGACTTAACAGACGAACAATCACAGACAAAAAAGATGAAAACGGGGAAAAAATCTTTAAATACGAACCAACAACATCGGTATTATTTACATTCCATGGGGTAACATTACCAAGACACATCAAAATTTATAATTTACCAATCAGAATTAACCCATACATAGCCCCAGTCACGCAATGTTTTTCCTGCCTACTCTACGGCCACACAAGTGTACAGTGTAGGGAAAAAAAAGTGCCAAAAATCTGCCGAGATACATGCAGATGAATATCAGTGCGAAATAATAAAATGTTTTTTCTGTAAGAGCGACAAACACAAATCAACTAGCAAAACATGCCCTGAATTTCAGAGGCAGAAGGAAATAAAAAAAACAATGGCATATGAAAACATATCGTACTTTGAGGCATCAACAAAAATAACCAAAACATACCTCCCGAAACCACAGTTCAGACTACACCCGTCTGACTTCCCAGCTCTACCTGTCAACAAACCGCCTATTCCTCGCCAATCCCCATCAACAGTCATAAAATGCAAACGAACAAGAAGCACATTATCACCACCGAAGAAAAAAAGAGAACAAATGCAGGGGGGATATGACGTATCTTTACACCGGTCCTGCCTTGACACCCCAGATGGACGTGAAAGAAATAACACAAACCCAAAAATATCAAAACAGAAAATTTTCCAACTCAATACTTAATCTAAGGAAATGGAACCGAAAATAACAACTCATAAAACAAGCGAACACACTAGCAACAATCTCTCTCTCTCAGCAAGAAAATGAAAATGTAATAACAGATTGTAGTAAGTCACAAATCTCTGACAGTGAACTATCATCATATTGATTTCTAGACAATGCACCTAGAAATTATGCAATGGAACATTCGAAGTGTAAATGCAAATAAACATAATTTAATAATGCTGATGAGGGATTATAACCCTGATGTAGTAATTTTAAACGAAACGTGGCTAAACTAAAAGCCAATCATTCCTTCAAAACATACAACTTTGAAATTATAAGAGCAGACAGAGAAGACGGATACGGGGGAGTAGCAATACTCATCAGACCCAATATAAAATTTACCACAATCGACTCCAATATAACATCTCCAAGCAATAAATGCCAGTATACAGGGTTACTGGTAACTGGATACATTCCTTTGGTGATCTTATAAAACAAGAGGTAAGGAGTAAATTAACCCCAACATGCACAATACAAAACTCAATAGATTTTGAGATATTTCGATTTTCAACTTTTCAAAAAAAAAAATGGTTTCAAATGTCGTGAAATGTAATTTTCAAAAAATCTACTTTCGGGAAACGAAGATCGGGACGAAACTTGGTAGGGACGAAGCTCGGGACCCCCAAATACGACCTATTGAAAATGGGCCGGATCCGAGAATTTTAAGACCCCCGTTCAGGGCCGTATTTTTTTAAAAACGTCCCGTCCCGACTTAAGGATTTGTTCCTCGGTAACGGTGCATAGCGGGGAGATTCTGTTATTCTTGTACAAGATTCGTACCTTGTTAGATAGCTACTACACTAAGAAAGTTTTTAAAACAATTTGTACGCAAGTTGCCTTGACAATTTTGCGAAAATAACTTGTAAAAACTTTTAAATCTTATTGAAAAAAAATAGCTTGTGAAAGTTTTTCTTTGAAATTTTCACACGATCGATGTTATGGTTTCTTCTTAGTGGACTGTATCTTTTTAAAATGACTACACAAGCAGTAATTTAAATAGTATTTATTTTTTATTGACATAAATTGAATTTCTTTTGTATGTGTCACACTAGCCACCTACGTAATACTGCTCGATCTAGGGAAAACAACCCTTCACACATTGTTGTCAAACAGTAGCGAAAATATCGAGCTTATAGACAATTTTAAATAAAATAACATTCTTATAAAATAACATTCTTGCCCTAACATACCGGGCGCCTTGAAATGTGTACTTTACACTTTCGAAAATAAAATAATTGAACATTACGTTATGAAAATAAAAACAAATTTAATATTTCCTGACAATAAGAAAATAGTCACTCATTGGTCAATATCGTTTTCAACGTTTATAGGAAAAATGCAAAGTTTGGACACTGCACGTTTTGCGAAAACTCGATTTACAAGAATCGATACAACACGCACTATTCCATCTTGTCCTGGATGAAGTTCCATTACTCGCCCCATACGCCATTGCAGAGGTGGAGTGTTGTAATCCCTCAACAAAACAATAGTACCGACCTTGATAGAAGATTGACTGTCTGTCTGCCATTTGTTCCTAGCTTGTAGTTCACACAAATACTCTCGATGCCATCTCGCCCAAAAATTCTGCACGATGCTTTGTAGACGTTCATATTGTTTTAGGCGATTTTCCGGAACATTCAAGTAACTTCTCTCCGGTAAGGCGTTTAAAGGTTTTCCAATCAAAAAGTGAGCGGGGGTGAGGGGATTTAATTGATCGGGTGATGTAGACAAAGGTCTGGAATTGAGAATCGATTCAATCTGGATCAATACTGTACTGAAGTCTTCAAAATTTAAATGTGCTTCCCCTACCACTCTCTTTAGATGAAATTTCGCACTTTTAATCCCAGCCTCCCAAATTCCACCAAAGTTTGGTGACCGAGCTGGTATAAAGTGCCAATTGATATTGTCCGACGACAAAGATGTCGCGATTTCATTGTTCTGTGATTGTAAAAAATTGTACAGCTTCTTTAGCTCAACGTTAGCACCAACGAAGTTCAATGCATTGTCGGAATAAATATTGAGAGGTTTACCTCTACGACCAATAAATCTCCTTAAACACGCTAAAAAAATCGCAGTTGTAAGATCAGAGACAACTTCCAAGTGAATGGCCTTGGAAATTTGTTATGTTTTTATAAACTAATACACAGTTTGTGGGTTCAAGTACTACTTTATTTATGTCCCTTATTTACTCTGACACTCCTGTTTATTCCCGTTGCCCAGCATCACTCCAGCCCACTATTCTATTCATATAATAAGATAATAATACATAACATTTCTTTCCCCTTAACAATAAACAATAATATTTAACTCTAAAGGTAAATAATTCTAAATTACAAAATTAAGCATCAGAATATCTGTCAGGTTTTCTAGTAATACGTGTTGATCGTCGCAAGCTTGGCAATTCATCACTTCGTTCTTTTAAAAGTAAATTATTTGTTATATTGCTAGAATTATCACTATTACTAGAATTATTATTTCTGGAATTGTTATTACCAAAGTGGTTAGATTCTTGACCATCTGGTTCCACTTCAATATTATCAGTGATTTTATTTTGATCATAAATCGGTTTAGATGTCGAGTCTATATTTATATGCTCTGGTACAGAATTCAAAAGTTGTGAGTTGGTAGCAACGTGATCATTTGAATTTAATTGTACTTCCTGATATAAGTGATTATTATGATACTTCCTCAAATGATCAACATAACAATACCTGGCATGATTTTCTACTTGAACTATGTATGTTACGGGGCTAACCTTAACTTTAATAATACCATAGCTCCATTTTGTCTGTTCACCCCTAATATTTTTCACGTATACCTTTTCTCCTTCTTCAAAATTGGTGTATTTTGTTAAAGGCATTTTGTTGTTTCTGTTCTCTAATAAATCATTCTGTTTATGTTGGATGTGTTTATCAAAATTTGGTTTTAACATTGAAATTCTTGTTTTTGGTTTTTGTTTGAGCATTAATTCAGCAGGTGAAATTTGAGTCATACTGTGTGGAATGTTTCTATAATAAAATAAAAAGTTATCTAGTTTTTCTTGATTAGAACTTTTTGAAGTGTTTGAGTCAAAATTTTGCTTTAATAAATTGTTTTTAAAAGTTTGAACTGTTCTTTCAGTAATGCCGTTAGACTTCGGATGCAAAGGTGGTGATTTTAAGACTTTTATTCCGTTAGAATTGCAGAATACTATAAATTCCCCAGAATTAAATGGTGGACCATTGTCTGAATGAATCTCGTCTGGTAAGCCAAAGATTGCAAATGTTTGTCTCAAACATGCAATTACATCCCTGGCAGTTGTATTCCTTAAAATCCATGCATCTACCCACTTACTACTGGCATCAATTAAAATCAAAAAATTCAATCCATTTTTCTTCGCAAAATCCAGATGTATTCTTTGCCACTTTCTAGTACACCATGACCACGACGTCAGTGGTGCATCTCCTACATTACTAGCCATAAGTTGACAACACTCACACATTTTAACCATATTCTCTAGATCTTTATTAATGTCTGGCCAAAATACATACTGTCGCAACATTTTCATTTTAACAATACCAGGATGTTGCTCGTGGAGCAAATGTAACACATGAGTTCGTAAGTGACTGGGGACTATTACTCTGTTATTATATGTAAGACAGTTCATGTCTAAGTTTAAATTCTCTCTCAACCTGTAATATGGCACTAGTGAATCTTCAATTTGTTTCGCATTACTTGGCCAACCATACAACACAAAATCTACAACTTTTTGTAAAATTTTGTCTCTTGCGGTTTCGCAAGCAATATGTTTCGAAGATAATGGCATACTATTAACAATTGAGAAGTAATTTACTGTCTCACCACTCCTAGCATTTTTTAATGGAAGTCTTGAGAAAGCATCAGCATTTTGAATGTTCTTCCCCTCTCTGTACTTTATAGTGTAATCATAAATTGATAAAGCTACTGCCCAACGCTGTACCCTAGCGGCTGCTAACGCTGGTAAATTCTTGTTGGGTGACAAAATTGATTGTAAAGGCTTATGATCATTAAATAAAATAAATTTTCGACCATATAAGTAATTATGAAATTTTTTTACACCAAAAATAATAGATAAAGCCTCTTTATCCAGTTGACTGTAGTTTTGTTCAGATCTGGATAAAGTTGCGGATGCAAACATAACAGGTCTTTCGCTGCCATCAGGCATAACATGAGCCAAAACTGCTCCAACACCGTATTGTGAGGCATCACATGATAAAATAATTGGTAGCTCTGAGTTAAATGACAATAAAATATCTGCGTTTATAAGTAATTTTTTACTATTTTCAAAACAATCATGAACAGTTTTACTCCAATTCCACGAAACATCCTTTCGTAATAACTTGTATAGGGGAGCCACCTTTTCTGATATCCTTGGTATAAATTTTGCATAGTAATGTAACAGACCCAAGTATGACTGTAACTGTTGCTTATTTTCCGGCTTTGGTGCCTTTAAAATAGCTTCCACTTTTGTCTCGGAGGGCTCTATACCTTTAGCTGACAGAACATGTCCTAAAAACTCCACTCTTTTCACAAAAAATTTACACTTTTGTAAATTTATGCCCACATTAAATTTTTTGAATCTATCCAAAACTCTGATAAGTTTATTATACATTTCATCATTGGAGCTTGCAGTTATCAAGCAATCATCTAGATAACAATGCACTCCTTCTAAATCTTTTAGTATTTGATCAATGATTGATTGAAAAATATGTGGAGCAGACTTAATTCCGAAAGCTAAGCGAGTATAAGCGTACAAACCTATAGGTGTGTTAACTACTAAAAGTTTTTTGCTTTCTGTGCTCACCCTTAATTGAAAATAAGCGTTTTTTAAATCAATAACTGAAAATATAGAGCCACCAGACAATGAGGCAAAAATTTCCTCTGTTGTTGGGATCGGATAATATTGATTTTCAATGCATGGGTTTATAGTTGTCTTAAAATCTCCACATATGCGAATCTTACCATCTTGTTTAGGTACCACCACAATCGGACTTGCCCATTCAGCTGTTGGAACTGGTTCCAAAATTCCATCTTTGACCAAACTTTGAATTTCTACCACCACTTTATCTTTCAATGCATAAGGAATTCTGTAAGGTTTGCAAAATTTAGGTATGGAATTGTCTTTAACTTTAATATTAACAACAAAATCTTTTATACACCCAGTTTTGCTTAAAATATCAGCATAATCCTGCTTCAGTTTGCTGGATATATTAAAAGATGATTCCTGGCTAGAAATGTTATTAGCAAATATTTTCGACGAATTTTTTTGCAATAAATTATCTTTCCAATCTGGTAATAACACGCCCAACCAATGTCTCCCCAATAAACAAATTTGACTATCGTAATCAACAACTTTTAGTTCTAAGTTGGTTTCAGTTTCCCGAAACTTCACATGTACCATTGTTTTATAAACATTGTTGGTCACCTTTCCAAACAAAGTGTACACTTTACATTGTTGTGTTTGAAGTTTTATATTAGGAAAAATAGACTTACACATCTTGTAAGGCATAATTGTACTGTTTGCACCAGTATCCACCTCCATTTTCACTGGTCTACCGTTAATTATAACAGTTACCATGACTGGACTGTTATCGTCTGACATAAATGACATGAAAACATCTTCACGCTCCCAAATTCTAGACCAATGTGTTAAATCTTCGAATAATTGGTCCTCCTCATCTAGCTCTTCTTCTGTTTCTCTATGCTCTTGTTCTTGACTTTGACGTTCGTCTTCTGTGTAATGAACTTTACTCTTTGGACACAACGAAGACCTAGCGGTGTGACCTATTCTGTTACAGGAAAAACACTTCCAGTTCACTGCTGGACATCTCATGGGCTCTTCATGAATCCTTAAACACCTTCTACAACTATTATTACTGTTTTGATTTCTTTGACTCGTATTTCTTGTCTGATACATTTTCTGATTATTATTCGACTCATATTTTCTGGTACTCACTTGAAACTTGTTTACTGATTCTGAGCTTAATGCTTTTGCTTGACCTTCTGCCAATTCCATTCCTGTAGCAATTTTTACTGCTTTCGTAAAATCTAATTCCTCTTCAGTTAGTAATTTACGTTTAATTGCCTCAGATCTTAAACCGCATACAAATTTATCTCTGAGTGCGTCATCCAAAAATTGACCAAAATTACAACGTTTTACCAAATTTTTCAACTTTATAGTATACATGACAACATCTTCATGATTTTCTTGATGGCTGTTATAGAACTGAAATCTATCTGCTATAACGAGATGCTTCGGACTATAGTATTTCTTAAAAATCTCCTTCAACTCATCGTAGTTTTTGTTTTTTGGTAACTCAGGTGATAATAAGTCTTTAAGAACACCGTAAGCTTCACCTCCAATTAATGTTATAAACATAGAAACTTTTTTCATATCTGCTACACCATTACATTCAAATAATTGATCCATTCTTTCTAAATATGATTCAACATCCCTTTCTTTAGGTTTGAACTGCTCAATATTACCTATAAAAGCCATTTCACTCTACAGACACGCAGAATCCTCTATGGACTCTGATTGCTCTAACATCGACTTAAAAACTTTACTTCTTAAGAACTTCCTGTTCTATTTTACTGCATTCAGTTTCAGTACAATAATTATTTATCTTACTCACAGGACAATTTTTGACATTTGAGACATTTTACCCCTCTACACGACTCGTCAGACTTAATCCAACTGATGGAAGATATATTGTACTTAGGACCACAACTTCAACTTGAAGAAACTCCACAGCTCGTCGCCAATTTGTTATGTTTTTATAAACTAATACACAGTTTGTGGGTTCAAGTACTACTTTATTTATGTCCCTTATTTACTCTGACACTCCTGTTTATTCCCGTTGCCCAGCATCACTCCAGCCCACTATTCTATTCATATAATAAGATAATAATACATAACAGTTGACATACATATAAATATACAAACATAATTCTTTATCAACTTGCAGCCTCTAGTTTCACGGGTTGTCCTATCTTTTAATAGAAAAGGGCCGGCATAATGGCATTCCCGTGTTAAGAAAAGGTATTGACTGGCTTACTCTGCATTTTGGGAGATTTCCCATTAAATATTGAGAATTCTTTGGAGGGTTTACCCTGAAACATTTTACACACTCGTGTACAATTGATTTGCAGAGATTGCGACCGTGTACAGGCCAAAACCGTTGTCGTACTGACGAAAGTAACATTGTGGGCCCGCAGTGAAATAGCTTATCGTGTTGTTCTTTTATAATTAATTTTGTTAATACGTGTTTGCTAGATAAAATGATTGGATGTTTTACTTTTACATCGTACTTGGTCTCAGATTGTTGAATGCGACCGCCAACTCGCAGTAATTGATTATCGTCAATAAAGGGATGTAACGTAAGTATATTACTCCTTTTATTTAATGGACTATTGTGTTTCAACTGATTATACTCGTTCGTAAATGATTGTTATTGAGCCAATCGAATTAAATTAATTTCAGAATTTTCTAATTCTTCGCATGTCAAATAACCTTTCTTTCTCATTGTTTGATTTTTAGTTTTAGCATTGAAAATAAATCTGAGAACAAATGCAAAAGTTCTTTTTAGTTTATTGTAAAATGAAAATTGACTAAATATTGGTATCTCTGTATTGACATTTATGCAGCTGATAGTACGCTGTTCCGGAATGTTATCTATATTTGATGGTAAATTTTCAGGCTCCATATCGAACGTGTCACAATTGAGAAAACTTGGCCCTAAAAACCACATTGAATTACCAATAAGATCTTTAACATTCATGCCGCGAGAGATTAGGTCAGCTGGATTGTCCTGTGACCTTACGTGGTTCCAACTTTCAATATTTGTTGTACTCTCTCACTCACTATCTCACTCACTCGATTAGCGACGTAGGTTTTCCACCTTGCAGGGGATCCTTTTATCCAACACAGAGTGATGGTCGAGTCAGACCAATAATTTTTTATTTTATTTTATTAAACAGTCAACGGGCACAAGAGCCCTTTTATTACAACAATGAAAATTTACAAAAGTAACATCAAGCAGCTACAACACATGAAAAATTGAGAAACTTAACATTAATAGGCTATTAAGCTACAAGTATCTGCTAACCAGCATCCTCAACTCCCGTTTGAACAAAGTTAAATCATTTAGATTTCCTAACTGAGCAGGAACAACAATCTTATTCCACTTACGTCGCAGGCGTGGAACAGTAGAATAGTACACATAACCTCTACAAGTATTCCTCTCTTCAAGTTCTCTAGCAGTTCTTAGAGAGTAAGATATATCTCTTGCAGCAAAGATGGTATTAATAGCAGTATCACACTTTATCAGGTTCAACTTAACCTTTTTCACAAAATAAAGATCATGATATATGTGCAAAGATTTGATTGATTCAATATTCAAACATTTAGAGATGCCAGAGTAATCATGATCAGTATAATTCATTGCTTTCCCCATCTTAAATGCAGCATATCTAAAGAATCTATGCTGAACCTTCTCAAGTTCATCAATTAGAAACAGCTTAGAGGGTGACCAAATGATCGAGGCATATAGCAGTACTGGACGTACTAAAGTTTTATATAAATGAACTAATGATAAGTGAGACTTAAACTCTTTGGTACTTCTTTTAATAAATCCAAGGATCTTGTAAGCTTTGGAAGTAATAGTCCTTACATGAACATCAAATTCAAAATTTCCCTGGTAAATTACACCCAAGTCTTTAATATTATCAACTTTTTCGAGCCTCTGGCCGCCCAAAGTGTAGTCAAAAACAGATACTACAGAGCGACCTCTATTAATGGATAGTAGCTTACATTTACTAATGTTTAATCTTAAAAGATTATTACAAGCCCAAGTATAGATACTGTCAAGATCCCTCTGCAAACATATCTGGTCATGGAAATTATGAATCCTTTTGAAAATCTTAATGTCATCCGCAAAAATTAGGATTTGGCAAGACACCAAACCATCTGCAACATCATTAATAAACAATATGAACAACAAGGGCCCAAGATGAGACCCCTGTGGAACACCAGACGTCGCTGCAAAGGAATCAGACAAATTGCCTTTAATTCGTACCGACAACTCTCTATCAGATAAGTAGGAAAATAACCATTTTAACGTTCCACCACTTAAGCCAAATTTAAATAACTTATGAATCAATAAATTGTGATTAACAGAATCGAACGCCTTTGCAAAGTCTAAGTAGATGGAATCAATTTGTCTAGCCTCATCTACTCTATCATTAAGTACTTCAGATATAAAATTGTTGTAAAATATTAGATTTGTTAGAGTAGATCTGCCCCTAATAAAGCCATGCTGCTCTTTAACAATTGACAAAATGCATACTTCAGAGAGACTATTGGCCATAATAGAGTCAAAGATTTTTGAAATAACGCCAATAATTGCAATAGGTCTATAATCTGATACATTATGTCTGTTTCCAGCCTTAAAAACTGGCGTAATGAAAGTTTTTTTCCACAATTTCGGCATAATGCCTAAAGCCAAAGATTTTCTAAATAGTATCAACAACGGTTCAGCCAAGGATTCAGCACACCTCTTAACAAAAAAGGATGATAAACCATCAGGTCCAACCGCTTTCCTATCATTAAGACCAGCAATAGTGGAAATTATCTCTTCTAAACTAATAGTAAAATCAAACTCATCATCAAACAATAACAAATGACGAGATGAAGAGTCTGCCTGCAAATAAGTGAGCTCAAAATTTTTTGCAAAGAGATCACAGGAACTCTTGGAACAATTACTTCTAGAGTTCTGGAAAAACATTTCTTCAGGTATTAAGTTAGACTTAGTTAACGAGTTTACATAATTCCAAAAGTGCTTATTATTTGTGGTCATATTGCGTTCAACACCATTGACAAAGGCAGATCTATCCAGCCTGGATTTTCTGATACACCCTGCTCTGAGCTTTTTAAATAGAATGTAATCCTGAAACACACCAAATTCCAACCATTGTTTATGAATCTTCTTTTTATTTATAATTTTAGAGATTAAATCACTTGAGTACCATCTAGGATAAGTTTCCTTAGTTTCTTTTTTCAAAGGAACATGAGTAGTTATTAAATCATCCAAAATCGAATGAAATAATTCAGTAGTATGATCAATGTCTTGACCCAATAATACATCATCCCAACTAGCACCAGATAACCCGGCATTAATGGAATCATAATCAGCCCTCAAGAAATCAAATCCATTTTTAATACATTTAACATTGCTAACAAGGCAGGAATCTAATTCAAGAGATATCTGGTCATGATGTGTATCAAGAGGAACCAGTGAGTCCAATGCATCAATAAGTTTAACATTATTTTCAGACAAAGTAGAGAATCCCAAATCCAACGTATAACCCTTACTATGATGAATGGGGAAAAATTGTGACATTCCAAAATACGAAAACATATTCATAAGAAGAGCAGAGTTCTCTTGAACCAATGCATCAGAGCAGTATGTCTCAGCCAACAAATTATCTGATAAATCAGACTTATTAAACCATAATGTCTCACGCAAATTATAGTCACCCATAATGAAAAATTCATTATCTTTATAATTATCCATCAACTTCTCAACAGAGCTAACATGCGATACATAGTTTTCAGAATCAACAGTAGGCGTATAAAATCCGCCAATAATTAAGCTTTTACTGAGATTATTTATTTGAACAAAAATCTCCTCACAATTAACACCTATAAAAATTACCCTAGAACTTAAACTAGATTTAACAGCAATAAGTATGCCCCCTCCACATGGAGAGTTTTCAAAACTGTACCTATCCCTACGAAAAATAGA
Organism: Malachius bipustulatus; assembly: GCA_910589415.1. Lineage (NCBI taxonomy): Eukaryota > Metazoa > Arthropoda > Insecta > Coleoptera > Melyridae > Malachius > Malachius bipustulatus. The sequence goes on from OU342632.1 coordinate 59,230,059, forward strand.
ATAATTATGAAGTCCAATCTCCATGTCAGATATCCCAGAATGCAGCCAGGTCTCCGTTAATACAATGATGTCAGGAGACGGTGATAAGAGACCAATATTCATAGAAGTTACATCTAATTTCGTACGTAGACCTCTGACATTTTGATAGTAGACCATTATCTTGCTGTCCGCTGACTGATCTAGTTTTTTGGAACTACAGAAGGATAAGACTGAGATCCATGTAACTGAGTTGAGATATTACTCTTTTTAAGTTTTATGTTGAAAATCTTTGGATTTCCGTTTACAAATTTAACAATTTGCTTAACATCATTCTTCTTATTTTCCTCCAAGGCATTAAAAATCTTTGCAGTATTCCTCAGTTCATTGAATTGAGCCCTTTGGAACTTTGTTAGATCAAAGGACACATGATATTCCTTGGGTATCAAACGCCAATGAGCCATAACATCAGTGACATCTTGCCGACAATCCAGTCGGACACGAATGGGGCGCGTCCTAGCAGCATCATAATTTCCCACACGCCTTATCTTCCCATGAGAGAGAGTAGATCCTAAGTTTTCAATTCTTTCCAAAATCTTTTTAACCTTATTGAGATCATAATCCCTTAACAGTTTACCATCATCATTTTTCTTCTGTTCAGGAACATTCAAAATAAGCAAGTTATTCTCACGGTTTTTCCTATCATCAATTTCTTCAACTACCGCTTGCGTTTTATCAACAACAGCAGTAGATGACATGACAGCATCATCAGCAGATGATAACTTATCTTCAAGAGCAGACAGCCTAGATTTCATAGACTCCATCGCATTTGCATTTTCATCAACAAAGTGTTTGACAAAAACATCAAGATTATTATGAGATGTCTTTACAGCCTCAATTTTAGAATTCATTTTAGGAATCTCAACTTCCTTAAGCAACTTCAGCGAGTCAGACAATGCCACCAGCTTTTCGATATCAGACCTTAAATCAGCAACAACTTCTACAAGACGAGGACTTTCACCTCCATTTTTCGTGCACTCATTACACCTGAACACCATGAGCTTTTTACTCCTCAGCTTTACAACTCTAATTTCCGATGCAAGTAATCCAGAGCAGTTCTTCCCGCTTCCTTCATTGGGTTTTTCATTAGCATGGTAATGATCCATGCACACACAACACGTTGAGAAAATATCACCCTCAACAAATACGCCATTACAACCAGTACACGAAGTCATTATGTAGGTACGCAAAGAGAGATGAAACCCGATGAAATCCTTGCTATCCTGAATCCAACTTTATATTCGATGTTTAAAATTTATATTTATATTTTGTTTATTTACAAATTTCACTATCTTGAAGTCCACACAATCAACACTTATCAACCGGTCACAATCTTATCTCAAGTTTTTTCTTGAACAAGAGAAATACCAAAATTTAACTACTATTTGGCATTAACTAACAATTTCTTCTATGAAACCAATATGCCAGGATAATCAAACACCCCACAAAACTCGTCACCACTACAGCAACAAAATGACATAACTTCCAGGCAATAACTCCAAGAAAAAACCAACAAACTTGCGGAATTTTAAGAGAACAACATGCATGCAGCTATCTTGATGCTTGACAAAAATTAATTTTTCTAAGTGTAATTAATAATAGATTTTATTAAATTGTATTTGTATAGACTCAGTGACTCTCTGTGCGAGCTGTGCACCTAAAAGGGCTGCGCACAACTCTAATCGTGGTAGTGTCACTTGCTTGATTGGCGCGACTCTAGATTTTGCTGTTAACAACCTACATAAAGTATTGTTACGGGTTTCTCAATAATAAATCACCACCAAAAGTCTTACAAATTACTTTATTCACTAATCCAAATTATAACCTCGGTAATCTTGTGTTGTACGTCGGTGGGAATGCGCATGCGTCAACAGGGGAATCAGCTGGAATTTGATGCACCTGAGTTAAAGAATGACTGTCTTGATCACCAATAGCCTTATGGAAAACCGTGATACATGCTTGTTTCACTTTACAGTCGAAGTATCCAAAATTACAGCATTGCATGTAGAATTTTCACATCTTATCAGTAATTATATATACGAAAATAAATAAATCGGATACCTGACATGTTTCATTTTATTATTTAACGAAATTTGTGAATTGTAAAATTTGAATTTCAAGTGTCCCCCTTTAAAAAGGTTACTCTGATTGGTTACATAAATAGTAATGCTTCAACTAAGGTGGATGTGAATAACTACGCACCATTGCCATGTTTCACTTACAAATGACATACAAATTAGGCGGGCTTTTTCGTTATTGTCGAGCCACATTTGCTGAGGCTGTGATTAAGTAAATATTGTTGATCTTAATCAAGTTTTATTAAAATGGAGCCAATAAATATTAGAATAGTCGAGCCTCAAGACATTCTAGATGAAAATCAAATGAGAGGGGAAGTGATCCGGTTCTCAGACGTAATCTTTAAAGGCGAGAACCCCACTCTCGATTTAATAAAGTGGTTAGCCAGAAGACGTCTTCTATGAATATCAATTTTGAGTTACCTTTTTGTTTAATTTTTCCTGCTGTTTTGTTAATTTTATAGAAAGAATTGTATGGTTGATTTAAATTTACCATGTTATTAATAATTAATAGTTATCAAATGTAAAAATTTTACAAAAATTAAAATGTAGATATTATGTACATTTTATGTACATATTTATATAATATATTTTATATTATGTATATAATATATTATTTTATGTACATATTATGTTTTCAAAAGGATTGGCCTACATTATCACAGTATAAAGGCAACCATATACTTATTAATAATTTCATGGATAGTACCTACCATGAAAAATTTCAGAGAGTTAATTAAAAAAAAAAAGATGAAAATATTCATATGCAATTTAAGTCGCATAAAAATGCACTATTTATGCGATTGACGCGCAAGAAGGTTTTTGTTTTGGTGTACTCACAGAAGTTATTTTGTTTTATTTTGAATCAAGTATTAAGTAGGTAGGTAAAGTCTGTACACTGAGAGTTGTCTGTTGTGATAACTAAGAATACATCATCTCGTTATGTTTCTTACTCCTTCTATTGCATTGCATAGTCAATCGAGTTAAAATGGGACGTATTGTCAGAAATACGTTTGAATCGTCAGCAACTCTAAAAAGATGAGCGAGAGTGAGACGGAAGTATCGACTCGCGTCTTGATACGCTTAGATTGATACGATAAGATTGTCGTCCAGCTCATCGGCTACTGTCAGTTGACAGTGACAGCGCTAAATATACTGATGAGATTTGTTATTTGAAACGTTTTTAATACGAAATTAGCAGAATTCCTGTGTTATATTGTGTGATAAACTATGAGTAACTTAATTTCGCGAATGCCTAAAAATCTATTTCCTTGTTTTGCCTGCGAAACGATTGAACTCCCTAGTACGTGGACTTGTGGTTAAATTGCTGGAATATTTTACTTGCAAATAAGAAAACGGAGGTGTTATTCTTTCTTTTAAACGGCAACCAGCAGGTAGGTGACATGGTATTTCTATCATGATGATAACAATAATTATTATCATTCTTATTTACTTGCATTATATAATATTTGTTATTAAAAAGTTGCAAGGCACTACTTCGTCAATAACTTGTCGAAATAATATATTTATAGAATAATATTCATTATTCCTCAACACACGCCACTGACACGAACTGCGATACCACATCTGGTTCGACTTAGAAATAAGTGTAAGATTCAAATCGAATTAAATGAAATTGTTTAGTCAGAATCAGTGTGGCATGACAACGGACAACTCTCAGTGTACAGAGAGTATGTACTTCAATTAAAGATGGTATAAAGCTTTGGGCGAATATGTAGTTTTGTAACTACTATTATTGTTACATGGTCCTGTTATTAGATGTTAATGTTGGACAATAAGGTTATTATTATTATTATTATTATTATTATTAAAAGATCAAAGAATAAAGAATCAATAAACCCTTAAAAGGATCCTTTCAATTTTATGTGAACCCATCACACTTTTCCTAACTCCATAGCATTTATCACATAATATATGTAAATAAAAAGCACTCTGGCAACACTGCATGTTTATCACATGCAGTTACAAACAATCAGACGCATGCGCATTCCCACCGACGTACAACACAAGATTACCATAACCTCTAATTCTAATAAACACACACAGCTGATTACTACTTGTACTAACTATCACTACTGGCTCCCTTACTTCACTTCACTACTGCTCTGTTCAGCTTCCACTAGTTACTGCTCTGTCTTCACTTCACTATATGTCCAAACTAAACTAAAACACGCAGCCGCGCGGTGGTCCTTTTATAGTCCCCCGACGCAACAGTAGGTACGTTCTAGTAGGTTCATTATCGACTCTCGTAGATTGCAGAAATCCCGTCGGCCGTCAACACGTCATTCCAGACCTGCGTCGAACTGTCGCGAACGTGTCATTGACTAATCCAGTATAAAGAATGTAAACAAACAAGCAAATGGTGTACTAGAATGTTAAAGAAGTAATACTAGAATTTCTCCAGAGCGGTGTTCGTTATACTGCTCCCTTTCTATTTTCGAGCGTCCCGCTCGAACGGACTTATTCGCTGTCTCCACAGTAGGGTGCCAGACGATTCAGGTGGACTACCTTCATCTTGCACTTGGGGGCTCCGCTCCGCTGTATCCTATACACCACGTCGTTTATCCTTTTAATAATTATGTAAGGCCCTTCCCAGGATGGCATAAACTTAGGCGACAAACCCTTCTTCCTAGTTGGATTATAAAACCACACTTTGTCTCCTTCTGTGAAGCCGCCGGAGTTTGCCTTCAAGTCGTACCTCGCCTTCATTCGGTCGCTGGCCAACTTGATCTTCCTCCTGACTAGGGAATGCACTTCTGCCATGGAGTTTCTTAATGCGTCGACATAGTTTCTGATCTCCGATGGTGGACTGCTTGGTGAACCGTACACCAAATCACAGGGTAGCCGAATCTCTTTGCCGAATACAACCTTGGCCGGTGTCTGCCCTGTAGTCTCATGGATGGCTGCCCTGTACGACATCAGCAACAAAGGCAGGTACTGGTCCCAATCTCGCTGATTGTTGCTCACCACCTTCGACAGATGTTCCTCCATTGTTCGATTAAACCGTTCTACCATACCGTCAGATTGTGGATGGAGAGGTGTAGTCCTTGTCTTGTTTATCCCGAGCAGTTTACACATTTCTGCGAAAACTTGGGATTCAAAGTTTCGTCCTTGATCGGAATGCAACTCTAAAGGTACGCCAAATCTGCTAATTAAATTATCTACCAAGACTCTCGCAACTCCAGAATTTCTCCAGAGCGATGTTCGTTATAGTATTACCTGATTCATCTTTACAACGAATATAAAGACATGTCCCAAATGCCTTTTCACTGGCATCTACGAAAACGTGTAATTCAGCATAATTGTAATTCGGCATGACCACCTGCCTGGGAAATTCTATGTTTTTTAATAGTGGTAAATCAGCGATGAACTGACACCAAATTGTGTGTATGTTTTGAGGCACAGATTCGTCCCAAGTAATTTTTGCCTGCCATAATTTTTGTATCAGCATTTTGGCAATTATTATTATCGGACCTAGCATACCCAACGGGTCGTATATTTGCGAAACAATTGACAATATTGATCGCTTGGTAACATTTTTATTGTTAGAAATTGAAATTGAGAACTGAATGCAATCTCGACTAGGATTCCATAATATACCTAATGTCTTATTTGCTTCATCGTCACCGATTGACAATACGGGTACTTCCAAATTACTATTCACCAAGAACTGCTTTTGTAATTGCATATCGTTAGAAAGCCATTTTCTTAAGTCAAAATTAGCCTTAGATAGTATGGAAGTTATGTCATGTTGTAATTGTAATAATTCGGATTTTGAATCTGCGCCCGTAAGAAGGTCATCTACGAAAAAGTCGTTTTTTATTGTACTACTCGCCTGGCTATTGCTTTCTTCACATTCAATTGCTAATTGGTATAGAGATCTAATTGCGAGCCACGGGGCAGAAGCTGTTCCGTATGTTACGGTGTTTAGTTTATAGCATTTTAGATTTTCAGAGGGGTTTTCCCGCCAAAATATTTTTTGAAATTGTCTTTGATCTTTATCGATAAGAACCATGCGGTACATTTTTGATATATCCGCTGCCATTACGTAACTATGTTTACGAAATCTTAAAATGATTGAGAATAGATCATTTTGAATTGTAGGCCCTACATGCTGGACGTCATTAAAGGCCGGTCCAGACGCAACGACTAATTGACGACATGTCGAATCAGACAAAATGAATCAAGTAAAATGGAATGTGCGGACCGCAAAACGTACGTTTAGTCTGAACGGAATGAGATTGGACGCTAAATCGAAAGACTGATGATCGAGACATATTTTCCGAGAACTGATGCGACATGTCGTAGGATGTGGACGGGCGAAGCAACTTACCGTTCAATTTTATGTTTATGTTTATTATATAGTTCTCAAATTAGGTACGTTTAGCACGTTCCCGTATTTAATAATTGCGTAATAACGTTTGATCTTCGTCAATGCTCTCGCCAATTTTTGGGAGAATTCATCGAGTTATATCGCAGTTTTCCTTGCTTGTGGCAAGTTAAAAGGGGCGATTATAGTGACCGAAATAAAAAAAATCAATCCATATCCTTGTAACTTCTTCTGGTTGCAAGGAATCTTATTAGGTGGCGCTTAATCTCTCGTGAGGTGAAATCGCTTTTCTCATATAAGTATCTCGTTTTTGAATGTATGGCGTTACCAAATTCAACAAATTCATGTAAGTTTCAACATCCATTCTCATAATTATAATTGCGCCAATTATCAGGTTCACTACGAAGTTCGCTTCATAGTCTAACATGAGAAAATTGAAAAAAAAATTAAAAAAAAAATGACCACCTTGTTCTTCGATTTTTATTTTTGTTATTTCGAAATTTTCTTGCAATACAAACAGCATAAATTGACCACAGTATTACTTCTTCCATGATGGCGATCGTCGCGAAACTGAAAGTCGTACGAAGTTTGTACGATAAGATGAAACTGTCTGGACGCACCATTTTAATACGTCTTGTCGAACGACTTATATGACCGTTTTATCGTGCGATTAGTCGTTGCGTCTGGACCGGCCTTTAGACTTACACCCGAGCTGGAATTCATACTTGCGTCAAATACTACTCTGACACGTGTGGTAGTTGATTCACGGACTACACAATGCTGTGTTATATAGCAGCCTGCACCATTGTCGTCGTCCACCCTGGTCATGTGGCCCAATTGTTGGTACTCTTGCATGAAATTGAAGTACTTTCTCTTTAATACAGGATTTTTTATTAGTTTGCGCTCTAAAGTGTAAAATCTGTTTAAAGCTAGTTCTCTAGTTTCTCCTAACTCATTAATATAGGGTGTTTGAAAAGTAATCCGTTTTGGAGTAGGCCCTGACACAAAGAGGTTTGTCTTAGCTTAATCCAATCTTTAAAACTGACAGCTCTTGATTTTTTAGGTTAGGTCAGTTGTCAAAACATTCAAGGTCAAAACAACATAAAATAAGCACTCACTTTTAGACATTTTTATAAAACATAAATAAAATCAACAATTAATTCATTTAAGGATTCTCCTGGACACATTTTAATAAACGGTTTCCCGCACTATACTAAAGGCACTCTGTAATTGTTCGGATATCGGATAACTGCTAGGGTATCGGTATATTACGACAGATAGTCGATCTTCTCATATCTCTTTCACTAAATCGGTTGCTTCGGAACTTTTCAAAATAGCAAATCCTCTTTCGGCAACTTTGGGAACTCATCTACATGATATTCTAAGCCATGCTAAGCCTGCAAAAGAGTCTTGGTTAAAACTGTAAGTTTTGGGACGTAAAACAAAATTTGCCTGCCTAGTAGGTAGACTTCCAGTGCCGAGTCCACTGCTATATCACGGGATAAGGACAAAAGCGAGTACCTTTTCTAAAAAATTTGTAATAACAGGTTCCAACAGAAATCCAAGCACTGAGTTTTAGAAGCTTTTCTTGGGTTTGCAATCTTGATAATAATTATTCTAGACATCTAAAGAGAACATCCACATTCCATGATGTTTAATCCCATTGCGAAAAAACTTTCAACTATTGCAGTTTTTTGCTTTTACGTGAGCGCTTTTAATTAATTTGAAAATTATAAACCATCGAATTAAAATAAAGTATGGAGATCACTGACACTGATATAAATAAATAACAATAACCAAACTTCTGTTATATGCGACATAGTAGACTTATTTTAGTAGACTAGTCTATTCGACTTTCTACTGTCAGTTTATATTTCTACTACGATTGTGATGCGCTATCACGGTAACGTCCTGTAACTGTGATTTATTTGTCCGTTATTTCTAAATAACTGTAGTTTTACGGGTAGTTACAAGTAATGAATCGTCAGTACTTCGTCCCCGAGTCTAAATATTTCATCAGATAAGCAACAAATACTCTGAAGTAGTGTTTTTTGCACATAAGTGTCTTTATTAAAAAATAATCGACATATCATCGAGATTTCGATGCTTGATGGCGCATCTCTAGCGGCAAGTAAGTAACTGACAAACTGACTGACATTTTCGCAATTGTCATTTCAATGTAGTTAAAGATAGAAGGATAGGATAATAATAATAATTAATTTTATTTATTAAACAAGGAAAGCTATTACGTACCTATCCACGTTTGATAATTTAAATTTTTAATTGTTTAAATTAAATACCTAAAATCATAAAAATGCTGTTTACGTTAGAACAAAAAAACGTTTCTAGTTGAAAGTTATTTTCGCCACAGCAGTAAAATCAATGTAATTTGGGTCTACTCCATAGAAAACTGTTTGATTGAGTTCCGAGAGGAATATCCTGGTGTTGCGATAGTTGTCCAGAATTTTAGGGAAGCTGTTTTGCGATACATTTCAAATTTTCGAGGAACAGGAAATGTTGTGAAAACAAGAAGTGGCAGACCAAAGAGTCGTACTGAAGAGAAGGCGGAAATCGCTCGCAATATTATGCAAAACGATCCTCATACATCAGTTCGTCATCTAGCCCAGCAAATTGATGTTTCTGTGGGAACCTGTCATAAGCTACTAAGGAAAGATGCTCACTTGTATCCTTATCGAGTGACAGTGGTGCAGGAGTTGTTACCTCGAGACATTCCCGAGAGGCTAGAGTTTTGTGAATGGTTTTCACAACATTTGCAAGACAATGAAGAAGTGTTCAGCAAGACTTTCTTCACAGATGAAGCATGGTTTCAAAGATCGGGATATGTGAATTCTCAAAATTACAGATCCTGGTTTGCTGAAAATCCGCATGTGTGCATTGAAAAGCCAGTTCATCCTGAGAAAGTTGGTGTTTGGGCAGCAATTAGTGGTAGACGATTAATTGGGCCAATCTTTTTTGAAGGAAACATTAGTGCTGTGCGGTACAGGGAAGAAATTCTTCAGCCTTTTTTGAACCAGCTGCATGACGATGAACTGGCTGAAGGATATTTCCAGCAAGACGGTGCAAGACCCCATTGCACTATCGAAACACTCAATTTACTGAGGGAGCATTTTGACGATCGAATCATCAGTCGTAATACAGCCATAACATGGCCAGCCAGATCCTGTGACCTCACACCGTGTGACTTCTTTTTATGGCCATACATCAAAAACTCAATATTTGTGACACCAATTAATGATTTGGCAGAATCGAGACGCAGAATCGACGAGAAGTTCGCCGAGATAAATGATACACCCGAACTGTTACAAAGTGCCCTTCGTGGAGTGAGAAACCGTGTATTGAAATGTGCCCAGGAGGGTGGAGGGCACTTCGCTCACCTCCTAAATTAATTATAATTAATTTTATTTATGTGTCTTATGAAAAATGTCAATAAAGTGAGTGCCTATGTTATTAACGTTCTTGAATGTTTTGACAACTGACCTAAAAAAAATCAAGAGCTGTCAGTTGGAAAGAGTGGATTAAGCTAAGACAAACCTCTTTGTGTCAGGGCCTACTCCATAACGGATTACCAGCGAATGTGGATTGCAGACACTTGTTGACTTGTTTGCTCCTCTTCAACTGGAAGTTCGCGTGCACGTGGTAAGAGTGTACGGCTGATGGAATCGCGTACGAACAGAACACTACTCACGTTTTGATTTACTAAATTGTAATAATTGTTATTGTTAAATCGTCTCTAAGCTTACTAATCCGGCTCGAGGACCATGTTATGGTTTCTTCTTAGTGGACTGTATCTTTTTAAAATGACTACACAAGCAGTAATTTAAATAGTATTTATTTTTTATTGACATAAATTGAATTTCTTTTGTATGTGTCACACTAGCCACCTACGTAATACTGCTCGATCTAGGGAAAACAACCCTTCACACATTGTTGTCAAACAGTAGCGAAAATATCGAGCTTATAGACAATTTTAAATAAAATAACATTCTTATAAAATAACATTCTTGCCCTAACAATCGAAATACCTCAGGATATTTTTTATTCCAGAAGGAAGCATAGTATTGGACAAGTATTCCAGCAAAAAAAAAATCAAAAACTTAAAGTAGATTTTTTGAAAATTACATTTCAAGACATTTGAAACCATTTTTTTTAAGAAAAGTTGAAAATCGAAATATCTCAAAATCTATTGAGTTTTGTATAGTGCATGTTGGGGTTAATTTACTCCTTACCTCTTGTTTTATCAGATCACCAAAGGAATGTATCCAGTTACCAGTAACCCTGTATAACAGTCAAAATAAACAACCTCAATATTATGGAAGTCTATTGTCCACCGCAAGAGAAAATCCCCAGTAATTTTTGGAAAAATACAACAGACAATCTAACAGTAGACCTACTGATAATGGGAGACTTTAACGCTCATCATAGCTTGTGGGGCGGAGCTAGAGACAAATATAATGGAAGGTACATAGCGGATACAATACTAAAGGATAACATGGTAGTATTAAATGATGGAACAACAACTACACTACACAATCCGAATCACCACGGTGGCCCTTTGGATCTAACAATACTAAACTCACACCTACCATTGAAATCAAAATGGGAAAGAATTGACGACTGAGGATTCAGTAATCACTATCCAACCATGGTAACCATGGACCAACCCCAGAAAATAACAAACACAATATACGCAACCAGAAGAAACTTCAAAAAAGCTAACTGGGAGTAATTTGAGGAAACAGTTAATATAGCTTTTTCAAACACCGAAGAAATTCAAGAATACAACATGTTTTTTGAGAGAATAAATGACGCAGCAGAAAAATATATACCCAGATACAAACAAAGGAATTTCGATTGCCCTCGAAAAATAGCTGCTTGGTGGGATGACTCATGTCAAACTGCGATAAATGAACGAAGAAACCAATTGGAGATATTTAAAGATAGACCCACATTAGAAAACTACCTAACTACAAAAAATATAATAGCTAAAACAAGAAGACTACTTAGGAAGAAAAAAAAAGAAAAATTCAAAGACTTTTGCAGCTCTCTTAATAGAGGGGCAGACATCTCGCAAGTCTGGAAAACAATTAGAAAATTCTCAAGCAATAATACTCAGTCATTTAAGAGCCTATTACCGGAGGAAAATATAGCAAAAGAAATACTAAACAGAATCTTTAGCTGTAACATAGACCCGGAATTCGAACTGGCAACACCAGAAGATCGATTCCCCCCGATACAAATAAGTGAAATCAAAAATTTTTTTAAAACAAAAAAAGACACAGCAACAGGAACGGATGAAATCTCCTGCTCAATAATGAAGCACTTACCGAACAACGCCATGTCCATCCTATGTAAAATACACAACTCCTGCATTACGCACCAAACTATACCAGAACCATGGAAATAATACCTTCTCATACCAATTTTGAAGCCTAATAAACAGCAGAATAATCCAGACCATTACAGACCCATAGTACATACTATCATCTTGCCTACTCAAAACTCTAGAATTTATCATTAAAAATAGAATTGAATGGACTCTAGAAAACTCAGAAACATTCAACAAATATCAAACAGGTTTCCGGAAAGGTATGAGCATCTACGATAACATCACACTTCTAACATCCTCAATACAACTCGCATTCTCCAGGAAAGAAACTGTTTTAGCCTGTTTTATAGACCTTAAAGCAGCATACGATAACGTCAACCTATCCATACTACACAAATATATTAGAGAACTTAAAATTTCACCAAAATACGCTAACCTAATTTACAATATCTTAACTTACAGAAAAATCTACATCAAAGACAAAGACAACCAAATACATGGACCGCAAATAGCCAACAAAGGCCTAGCACAGGGATCCCCATCAAGTCCATTACTATTTAATATATACCTCAGAAACATATTTCAAATCATCCCTGATAAAGTAACACTGCTATCATATGCAGATGATCTAGTAATTTTTACACAAGGACAAGACATTTCTGACATGACCAGACAAATCAATACGGCACTAGACCTAATAGATACCTGGTTCGCTGACCATGATTTCACAATATCACCGACAAAAACAGAATACGTATGGTTCAGGAAGGGAAAATCAAAAATTCCAGACCCTAAAATTAAAATAGGACCCGTCGAAATATCTAGAAAATCAAATGTACGATACTTAGGCATTACCCTCAACGAATCCCTTAACTGGAAACCTCACGTAAACAATATGATCAAAAAAGCTAATCAGGGTATTAACATAATTAGGACACTATCAGGAGTTGGGTGGGGCTCTGACCCGAAGATCCTGATGTTGATATATTATACCATGGTCAGATCACATTTAGACTTTGGAAGCATTCTGCTTAACCGCACACAAAAATCCCTCGAAAATAAAATAAACTCCACACAATACAAAGCCCTCAGAGCCATCACAGGATTAATGAAATCAACACCGACAAATGTTATTCTAGCGGAAAGCGGAGAACTACCCCTCCAGGAAAGACGCAAATGGCTGGCACTCAAATTTTACAGCAAAATAATCAGATATAAAAAACACCCTCTAATACCAATCATAAGATCCATACACATAGAATTCAACTCAGGAAACAAATACTGGAACAACAAAAAACCTTCTTGCGCATCAATCGCAGAAATAGTGTATTTTTATGCGATTCAATTCTGAATATTTTCACTGCTTTTTAAATTGGCTTTCTGAAATTTTACATAGTCATGTGATATTCGCGTAGTGGCTTACTGACAATTGCATTTCATTTCGTTTTAAACCGTGCATGCCTTAGAATGAATTTTTAAATTTAACAAAACAAAAAAAACATTGGCAAAATTGAACAATTTTGGCCCATTTCCTATGCCTGCCACTGGCTAACTTTACTTAAAAAATACTATTCTTTAGACTACCTTTTATAGAACGGAAAAAGTGAAAGGGGAGCTTTGAAAACCGAAAATTTTAAATTTTAGAGGAATAAACATAATATGTAAAAATATTCTAATATCTCCGCCATTTTTATTATTTCCTTCTTGAAATCTTTGAATTTTGAAGTTTATTAGTATAGTTGTCTACTGGAAAAATTTTCGTTCAATTCCTTCAAAAATATGTTCATAAACAGTTATAGAAATTTAGCCCTTTTTCCCTTTTCCTACCCACGCCACTGGCTTAATAATAAAAATATTGCAAATTTTATTGCAATATTTTAACTCAATATTTTATAACTCAAATTTCAAATAATTTTCTTCCATTAATGTTAATTTCGTTTAAAAGTTTTTGTTTCTAACTGGCTTATTTAGGGGTTCAAAATCTATCAATTTTTCCTAAAATTGAAAAGGCCGCCATTTTGGAACGGCTCTTCTGATTTAACTCAAATGCAGTACCATACGACTACTTGCAGTTATCTTACTACCAAAAAAATTTCAGCCCCCTAGATTGAAAACAGCGACCAGAAACCGTGCCTCATACCCGTTTTTTTTTTTTGGAAATTTGGAGAGACACGTTGTAAAAGTAGCGCAATTTTAGGTAAATGTTTTTTTGTGAAAATCAAACGTCATCCCTAAGTTTCACAAAAGTAAAAAATTTCGTTCATTAATCTTGAAAAATGAAGCTACTGGAGCGTTCTTAAAATTTTAGAGAAATAAACATCATGTAAAAAAAATTCGAATATCTCGGCCATTTTTCCTACCCACTTCTTGAAATTTTTAAGTGTTAAAGGCTATTAGTATAGTTATCTACTGTAAAAATTTCAGTTAAATTGCTTCAAAAATGTGCTCATAAATTGTTAGGGAAATTTAGCCATTTTTACCACTTTCCTATCCACGCCACTGGCTTATTAATAAAAGTAATGTAAATTTTATTACATTAAATTAAATTTGAAATAATTTTCTTCAAACCCTGTTGATTTGGTTTCAAAGTTTTTTTCCATCTTGCTCATACAGGGGTTCAAATATTAGCTAATTTTTCAAAAATTAAAATGACCGTCATTTTGAAACGGCTCGACCGATTTTGCTCAAGTACAATACCAGACCAGTTTTTATAGATATCTTACTCCCACAAAAATTTCAGCCCCCTAGATTCAAAACTGCGACCTGAAATGAGATGACAAAAACCGGATTTCTGGAACTTTGAAGGGACACCCTGTAGAAGCGATGGGACTTTTGGAAAGTTTTTCAACGAAAATCCAACGTCATTCCAAAGTTTTACAAGGACCCAAAATTTCGTTCACTAATCTTGAAAGATAAAGCCACAGGAGCGTTTTTAAAATCGAAATTTCGCGATTTTGGAGAAATATATATATAAATATATATTTAAATATATATATATACAGTGCATTTATTTTAAGTGTTGCCATAGGGAATAGCATGTAAAAAAATACACCCTATGTTAACTTATGTTGTCTTGTACTTTGGAAGTCGTTTTTAATTTTCAATAATAGTACTACACGTCATCTACTTTACAATACGGCCTTTCAGAAAAGCCGGTCATTGTTCAATTTTATGATACAGGCTGTCCCATTGAGGTGAAAAACTGCAAGAAAAGGTAAGAGATACGAAGTCGGTTAAATTACAAAAAAGTTGCGCTGTTTTGAGACGAGTATTTGGCAATTTTTTTTTTCTCAATATTCCCAGAATTTCCTGAAATATCCTGAAAAAACTTGAAACATGCAGTTTTATTATTTTGGCCATATCTTCTTTATTATTTAAAAAAATCATTATTTTTTTGTAGGTTCACATAAGCCGTAATGAGCTACTTATTTGACGTTTCAAAAATTTCCAAAGCCGACTAGATCTCGGGATTTCCAAAGTCAACTTTGGTTTTTCATATTACCGCCATATTGTTTTTCATGCCATTCGCTATAGAAAAAAATCAAGGAAACAAAAATCCATTACATTGCAAATAAATTTGAAAAAATTTTTTCTTTTTCAAAAATATCGAAAATTTTTTTTTACCGAATGTCAAAAAGTGCATTTTACAAGTGTTGCCATAGGTAATAATATGTAAAAAGTTACACCCTATATTAACTTACATTGTACCCGTTGTAATTTAGAAGTCGTTTTAAATTTTCAATAATAATTGTATACCTACATGAATGTCATGTAGGTACTTTACGAGTCGACATGTCAAAAACCGGTCCTTTTTAAATTTTAATATTTAGTCCTCATTTGAATTATTAAACTTTAATAAAGGAGTCAGAATAAACTAATAATTATTAATTTATTAGAGAACATGTGAACATTTTTTATTCAAAAATAAAAAAAAAAAACAATAAAACCCAAATAACTAAGCAAACTAACAGAAATTAATTGAAACAATAAAACGAAAACCTTTTGAGCGATTTGTTTGATAATTTCAGATAATTTTTGTTAGTTTGCTTAGTTATTTGGGTTTTATTGTTTTTTTTATTTATGAATAAAACATGTTCACATGTTCTTCTAATAAATTAATAATTATTAGTTTATTCTGACTCCTTTATTAAAGTTTAATAATTCAAATGAGGACTAAATATTAAAATTTAAAAAGGACCTGTTTTTGACATGTTGTATCGTAAAGTACCTACATGACATTCATGTAGGTATACTATTATTGAAAATTTAAAACGACTTCTAAATTACAATGGGTACGATGTAAGTTAATATAGGGTGTAATTTTTTACATATTATTACCTATGGCAACACTTAAAAAATGCACTTTTTGACATTCGGTAAAAAAAATTTTTTCGATATTTTTTAAAAAGAAGAAAATTTTTTTTCAAATTTATTTGCAATGTTATGGATTTTTTGTTTCCTTGATTTTTTTCTATAGCGAATGGCATGAAAAAGAATATGGCGGTAATAAGAAAAACCAAAGTTGACTTTGGAAATCCCAAGATCTAGTCGGCTTTGGAAATTTTTGAAACGTCAAATAAGTAGCTCATTACGGCTTATGTGAACCTACAAAATAATAATAATTTTTTTTTAAATAATAAAGAAGATATGGCTAAAATAATAAAACTGCATGTTTCAAGTTTTTTCAGGATATTTCAGGAAATTCTGGGAATATTGAGAAAAAAAAATTGCCAAATACTCGTCTCAAAACAGCGCAGCTTTTTTGTAATTTAACCGACTTCGTATCTCTTACCGTTTCTTGCAGTTTTTTCACCTCAATGGGACAGCCTGTATCATAAAATTGAACAATGACCGGCTTTTCTGAAAGGCCGTATTGTAAAGTAGATGACGTGTAGTACTATTATTGAAAATTAAAAACGACTTCCAAAGTACAAGACAACATAAGTTAACATAGGGTGTATTTTTTTACATGCTATTCCCTATGGCAACACTTAAAATAAATGCACTGTATACAGGGTGTCCCAGACTTAATTGACCAGGCCATATCTCATATACAGGTTGAGATAATCGAGCCGAATAAAAGGCATATTATTATAATTTTTCAAGCTGTATAACATGACAGCATGAAAACAACCCCCACTCCAACATCCCCTAAGTTACAGCCCCCACCCTTAAAAAAATGAATAGCACCCTGTATATATTTTTGTATATTCAAAACCAGTATTCGATTCTCTATTCAGATGATTTTTCAGATTCAAAATTGGTTAAGAAATAACCAAGAAAAAGATCATGAAGGTGGTCATGACTTTTTATCTTAACTTTCTCTGGATGACTTTTGCTGTCAAAATTTATTCATAGTTTTTAACAGGCAGGTGATAGTTATTATTATAATTAAAGTCCAAACAATTTATTTGATAATTCTGATTTGTTGGGAAATTTTAAAAAATAAAACAAGAGATAAAGCACTTTATCATGAACCTTAATGATGACTGTGACCTGCTAATTAAAAACTATGACCAAAATATTGATAAATTTTGGCAGCTAAAGTCATTCAGGTAAAGTTAAGATAAAAAGTCATGACCACCTTGATGAACTTTTTCTTGGTTATTTCTGAACCAATTTTGAATCTGAAAAATCATCTGAATAGAGAATCGAATACTGGTTTTGAATATACAAAAATATATACAGGGTGCTATTCATTTTTTTAAGGGTGGGGGCTGCAACTTAGGGGATGTTGGAGTGGGGGTTGTTTTCATGCTGTCATGTTATACAGCTTGAAAAATTATAATAATATGCCTTTTATTCGGCTCGATTATCTCAACCTGTATATGAGATATGGCCTGGTCAATTAAGTCTGGGACACCCTGTATATCGTGGGCAGGTGAATTTTGGAAAACTACTTTTTCGTGATCTGGGGGTCAGGATCGGTGGACATTTGATGAGTTTGGGTGATTTTCGAAAAGTGATGTTATCCTCAATAGTGTAATTTTTTATTAAAAAATACACTAAAAAGCCCCTATCTGGTAGACACCTCGTCTCCGCAGGAAGTGGAACAAGATTGTCGTTCCCTCTGCAATTTCTTACATTAACAACCTCTCTCAGTTTAAAAGTGAACTAAAAAACTTAGTTAATAGATACCACTAGTTTATTTTACGTCCATCTTGTTAACCGAATATGTAAGTTTTGCAAATTTGTAAATTATACAGGGTGTCCCGTATCGTTATGTTCAAATTTTTTGAGCATATAGTAGGCTTAATTTTGAGCCTAAAAAACCCAAAAGTGGCAGGTCTATCTTTACTCGTTACGAAGTTACAGACCTAAGAAAATTATGACTAGTAAATAACAAAGATTCAACTTTGAAAACCACACAACCACATGTGTTGTGGTTTAGGCTAATAATTTATTGTTATGGTGGATACATGAGTAAATGTCACCAAAATAAATATTAGAAGAGGTTCTCCTGCTCATACAAAATGGCATTTGGATTCAAATAAATGGGACACCAGCATATTTTGGAATTAGCGTTTGTAACTAAATTCCAAAAAGCAATTATTATTGGATCGTATTCAGCATGCTGGATCAAGAGATCGGTCGCGAAAAAAGACGAGAAATTAGAACTGTTACTTCTGCAATAGGCCTCCGAGCACAAGTTTGTATTCAGCAAGGAATAGGATATTTTTAACACATGATAAACTGAAGATGTGGTCAATAAAATAACCTTTATGTGGTTTTCAAAGTTAAATCTGGTATTTACTAGAAATTATTTTCTTAGGCCTCTAACTTCGTAACGAATGCAGATAGACCTGCCACTTTTGGGTTTTTTAGGCTTAGGAATAATCCTACTATATGCTCACAAGATTTGAACATAACGATACGGGACACCCTGTATACAGGGTTATTCACGATATACGCCACGGAAGATTATGGCCGTGTCTCTGGATTTTAGGATCTTTTTATTTTTGGAGTGGATAGAGACCCGGCAGAGGTACGTTTTAAAATTATATTCATAATGTCCCAAAAGCATGAAACATATCAAAGTTATGTTTTTTTAAATGGATTGCTCCTATGTTATTGCATTTTTAGATTGCCTGGGAAGAGAGAATAAGATTGGCTTTTATAGTTGGTGTTTAAATTCAGAAGTTTTTGAGTTATAAACAAGTGAAAATCGTCATTTTTCAAGTTCAAGGCCCTGTACAACGAAAACGGTTCAAGATAGAGAAAAACGGCTTACATGTCCCTATTTTAACTTTTCATGTACTATCCTATGGTATAGAAACATTTGTACTTTCTTTGATTTATTTATTTGTCGACGCGTGGAAAAATCTCAGAATTTTTCAAATTTTTTATCACCCTGTATTAACATTTCATCTGCATCATTGGATAGTACATGAAAAGTGAAAATAGGGACATGTAAGCCGTTTTACTCTATCTTAAGCCGTTTTCCTTGTGCAGGGCCTTGAACTTGGAAAATAACGATTTTCACTTGTTTATAACTCAGAAACTTCTGAATTTAAACACCAACTGTAAAAGCCAATCTTATTCTCTCTTCCCAGGCAATCTAAAAATGCAATAACATAGGAGCATTCCATTTAAAAAAACGTAACTTTGATATGTTTCATGCTTTTGGAACACGCTGTACATTATGAATATAATTTTAAAACGTACCTCTGCCGGGTCTCTATCCACTCCAAAAATAAAAAGAACCAAAAATCCGAAGACACGGCCATAATCTTCCGTGGCGTATACCGTGAATAACCCTGAATGTGTACGTATATTTTTTCTGTTTGACATTTTTTGTTTTTCTTATGTAAATGGAGGGTTCTTGCCCGTTGATTTTTGAATAAAATAAAATAAAATAAAATAAAATTACACAGCAGGGACACCGGACGGTAATTGTTAATATTGTTGGCGTCATCTTCAAAACAGGAGCTATCCAAGATTTCTTCCACAACTCAGGGTAAACAGAAGTCTTTATCATGATGTTAAAGATAGTAGTGTGGAGAGGTTTAACAGTCTTTCACTATAAAGCTTGGTATACCATCAGCACCTGATACGAATGAATCCTTCACTTGTCTTAAACTAAAAAGTATCTCATCCTCTGAAATACGATCCACAATGAAGGGAAAGTCACAAACAGTCTTCAAGTCATTAGCCAACTTAACGGACTCAGAGACAGTGTGTGATAATCTCTCAATATCGGGATGTGATAGATTGAGATTATTGGTCCATTAAATTCAGGATCGCCATTCGGTAGAAGGTGGTGGTGAGGTTGGAGACACTTACTTGGTCTTAAAGGGTTTTATTAACAAATAACAAATACATGGTTATGCTGATTCAAATTGATATACAAATACATGCTGATTCAGATCAGACATTTTTGAACTCATGTTCTGCTGGCTTTATCTAAAGCCGGCAGAACGTCATGTCGTTTTTCATAGAAAAAATGGAGCATTAAAATTTTAATTAGTGCATTTAATTAGCGTTTAATTAGCGTCTAATTATTGTGGTTTTATAAAATTTATGTTCTGCTGCGTGCTGACCCTGCTCTTCCAACTTTAGGGACGTGAAAAAATTGATGGAACTTAGGATACGTGGATGAAAATATTTACCAAGATTTACTTTAAAAAATCTCAGTGACGTACCATTTTCTTCTTTGATAAAATTGAGATCATTACCCGTTTGCGTGCCACTGATATGAACATAAAATTCTTAATTGCATGTCAAAAAAATGCGCAATCACTTCCTCTTAAAACCCACCAAATTTCATTTGCATATCTCCACCAGTTTCAGAGCAAATAAATAAATCGTCGGTTTTTAAGAAAACCTATAACACCCCGTATCTGGAAAACGAAGCATTTGCGCACATACGTTTACATAGCATATAGCAAACTGTCATTTTTTTTTCATACAGAATAACCCCTGAAGTTTGTCATACTTATTTATATCCCGTATTTAATACTCTATAACTTATTCCAGAGTATGCATTTATTCAATGAAGCAAATCAAAAATAATCGTAACATACAGTGAAAACTACAGTACACCTCCTGTTCGACTTTATTTGTGGAATTATTTAATTTTAATACAGAAGAAAATACATTTGATTTTGAACATAAACAATATTAAGTACGTTATTAATAATTAAAGAAGAAAATTAAAGAATAATCATTCTTGTTGACTTACATTCAACGTAACATCAAACTCAATCTGAGTTCTCTAACAACTAGTTTTTATTTCGACTACTGCGATGATGCAAACTTAATATATTTCAAACATACATGAAACGCCATCTGTCAGATGCTTTAACATAAAGATGAAGAATACTTCGCATACAGATAACTGAAAATATGATAAACCTTATTTAAAATCAACACCCCCCCGCCTCCCTGACCTTAATGAATTTTGATCAGAATGAAATAGAACTTTGGTACAAAAACCAAAAACTATAAAAAATGGTATAAATTTGACATTACATGACATTGAGCATTTATTGGTGTCACTCACTTGTTTTTCAAGCGTGATAGTTTCGAAGGTGCGATAGTCAACTTTTGTTTTCCTTATGAACACCATATTGGATTTTTCTTTGAAAAGGTACAGAAAAATATTCTGTGTAAATGTGACAAAAGATAAGTGACCAATGTTACATCACCTTAAATAAATAAATTAATACAAAATTCCATGCCATTGCTTCGGTACTGCACCTATGGTACCAGAATAATTTTGTATACTTTTTCAAAGAATAATTTAATTTGGCATCCACGAGGGCATCCATAAGGCAATTAAAAAGTTGACTATCATATCTTCGAAACTAGTAGGCGTAAAAATAATCTAATGGTTACCAATAAATGCAGAATGGCAAGCAATGTCAATACCACGGAATAGGTACAATCAGAATATAAACTTCAATAAAAATACCGAGTTCGCGTATCTACTCGGCGCATAGTGATCCTCCATGATGTGAGATGAGCTTTCATTAGTTTTGAATGCGGGCCCACAGAATAGAATTTTACCTATATTCTGTGGCGGGCTGGTGGCGGGCCTGCGTTTCTACTCTGAAGCAATGGCCGCTAGAGGTGTTCTATTCTGTGGCTTGTCTCTAAAAGATCAAAGGCACCGCCGGCGAGTTTTGCTTCTGATTGTATCTATTCTGTGTCAATACCTACATGAACTTTCAAATTGAAACTTCAAATAATAAAGGAGTTATTGAGAAAATAAAAAACATTGCAATTTTTCAGGTTTTTTTTTCAGGATATTTTAAGAACAGTCACAGATATCTTGTATGTCTTCATGGATTCGAGACTGCCACAAAATAGCGCAATTTTCTATAATTTAATCAAGTGTTGCATTTTGTCCCACTTCTCTAAAGAAACTTTTAGCCTTAGCGAATTAGCAAGCAGTGAATGAGATTAATGGATTAATTAGATGGTTATTAAAGAACAACTCAGCTTTATTCTTCACTGCTTTTATTTAGAAAAGGCATGCAAAGTTTTTATACCTATTGGGTTTATCCATGACACTGACAGAGATTTGAAATTATTTATTTTAACAACGACAAACAACTGACTATTTCTAAAAACAGTAACAATGAGCTAGGAGTGCAGATATCTAGCAGCGAAGTTTGTCGACTGAATTTTTGAAATCCAAACACTCCCACTCAAAAATTTTGTCGAAATAAAGATAAACTAATTATTCATAGTATAACGAGACCACTCTTGAAAAATTCCAGACAGTTTTATTTGTTTTGTTTATTTCTTTACTTCCTCAATTTTTATGATGGAAATTGATGGAAATGACACTTTCGCGGTAATTCCAGTCACATGCCAAGAATTACTCATTGACGGCCAGTGTGAGTTCTACAATCTACGAGAATGTGCCTACTGTCATGCCAGAGGTTTCGACGGTGCGTCAGGGAACTTTATAAGAACCGCCGTGGGGCTGGAAACGGATCAGTAGTAACTTGGAATTAATGTTGGAAGTGAAGTCTGAAGTATACAAAATAAGAAGACTACAATAGTAATAATAATACAGGGTGTTCTACAAGCTCTATGACAAACTTTGACAGATGGTAGGTTGCTTGATTTTAAACATATTTTTTTTAATAAACATGGGTCCGATTCGTTTTTGTTTAGAAGTTACAAGCATTCTTAGAACACGACCTTTTAGAGTTTATTGATGACGTGCAACTCAATATTATTCAAAATATGTGGTATCAGCATGACGGTGCACCACCACATAGAGGAAGACAAGTTGCTGCTTGGCTAAATGAACATTTCCCGAATAAATGGATAGGTCAAGGAGGTCCAATATCATGGCCACCTCGTTCTCCCGATCTGAATCCTCTGGATTTTTATTTATGGGGACACATGAAGCAGCTGGTCTACCATGTTAAAATCGCTACCCATCAGCAGTTACTTGAAAGAATTCAAGATGCAGCTAACCAAATAAGAAATGATCCAAATCTCATTCTTCGAGTGGCCGAATCTTTAGTTCGTCGATGTGAGGCTTGCATTCAAGCTGAGGGTGGACATTTCGAACAATTTTTATAGTCTTAAGTTTTGTGATTATCATTTAATTTAAATTTTTATTGTTGATTGTTAATAAAGGTTAAATGCTTGTAACTTCTAAACAAAAACGAATCGGACCCATGTTTATTAAAAAAAATATGTTTAAAATCAAGCAACCTACCATCTGTCAAAGTTTGTCATAGAGCTTGTAGAACACCCTGTATAATAATAATAATAATAATAATAATATATATTTATTGAGCAAATATACACTTAATTACATAATATATATGTTATAGGTAATGTGTATAGTGCAGGGATTCTATACAATACCTAGGCAATGTATACAATACCGGGATCGTTCAGGCAATGTATGAAATGATTTTAATTTCTTAAACTATTTCATACTTTACCTAGGTAATGTATACAATGCCTAGGTATTGTATAGAATGCCCGTTGAACCATGGGCAATGTATGAAATAGAGTTTTAAAACAATTAAGTAGGTATACATGTTTTACAAATTGGTCAGGTCAGGTCAGGTCAGGTCATTTACTTTGACTGTCCCTTTGGATAATGATATCAACAATCAGGAAAGCGTTATTCACGTACCTAACTGCGTAGGTAATGGAAGTACTTATACCTGTTGTAATAACTGGTGCCTACCTACTTATTTAACAAAAAAAATAAATAAACTTGACTACCTTATACCTATATACGAATATATGAATTATTGGAGGGCAAATTAAGTTTAGCCCTTAGTAGTAGGGTGCACGTTTCGCTGTCCGTTGTCGTTCATTATACACATTGCCTGATGCGCTTCTGGCATTCTATACAATACCTAGGCAATGTATGAAATAAATCGTATTTCACACATTGCCTGGACGTTTTAGCCAATGTATACAATGACTAGGTATTATATACAATACCGGATTATACAGGGTGTCCCATAATATGTGGGCAATCTCCCGGATTTGTATAAAATTCGTAAAAATAAATGAAAAAATAGCTATAAAATTAATTCCTCAGAGACACCCCTACAAAGATATTAGCTGTTGAAGTTGAGGGTTGAAAATCAATTTTTTGCAATAACTTTTTTATTTCTTGGTCTATTTTGATAATTTTTGGTTTTATTTTGTATTATTTGGGACTGTTTAGAATAGTGTTTCATAATCTTTGGTAGCACACACATAGACCTCGGGATGGCATAACCCCCTCATTCACTTGAAAGAAAACAATAAAAATAATAATTTTACAGTTTTTTAAGGTTAATTTTCTTTTTATTTGACATTTTTTACATAAAAAATGTATCCTTATTTATTTCGATAGAGCGAACCGTTATCGAGATAAACGTCCTTCTAATAGGTGATGCGTCGCAGGAACTTTGTAAATTTCAAGTAAATTTTAACAAGATGGCTGATCTTTGACAGTAAATTGAGCAGGAAACAAAACAATAACTTAATTAAATACACGTCAAATAGTGTCAAAGATTTTATTTCATGCAGATTCAATTCTAACTGATTTTAAAATGAGTTACAAAAACGCTGAATACGCAGAAAATCAGTTAGAATTGAATCTGCATGAAATGAAATCTTTTGACACTGACGTGTATTTAATTAAGTTATTGTTTTGTTTTCTGCTCAATTTACTGTCATAGGTCAGCCATCTTGTTAAAATTTACTTGAAATTTAGAAAGTTCCTGCGACGCATCACCTATTAGAAGGACGTTTATCTCGATAACGGTTCGCTCTATCGAAATAAATAAAGATACATTTTTGGTGTAAAAAATGTCAAATAAAAAGAAAATTAACCTTAAAAAACTGTAAAATTATTATTTTTATTGTTTTATTTCAAGTGAATGAGGTGGTTATGCCATCCCGAGGTCTATGTATGTGCTACCAAAGATTAAGAAACACTATTCTAAACAGTTCAAAATAATACAAAAATAACACCAAAAATTATCAAAATCGGTCAAGAAATAAAAAAGTTATTGCAAAAAATTGATTTTCAACCCTCAACTTCAACAGCTAATATCTTTGTCGGGGTGTCTCTGAGGAATTAATTTTATAGCTATTTTTTCATTTATTTTTACGAAATTTACCCAAATCCGGGAGATTGCCCACATATTATGGGACACCCTGTATACATTGCCTATAACATATACATTGCCCAAAAGGGATTACCACAGCAAAGCTGATACAAGGTATTCTTATATACACATCAAAGGTGAGTATTAAGTCAGGTTATACTATTACAGTGAGAAGAGAGATCCAGTACTTTAATAACCCAGCCTACTCTAAAATAGTCCTAATTTAGGTCTCGAGGTTTTCAGAAAGAATTCTATTTAGATTTTTTTTTAAGGTATTACTGGATGGATTCTGCATCTCGGATAATAAGTTATTAAATAGAAATGTTGAGATGTAGGAAAAACTCTCTATGAAGAATGAAATTGTGTGCAGAGGGATAGTAAGCGTCGTATCTATCTACATGACGCAAGTTCAGACAATGGACATCACTCCTCCTGGACAGTCTGTCGTCAAGGTATCTAGGTCGTTCTGTCTGTATAACTTTATTTAATAGGACTACATAGTGAAGGAACCTTCTTTCTTGCATTTTTAGACATTTGAGGTTGCGGAGATAAGGTGTGGTGTGAGTAAACTGCGGAATTGGAGTAACAAACCGAATACAGAAATTTTGTCTTTTTTGCAGCCTCTGTTTGTCAATAGATGATATACAGGGGCCGTAAATTACATCAGCATAATTAAGTATTGATAGGACAAGGGATTCACAAAAATAGCCAGTGGTGTATGAAAAGTATGGACAAGTGGTGTAATATGTGTGAGTGGAGATAAGAGGACAGCTGTTTATTGATTATTTAGAGTTAGGTGTAGGTCTACAATACCCAGATAGATGTTACCATGGAAACATATGAAATGGAAACAAACAAAACTTATAATAACATAATAAACATATACATAACAAACATAATAAACAATAATCGTTGCGCGGATACAAATTCGATAATATTATTCAAAATCTCGAATTCGAACAACGATGCCACATTGAAAAATGTTGTTGAACACAGGGAATAGGTAAACTTTGAATGGCTGTAATTCCGTTCCCGATAATAAAAAAATAAAAAGCAAACACTATCGTAATAGTTATTATGTCAAATCATGTGCTTTGCTAGTGGAGGTTGTTTAAATTTGACCGCCATATCGATTTAAATTTTAGAAAAAGGACACCCTATATCACGGTAACGAAGCCGAGGAACACATTTTTGTTTTAAATTTACACTCTTTCTAAACATCCTCTACAACACCCTGTATAGCGTGTCCGCCATTTCGGGATCACCCTGTATAAAAGTTTATCTTTTTGGCCCTAATTAGAATTGGAATTTCATTACTATGATGTTTTGTATCCTTTTTGTTGTTGTTGAATGTATAACAAGTCCCATGATTAGCAATTTTAAACAACTTAGAATTAAATCTCAACTTCATAGCTCTGATGAAGAATTGAATAGAAAAAAGAGTGTTCTTTTCCTAAAACGACTGCATTCCCAAATCCCAACTAATTCCTAATATCATATATATTTATATAGGTAAATTGATCAAATTGTTGACTGATTAATAATAATTATAAACGTAGATTAATAATTATTTGGGACAGCAGTCGATAAGCAAAAGGATACTCTTTTTTCTCAAAACCCAAGCTCTCAAACTTTATATTAGTTCTTCTTCAGGGGTAAGAAAGTGAGGTCTAATAATTTGTTAATAATGGCGGACTTTTTTTTTAATAAATATACATCAGTTACATCACAGATATTACATTCTCTCTGTTTCTAAATAAACCATAATAAATCATTATTAAGTTTTGCCTAAAAGTTAAAAAAAAAATCCTAAATTACTTTACGTTCTAATATTTAAAAAATGTTTTTTTTTGGATTCATATTAATTTGTTCAAAAAAAATAACAAATTATTAGATTATTATTATTATTAATAATTTGTTATTTTTTTGAATAATTTTTTTTTTATTTGAACTATTTTATTTTATTTGGGGACGCGTGGAGAAATCTCCAGTTCTTTTTCAAATTTTTATCACCCTGCATAAACATTTTATCTACATCATAGGATAGTACATGAAAAGTTAAAATAGGGACATGTAAGCCGTTTTGCTCTAACTTGACCCGTTGTCGTGGTAGGTACAGGGTTTTGAACTTTAAAAATGACGATTTTCACTTGTCACCTCGCTTGTCACAAACATAACTCACAAACTTCTCAATTTAAACACAAATTGTATAAACTATTTTTATTTTTTCTTCTCAGACAATCTAAAAATGCAATAACATAGGAGCACTCCATTAAAAAAAAAAAACATAACTTTTATATGCCACTCTCATATACCTAGTCGAAAATAATTTTAAGTTGTAGGCACTACGACCCTGTATAAGACCAAATTTAAATCTTTTCTAAATCGTGCACGATTTAGGCTACACCGACCGAGGCGTTCGTCGCGCCCCACCCTGTATATTTCTCCAAAATCTCATCCAATTTCGATTTTAAAAACGCTCCTGTAGCTTTATCTTTCAAGATTAGTGAACGAAATTTTGGATCCTTGTAAAACTTTGGAATGACGTTAGAATTTGGTTGAAAAATTTTTCAGAAGTCGTTACTTCTACAGGGTGTCGGGTGTCTTTTCAAAATTACAGAAATCCAGTTTTTGTGGATCATTTCAGGTCGCAGTTTTCAATCTGGGAGGCTGAAATTTTTGTGGAAGTAAGATATCATTGCACTAGAGCAAAATCTGCTGAGCCGTTTCAAAATGCACATTTGAATTTTAGGAAAATTGGCTACTTTTTGAGCCCCTGTATAAGCAAAATAGAAGAAAAACTTTTTACGCAAATTAACAAGATTGGAAGAAAGCTACTTGAAATGTGAGTTAATGCAATAAAATTTAGATTAATTTCATTATAAGCCAGTGGCGCGGGTAGGAAAAGGGTAAAAAAGGCTAAATTTCTCTAACAATTTATGAGCACATTTTTGAAGGCATTGAACTGAAATTTTTACAGTAGACAACTACACTAATATACTTTAACCCTAAAACAATTTCAAGAAGTAAATAAGAAAAAAGGCGGAGATATTAGAATTTTTTTTATATGATGTTTATTTCTCTAAAATTTTAAAAACGCTGCTCTAGCTCATCTTTAAAGATCGAACTTTTTATCCTTGTGAAACTTAGGGATGACGTTTGATTTTCGTAAAAAGACATTTTCCTAATGTTGCGTTACTTCTACACTCGCTTCTACAAGGTGTCCGTCCCTCCAAATTTTCAAAAAAAAAACCGTCTATGAGGCACGGTTTCTGGTCGCAGTTTTCAATCTAGGGAACTGAAATTTTTTTATGAGTAAAATAGCCGAGAGAAGTCGTCTGGTACTGTATTTCAGTAAAATCGGCCGAGCCGTTTCAAAATGGCGGTATTTTCAATTTTAGGAAATATATAGATTTTGAACCCCTATACAGACTGCTCCCGAAATGGCAGACATGGACAGCACCACAGCATCCATTGTGGATTAAATATTCTAAATTCATTTATTTTTTTTCCTCCAGTATGGTTCCTTATGAAGATATGACCACTTTTGTGGAAAATAAAGTCACAACACTGCACTGGATACCCTTCTTCAGGCAGAAAAATAATTTGTAGATCGACACAATACCCAGATAGATGTTACCATGGAAACATATGAAATGGCAACTCCAACAAAGCTTAAAACAATAATCGTTGCGCGGATGCGTATTCGATAATATTATTCAAAATCTCGAATTCGAACAACGATGCCACATTGAAAAATTTTGTTGAACTCGGGGAATAGGTAAACTTTAAATGCCTGTAATTCCGTTCCCGATAATAAAAAAAAGCAAACACTATCGTAATAGTTATTATGTCAAATCATGTGCTTTGCCAGTGAATGTTGTTTAAATTTGACTGCTGTTTTAATTTAAATTTTAGAAAAAGGACACGCTATATCTCGGTAACGAAGCCGAGGAAACCATATTTGCTTCATTTTTACAGTCTTTCTGAACATCCTCTACCACACCCTGTGTAGCGTGTTCGCCATTTCCGGATCAACCTGTACAAGCAAGTTAGAAAAAAACTTTTAAACCAAATTAACACGATTGGAAGAAAATTATTTGAAATTTGAGTTAATGCAATAAACTGATAGGTACCATATAATTCAATTTTTTTTTGCACGAAACCTCTTTACAGATGAATTGAGAATGTTGGAAATTGATACCATACCTAAATCTGAACGAAATTTGAAGTTTGGAAACCGCCTAATTTCAACTTAGGATATAAAATATTCAAATGCCTTCGTTGCTATGGAAATAAAAATAATAACAATACCATCTAACCCGAACTTATTTACATGTTCAGTGCAGTGTTGCCACTTTTTGTAACAAAAATGGTCATATCTCTGGAAGAAAAGAACTTACAACACTGCAGTAAAAATTTACCACTCTTAAAAAGTGAAGTTTACCGCAGCATGCTCCGAGTGCGCGAGTTACTGATCACCCTGTATAACTGTTTAATGGCGTATTTTTGAAGGCATTGAACTGAAACTTTTGCAGTAGACAACTGTGCTAATAACCCTTGACTCTGAAAAATTTCAAAAAGCAAAAAAGAAAAATAGCGGAGATATTAGAATTTATTTTACATGGTGTTTATTCTTCTAAAATTTCAAATTTTCAGTTTTCAAAACTCCCCTTTCACTTTTTTCGAAGTTATTAAAGATAGTGTAAAAAAGTGTTGTTTTCTTAAATTTAAAAATATATTCTAAGGCACGTTTTCAAACGAAATGAAATGAAATTTTCAAAGTAAACCACTACGCTATTAATATGACCTTACTATGGAAAATGTCAGAAAGCCAATTTAAAAAGCGATGAAAATATTCATAATGGAATCGCATAAAAATACACTATTTATGCGATTGATGCGCTAACAAAGTACGGCCTTCGGTAAATCAATAATGCCAAAATGCTAGAAACGTCAAATTACATCCAATTCATTGAGATTGAACCAGAAATGGGGGACTTAATTAGGTAGTAGCGACGATCTAAAAAGAAACACTGTTTACGACTATTTGACGCATATCTACTGAAAAATTTAGAGTTACGGATGAAATACCGATGATTTAAGACTATAAGAACTTGTAGTAGTATTACAGTTATTTCGAAACAACTCAAAACGAATAATAGTTAAAAGTTAGTTAGTAACCGTGACAGCGGATCACAATAAATTATAGAAAGTCGAATCTCAGGAAGTTTTAATTAATGAACTTCTGTTTGTAATGAAATGAAGTTTGAAAGTGGTTATTCATGAAAAAAAATTAGGATTTTCTAGATCGGTATTAGACCAGTTAGAAAGATCGACTTCATAGCAAGGGCTAACTGCTTACTAGAAAAATAATGCTGTTAATTTACGTCATACTATCTAACCATTTAACCGAACTGAGATAGATACCTAATATCATTTCCGTTTTTGTGACTATTATAATAGAAATATGATTGTATTATGCAGTTTCGTCTGATGGATGAGGACGGATGAGAATAAGTGCTAAGAGGATAAAATATGTTGATATGAAAATAGAAAATACACAAACCACAAACAAGATAACTTTTGTAACAAAATGTTGAATTTTTTACTTCATAATTTTTTATACTTTATTATACACTTTATAGCGGCACAGGTTCATTCTTTGTAACTTTTTTGTAGATTTTTTAATTGTTATTACGTCAGTTGTTTTTTAGTTTAGTACTGGCAAAAGTGCGAATCTGATAGCTTACATAACACACACAGCGGCATGTACAGGGTATGGCTGAATTTCGATTCGTTATTAGGCAATTTCCATAACTATATGAGACTATTTATAATACTAGGTCATGAAGGCGCGCATACGCGCGCCCTTATTTAAAGTGATCCCCCAGTTGAAGTGATCTTCACAACTAACATATGCCCCTAACATTAATATTGTACAGGCATTTTATGATAATTTCTGGTTAATTGAAAGTACAGTATCTGAAACTAAATTAAATAACAGAGTGTCACAATTCACACGAGTGTAAAATTTCTTTTCCGCACGTGCTACACACAGTACTTTTTCTACGACCACAATTTAACAGATTAATTATTTAACAAATTTAACACATAAATTATTTTTTCAGACTACCTAGGTAGGTATTATTTTCAATTCTACCAATGACTTTTTAATATTACTATTATATACTGTTAAATCATTGAATTCTACGGACAATATTATTATTTATTATTAGACTCCGTATCTAAACTAAAAATAAGTGACGTGGAGCGTGAAGACGTGGTAGATATGCAACTTCCACACAACGCAGTCGACTGTGCGTCGTTAGAGGTTAGAGGTGTGCGAGTTTTCACGTTCGTGAATTTGATTTGAACGCTACCAATGCTATTATTAGCGATCAACTCGTAAATTTTAATAATTACCGATTACTGCCACAAGATAATAATAAGTATATTATATTTTATTGTCTTGTCGGGTTCTATGTTATCCCATTTGTGTTTATTTTATTACCTTGAAGCTTTAAATGAATAGTTATTCCATTAACAATAAGAGTAACAGTTGAGTTCTCAGTTACCGCCCATCACTATTGTTTACATTAAAACTATACGGAAACGATTTTTGGCTATGCCTTATGTCACTTTGTCGCACAGTTTTGGATACGTGAGAAATCTGCTAGTTTGCGCACCAAAAACGATTCGCAAAGTAGAGTTTTGTATAGTGGTCGTAGGAAAACATTATTAATAAACTACTATAAACCAGAAGATCAGTATACATCATATGAGCGACTGAAACCCGTAGTTTATTACTTACAGTGGAAATGCCTCATCAAATTCTTGCCTGTGCTGAACCCGTACTTTGGCGTGTACCTTTCCGGTGCTTTGGTCGTTACTTGCAGTATTGTGAGATTGGACCTTAAAATTGACTATCGTCGCTTGTTTTCGATTGATTGTCAAAAACTTGATTTTATGGCTTTGACATCATTAGAAAGAATAGTTACTTATGTATCTAGTACGCAAAATTCAACTTTGTCGCCTCGTTTGTCGCTTAAGACTCGCTTAAGAATGAAACCTTTTTTGAAAGCTAATTCGAAAGCGCCATAATTTCGCGCTCGAGATGCATACAACATTTTTAGTCAGCTTTATTAAAACGGGCTAAAAAAAAAACGAAATCATAAACATTACACAAGCGGTGGAGTGCTAGAACGTTAATTACAGATCTGTCAGATAATTACTGATTTTAAAATGCCCTGTATTGTCAAAGTGTTGGTCTGATATTGCTGGAAATAAATTCTACTCCCTTTTAGAAAAGTTAATTACTGATATAAAATGAAAGACCATTCAAAATATTCACCCTATTTTCAAAATTTGCAATTTAAAATCAATAATTATCTGACAAATCTTTAATTAGCGTTCTAGCACTCCACCAAAGGACTTTTTAACTTAGTTCCAAGGTGATTGTTGCTTTGTTGCTAGGGAAGCAAGTAGAAGATTTCTATACAGTGCATTTCTATTAAAAAATCTTGCCTTAGGGAATTACATGTTAAAACTTAGACCTCATGTTAACTTATCTTTTGTAGAACATTATAGAAGTCATTTTTAATTTTCAATTATAGTATTTTGTCTACTGCAGAATACAACCTGTCAGAAAAATCGTCCATTATTTAACTTAATTTTACAGGGTCTTGACTATCCTTCGTGGCTCACTATATGGATATTGGGAAGAGTAAAAGATACAGGGTTGGTTATATTACAAAAAATGTGCACAATTTGATATTGATTATGAACCAGAAACAAAACTTGGAATTACTTCAGTCATTCCTGAAATATCCTGAAAAACTGAAAACTCCATATTCCTTATTTTAGCAAATATCATTTGTAACGGGCATTTTAATTTGAATAATTCGTGAGTGAATCAGTCCCCAAGTAACCCGTTACTGAGAAAAAGAATGCGCCGCAGCTCCGTCCGATTCCGTCTTTTTGTACTCCTCGACACCTCGCTGGTACGCGTCACCTGCTTCGCCGTACCGGAACACGCGATCGATTCTTCCGGGCGTCAGATCACGCCTGGTGGTGGTGGCGAGGAATCGCAGGCGCTGTGGGCTCTCAATACAAGCCACACAGACGAAGCCTGTTAGCAAATTCACGTCGTACCTCCGAAGAGCTAAAAGAAAAGAAGATTACAAGATTCCCCACTCAGAGCTCAGTACACTCTGGGTGGCGATTCACGGAACAAGGATTGGCTGACTCAATAGATCTGTCTTTCCGCCTCCGTGCACTCAGTACATGCACTTCGGCTGTCCTGTTTTTCTGGGGTCTCAATATACCCTCCGAAGAGATGAAACGCTTGCCGGTCAATACCCAGCTTGCGTAGCTCTACCTGTAGGCCCGAGGGGTGGACTCAGTACATCCACCGCGGGGCGTCGCAAAAACTCTGTTTTCCTGCTTTGAACTGATTAAATGTAATAAACTGTCTCTAATAAGTAACTAATTAGAATAATTATAAACGAAAGCCTCGCATTTCGTTACACATTTTTATTGTTGAAAATAAATGAATACATATGTAATTTTTTGTAGGTTCACATAAGTTGTCATGAGCTATCTATTTGACGTTTCAAAAATTTTCAAGACAGACTAGGGCTCAGAGTTTTCATAGTCAACTATTGTTTTTCTTATGTCCGCAATATTTTTTAAGTATAAAAAAATAAAAAAATACACAAATCTCTTAAATTTGGAAAATACAGATGAAAATTTTTATTCTTGTTACGAAAAAAAATTCTGTGAAATAAATCTTTTTTACGTTAAAAGAATAGTTTTTTTAAGTGCTCGACTTCAAAACGTCAATCTTCGTTTTCCATTGAAATGCTGAAAAATATGTAAAAATTGCGCGCAGACATGAGCGAACACGGCGTAACGCTAGAGTGGGGGTAGAGCAGCAGTTGAGGGGAAAGCATGATTTTCATATACAGGGTCCCAGAATAAATGCGACAAACTTCTAAGGTGGAATATTTACTTGATTTTACGACTGTAGAAAATTCAAGTCGAGCGACCACCGGGAACGTAATAATGCAGACAGGAGAAGGGCGATATACACAGCCACCAGCAGTGGTAGGAACCGGCCGACCGGCCCTCGACCCCGATCGAAGTCCAAGAGAGTAGACAAGCAGTCTTTGAGTGAACACCTGAGGGTTAACGCGAACGGATGCATAATCATTTACATATTGATTTAACTTTTCCTTGAATAATAATATTTAGTTTCTTGTAATTCAATTTAAATACATAGAGTGATTTTTACGTGCTTGGGACTTTTATTGCCTTGTAATTGGTAGATTAATTTACATTTTGGTGCCGAAACCAGGGAATTAACTCGTGTATTTAGTTGTGTAACAGTGATTTAACGTTAACGATTTGAAACGGAAAAGTTTACGAGTAATAACGCAATTTGTAAAAATGAATAAAGAATTAAAGAAAGCTTACCGTTCTCAGGTGACTAAGCTCGTCAATCAGGCTAACGCTATTCCTGATAACGAAGATTTTAATATCGAAGACGCAACAGTTTTAATTTCGCGAATTAAATCAATTAACGGATCGCTAAATGAAGTGAATAAAGAAATAAGTGATGATTTAACGCCAGAAAATATAGAAAGTGAGTGTGAAAAAATCGTGGAATATCAGGATAAAGTTACAGCGGCTGTAGCAAGGCTAGAGTGCATCCTGACCAGAAAGTATGGTGCAGCTAAACAACTCAAACATGATAACGAAGTAATGCCGATAAAATCTAATGATTCTGGACATCGACAGTCAGTGGTGGGGAGTCAGCCCGGCAGACAGTCAGCGACAGAAAATCAGACTCCTACAGGGGCAGTCGGATACGTAAGGTTACCCAAACTTGAATTAGTGAAATTTAACGGCGATCATCATGCATGGCCTGCATTTTGGGAGCAATTTAATAATACTATTCACACTAATGCTAATCTAGACGAGACTTCCAAATTTACGTATTTGAAATCAGTCTTAACGAGTAACGCTGCAATAGTTGTACAAGGCTTAACGTCCAGCCATTCAAGTTACAACGATGCTATTGAACTGTTGAAAGAACAATTTGGAAATAACGAGAAAATAATTGACAGTTATGTTCAGCAATTATTACTTTTACCTGCTGTAAAAAAGAGAGGTGATGTTGTTTCTTTAAGAAAGTTATACAATACAACATCTAAAATAACGAGATCTTTAAAAACGCTTGGTATGTCGCCGATGAATTATGGCATGCTAGTAAAGTCTGTAGTATTAAAAGCGTTACCATTTTCTTTAAGAGCAGAATTTCACAAAGGTTTATCTACTAGTGAATTAGATGACAATCGCTCAATTTCTGGCAGTGCGACAGAATTGTCAGATAATAAAGATATGTATGAAAACCAGATTTCACAACTTTTGAACTTCATAAAATTAGAAGTAGAATCAACTGAGCAAGCTAAAGTTTTAGAGGATGTAACGATTAAGGATGATGATAAAAGCTCAGAGTATAAGTACAAATCTCATAAGAAAGATAATTATAACGTATGTACAGCAGCTGGTTTGTTCACCACTGCTAAAGAGCAATGTTTATTTTGCAAGTCTGTTGATCATCGAACGGTGAATTGCAATAATAGCAAAATTTCCTTGGAAGAAAAAAGGGAAATTCTTAAAGATGAAAGACGGTGTTATCGTTGTACGAAAGGCAATCATAATTCTAAGTTTTGCCATACTAAGATAAGTTGCTATAAATGTAAAGCAAAGCATGCAACAACAATGTGTGACCCGAACTATAAAGGGAAATTAAATGCTACTAGATCAGATTCTTCAGAACAGACCAAACATTCTGCGAATTTGTTTGCGAGTGGATGTCTAAATAACGTTTATCTACAGACTGCCTGTGTTCAGAATGTAACGACCAGTGGCGTACCAAAACAACGTCTAAGGCTTATTATAGATGGGGGTAGTCAGTTGACCTTTATCAAAGAATGTGTGTCACGACAATTAAATTTACCCATAACGGGAACACATAAGATAGCAATTATGCCATTTGGAAGATCTGAAAGAATGCCAGCTCGCATATGCAACAAAGTGTCTTTAACGTTGAAGAGTCAATACAACACTGATTTTACAAGCATTGAAGCTATTGAAGTTCCCGAAATTTGTTTTGAGTCATTGAAAGCACCATCCTTAGAAGATCCATCAATTTATGAGTTTAGTGTAAATTTTCCATTGGCCGATTCACCAACCAACGACGACGCTGTTATACCAGGAATATCCATTTTAATTGGAGCTGATTCATACTGGAAGGTGGTGACTGGCAATGTTCAGAAGATCAAGGAAGGTTTGATGGGTGTTGAAACTAAGTTCGGTTGGACAATTCACGGTGTCGTAAATGGTAGCTATAACGAGTATCCATTTTCGTTCGGTATTAACGTCGTAAACAGTTTACATGTTCAGTGTGAACCAGATGTGGAGGACTTTGATTTGAAGCAATTTTGGTCACTTGAAGCGATTGGAATAGATAGTGCCAATTCTAACGAGAAACATTTAACGAACGAGTTTTCGCGTGACAACATAACGTTTAAGAACAATAGATATTGTGTATCTCTACCGTGGCTAGACTCTAACGTTCGTGTCGACTCTAATTACAACAGTGCCTTAAATAGACTAAAAAGTTTGACAAGAAAATTAATTAACGGTGACAAACTTCGCGAATACGACAGTGCGATTCGAGAATACATGAAGACCGGGTGTGCAGAGCTCTCACCGGAGTTAACGAATGAGTGCAGGACTTATTTTATGCCACATAGGGCTGTTTATAGAGATGATAAATCTACTTCGAAAATTCGTATAGTTTTCGACGCGTCCGCGCATGGAATCGGATTTCCTTCGTTGAACGACGTGGTTTGGAAAGGTGAAAATTTAGTGCCTCGTCTTCTACAACTTATGTTGAACTTTCGTCTAGGAAGTGTGGCGCTTATAGCAGATATTGAAAAGGCATTTCTGCAAATCGAACTTTCCGAATGTGACCGTGATTCGCACAGTTTCTTGTGGTACGAGAAGTCAATCGAAGATTTGTGCAATTTACCGAAAATAACAAAATATCGCATGAAACGTGTTACGTTTGGCGTTACATGCAGTCCTTTTTTGTTAGCTGTTGTACTTCAAGAACATCTCAAGTCTCAACCTGAACAAGTTAAAGGTACATGTGATCTTCTGTCTTCATCATTTTACGTCGATGATTTGGTGACAGCGGTTAACGAAGTTAAA
Organism: Malachius bipustulatus; assembly: GCA_910589415.1. NCBI lineage: Eukaryota > Metazoa > Arthropoda > Insecta > Coleoptera > Melyridae > Malachius > Malachius bipustulatus. The sequence goes on from OU342632.1 coordinate 59,267,742, forward strand.
GCAGCTGAGAAGATTTATCATGAAGCAAAGCAGGTTATGTCAAAAGCTAGTATGAACTTGAGAAAATGGGATAGTAACAATCCTAAATTGAGAAAATTAATTGGTGACGATCTTCAGAAGAACAGCGTAAAAAAGGTTCTAGGAATTCTTTGGTATTCTACTGATGACCAACTTTCTATAGATTTGAATTCCCTAGTGGAGACCATTAACGAAAAACCAATAACGAAACGTGCTGTTCTACAAGCTGTATCAAGAATTTTTGATCCTTTGGGTTTCCTGTGTCCATTTGTCATTAGAGCCAAAATTCTACTGCAGTCTATTTGGAAGGCTAAGTTGGATTGGGATGCCTGTTTACCAGAAAAACTTTCTAACGATTGGTTGAAGTGGTGTTTCGAATTGTCAACTTTGAAAGATTATACTTTACCCAGATGTGTCCTTTCACAAAGCAATTGTGAATATGATCTTCACATTTTTGCTGATGCCAGTCCAGTAGCGTATGGGGCTGTGGCATACCTAAGAGTCGATAATGAAGGCGAAATCAAGAGTCATTTGTTGATGGCTAAAAGTCGAGTGGCTCCAATTAAAGATGAAGGACAAGAATTAACGTTACCAAAACTTGAACTAACAGCCGCAGTGTGTGCAGCCAGACTTCAAAATTTTATTTTGACTAACGTAAAGATTCATATCAAGAGTTGCACACTGTGGACTGATTCCAAAATAACGCTACATTGGATAAATGGCTCAAACAAGCAATGGAAACCATATGTTCGTAATAGAGTGACAGAAATCCAAAAAATATCTGTTGGGGTATGGCGCCATTGTCCAGGTCCAGAGAACCCTGCAGACTTAACAACGAGAGGTGTGAAATCTAGTGCATTAGTAAACTCTGAAATTTGGAAACACGGACCTGATTGGCTACGAGCATCTATTGAAGAATGGCCAGAAAGTGATGTCCAAGTTGAAGCAGGGTCATTATCTGTGTTTGCTGTGCAGGCTACGGAGATCAAGAGCATTAATTCGATTTTTCCAATAGAAAATTTCAGCAGCCTTGAAAAGATTTTCAGAGTTACTGCATATGTAAAGCGATTCATTCATAATCTGAAGAATAAAGAAACCAGAAAATCTGGGCATATTACAGCTGAAGAAATGAAGAATAGTGAAAATTATTGGTTGAGAATAACGCAGCAGCAACATTTTCCCTCAGAGTTGTCTGCTTTGGCTAGAGGTGAGCCTATAGACCAAACTTCTTCTATCTTAACTCTAAATCCTTTTTTGGATAGTAACGAAATCATGAGACTGGGAGGACGTCTCCATGAAGCACCATTACCGTTTAAGACGAAGCATCCAATAATTCGTCCAATTCAACTATTATTTCCATTGGAAATCACTGCGGCCGGGGAGGATGTAGAAAATTCAAGTCGAGCGACCACCGGGAACGTAATAATGCAGACAGGAGAAGGGCGATATACACAGCCACCAGCAGTGGTAGGAACCGGCCGACCGGCCCTCGACCCCGATCGAAGTCCAAGAGAGTAGACAAGCAGTCTTTGAGTGAACACCTGAGGGTTAACGCGAACGGATGCATAATCATTTACATATTGATTTAACTTTTCCTTGAATAATAATATTTAGTTTCTTGTAATTCAATTTAAATACATAGAGTGATTTTTACGTGCTTGGGACTTTTATTGCCTTGTAATTGGTAGATTAATTTACAACGACAAAGAAGAGTCTGAAGGAGCCTACCCTCTATATTGATTAATCCGAAGTTACATGATGTTCAATGTTAAAAAAATATATTAAAAAATGTTTTTGTCTGCTTTTGACTTGAGATCAGTATTATCTATGAGCCCTAGAACCCAAACATACGTCTTCTTTTTACTTAATATGTACTTTGGCTCGAATAACTCTCCACTTTGTTGTATTGTAAAAAAATATATGTATATTTTTCAAATTAGTAGTTTATTTCGACTGTCCAGTTATATAATGAAATTAGGAATTATTTGGGATTGCAGTCAATTAAATTAAAGAACACTCTTTTTTCTACGTCAAGCTTTCGAATTAATTTTAATTCTTCTTCAGGACTATCTATAATATGATTAACAATATTAAATTTAGTATAAGTGTTAAAAAGATGGTAATTATATACTTACAGAATTTGAGATTAAAATTTAAAGTTTGTAAAAATTGTTAACCATAGGACTGTTCTTGCATACATTTACAGCAATTAACGCCAACAAAGATAAAATTACATAAGTACTAATGAAGTTCAATTTCCAATTCAGGCCGAAATGATAAAAAAATTTTTTAAGTTTTTCTAGTTTTACATTTCCTATGGTTAACAATTTTTACAAACTTTAAATTTTAATCTCAAATTCTGTAAGTATATAATTACCATATTTTTAACACTTATACTAAATTAAAATTGTTAATCATATTATAGATAGTCCTGAAGAAGAATTAAAATTAATTCGAAAGCTAGACGTAGAAAAAAGAGTGTTCTTTAATTTAATTGACTGCAATCCCAAATAATTCCTAATTTCATTGTATATTTTTCTATAAATCTAAAACGGCCTAATATATTTTATTAAATTTTTTGTGTTGTTTTTCTATTAATTAATTTAATATAACAGAGACAATTACGTGTGTGTAATTTGAACCAGGGGCGTACGGTGGATAGCGGTCCAACTTTTTACCATCCGATTTTTTCGTCATTGGATAAATTTTGCTTTTTACATACTTTTCCAAAAGCTATACACGAGGCTATACATTTCGGGTACAAAAAAGATAGGAGGTTTGGTTGGTAAATTCTCTACAGTTTTTGAGATATTGATAATAATTGAATAAGTGAAAGTTCGGTAATATGTGTTTACATATAAAAAAAGAATGACCTCATAGTGCTTGGAAACGTGATTAGGATTTTTCGTGTCCCTGGGGGGTGGGAGGTAGGGGTAGGAGATCTGGAGAAGAAGACGCCTCACGTCGATATCAGTAATTTTTTTCAAAAGTTGAAAAACATTCCCGATAAACCTATTGTTAGGATTCACTCAGATCGGAATACAGACAGGAATGCAAGGAATGCAGACGCGTTAACACCAACAGGAAGGTCTGTTGGTATTAGGAATGTTGCGCATGATGCGTAACATGGGACAAGGCAGGAAAAGAAGCTAGAAGTCAGTAGTGGTTGTATAACCGTCGTAGAGTCAATATATGAATGTTAATAATATACTTCTTCGTCATTATTGTTATTGTATAATTATTATTGAACTGAATAAATAATGTTCCTAATATTTGACAGCGGTGGGATATCCACAAAAATGCCTTTTCTTGGTGAAAGTGAGGTGAAAATTTAAGTTTTTAGCGAATTTCCGATGAAATAAAGTTTAACATCGGGTAGTGTTGGTGCTGTTGTCCGGTACTCAAGCGTCTGAGCAGCAGCGCGAGTTTTCCCAACGCGGGCCTCGCATGAGTATTATGTGCTACCTACCTAGGTACTTAAGAGAAGTTCCGCTCCTCCGTTAACAACAATTAAATTTATTAGAAGCTGAATTTAGTAAATTAAAGGAAAACGGAAGCTCAAGAAATCTTGCAAGAAAACACTGAGTATGAAGTATTAACGTATTATTGGATTGATATCCGACTGGTGTCGGTAAGTAAAGTAGATCAGGTATGTAAATGAGGAAGCATATTACAGGTTTTCTAAGGAAAGATTATAAGGGGGTGAAGCAGTGGTATGTTATGAGAAACAGCATACAAGAATTGACCAAAATTAAAGTTTGCGACTTTCGAAGTTGATGGAACTGCAATAAAGTTTATTAATAAGTAGAGTTTGGAGGAGATAAGTTATAAAGATTATTCCAAGGTTATTCCCAAAGGTAAGCAGCTATTGCCATGTTGAGTAGAGTTGTGATAAGTAAGGATAAGTAATGAAGATTATTCTGAGATTATTCCTAAAGGTAAGCAGCTATTTTTAGCTAGTGAGTTGAGAGATGCATGATAGATAATTATGAGTAGATATTAAGTACATTCATCGACGTATTTGGGAATTATCGCTATGGAGTTAAGTGAATTCATAATTCAATTATTGCTATGAAGTTAAGGCGATATTACTGAAATATGCACATTCGACGTTCGTCTTAGGTATATAGAATCGACTTGATACTTTGTTTAAATAGGTAAGTACCTACTAATGTAAACCTAGTGCACATGTAAGTGAGAGAGGGGAAAATAGCCACTAACAAGAGGCCGTGAATTTTAAATAGTTTATATTTTTAAAGTCTCTCATTTTCTATCAAATTCTGTCTGATGTAGGTACTCTGAAGTTCTGGAGTTCTGGACACACTGTTGGCGCGCAAGGCGCAAGATTAAATTTCTCTTCTTCAGTCAGTGAGTTTTCTACCCTCACAGCATAAAATGAAGAACAAATGTTCACGGAATATTGGATATCATAAATTATTAATATTTAATAGTTGGTTTAGAAATAATGTGTAGGGATGCGAATGCCCGAGTGTCAATTTACATGTCAATAAAATTTTCCCAGGAAACTTATGATTAAAGGTGGTAAATTACAACGCGCCCCGTGAATTGACAGTTTAATAAAGTACGTACCTATATATAAAAAAAAAATATTATATTGAAAAATTATACTATAAGTACCTATAGCTTTTTCGTTGTAAAAAAAAAAAAAAATAAATAAAAAAAAAAATAAAAAAAAAAAATCAGATTTGAAAAGGGGGTTTTATGCAATTACATATTTTAATTTTGTGATTAATGTGTGAACTATTGATTAATTATAATGTAAACAATGGAGGCCTCCTAATGATTTTGCCAAGTGATGAAGACGAATATAATTAAAATACTTAGGTACTGAGAAGTAGTGAAGGTAATATTTCTTCATGATAAGATTAGTAAGGGATGTAATGGTTTGACTACTATGTTAGAATTGTAAAAGAACGTAAGCAGATTCAATCTCTTTCATTATTACATATTTGGTATCGATGTACAAAATATCAGTAAAATAAATATCATACGCAATCAAGGTCGACTTAATTAGCATAAAGCATCCGACGCACTGAAGAGCCAACGTCCGCTGCGTGAAGTAAATGAAATATCCAGACAAAGGTTTACTTTTAAGTTCTTTTAGTATTTTTAGTTTGGTGTATTCTGGTGCTTTTATAACAGATAACAGGTGAGTTAATGTACTCACTAAATGTCCTATTCCTAAGATGAGTAGAGTTAAGGATAAGCAAAAAGAGTTAAGGAAGAAAGATTATTAAGTAGGTACTTGATAAAGATTATAGTTATTTTATGAGCCTTACTGAATAATTAAAGGAACTCGCAAGAGATTTATTTAGAGTTAGAGAAAGAAATTGAATGATGAAGCATGCATAAATCATGAATCCGCATAGAGTTAACGTATAGTCACGCATAGAGTTCACGTAGTAAAAGAGAGAATCATAATAGGCACTTAAGAGACAAAGGTTAATGAGTACTGAAGATGTCTAAATTGCTGAAACGTTGAAGTAGAGCTGAGCGTTGATCGTAGAGTTCTGGGAGGCCTGTGTGGCCTGGTCTGTGTGACGAGTAGGCCTGTGTGGCCTGTGCATAGGTTCGAGTCCCTGAGAGAAGGTCTGTGGCCTGAGAGTGGCCAAGAGACAATAATTGATGCCTGTGTAGTCTGCATGTGTAGGTCAGAGTGGAGGCAAGTGTGGCCTGACTTTGTGTTCCGGGCGTGAAGGATCGAGGGGATTCTGCCGACCGCCCGCGAGCGAACTTCAGATAGGGAGGACCATGGTGGGTACTGTTGACCACAGCGTGTCTTGGCGCGGAAACCTTGGCAAGGCTAGAACCAACGGCTAATGATCAAGATGTCTTGAGTAGAGTAGTGATTTACGTGTCTTCAGCAGGGTGCTGTCAAAGCACCAGAGGCTAGCAAGAAGGCCAAGAATGCTTAGCGTTAGGTAATGACAAGCTTAGGCAAGCTTTAGGAGGAATAAGACAGTTAAAGACACTTAAGTGTTCTCTTTAGGAAAGTGAACAGAGACGACGCAAGGTAAGAGAAACGAATTACTTTCTTTTCTTGAAAGTAAAACCTTATTAAGGAAAAACTATCATATATTAAAAAAAAAAAAAAAAAAAAAAAGGAAAAATACCTAGACAATACGAAAGTGGAAGGCCTAGTTCAACTGATGAGATATCTGTTAGTGTATTTTATTTATTTATTTATATAATGAGTTGATTAAAAACTTTAGAACGACAATATTTTATTTGACAATGATAATTGGTAGTGGTAATTTTGTTGATCGAAAAATTACAGAGGTCAGGTGTTGCGTGTCTGGACCTGGACTGCCTGGTTATGTGATTGATTATCTTGGACATTTTCCGCTGTTGTCATGTGTAACAATTGTGCCCTATTTGCGCTATTATTGAAAATAAATTGAACCGACTTAAATTTGGGGAAGTACCTAGTGGTATCACTTTGAATGTAGGTACCTATCAGTTTTTGTAATGCAGGAAAAGTATAAGTAGATAAATTATCAAACAATGAAATGTAATAATGTGATATAAAAGAGGAAGGGTGTTCTCAGTGAGGAGATGTAATGCCTGAGAGGAAAGTGGAAGGGTGTTCTCGGTAAGGAGATGTAATGCCTGAGAGGAAAGTGGAAGGGTGTTCTCAGTGAGGAGATGTAATGCCTGAGAGGAAAGTGGAAGTGGAAGGGTGTTCTCGGTAAGGAGATGTAATGCCTGAGAGGAAAGTGGAAGGGTGTTCTCAGTGAGGAGATGTAATGCCTGAGAGGAAAGTGGAAGGGTGTTCTCGGTAAGGAGATGTAATACCTGAGAGGAAAGAGGAAGTGTGTTGAAAGAGGAAGTGTGTTATCTGTAGAGATATGTAATGTTTGAGAGGTATACTGCCTGAGAGGAGGAAGGGTGTTCTCAGTGAGGAGATATAATGCCTGAGATGAAAGTGGAAGGGTGTTCTCAGTGAGGAGATGTAATGCCTGAGAGGAAAGTGGAAGGGTGTTCTCGGTAAGGAGATGTAATGCCTGAGAGGAAAGTGGAAGGGTGTTCTCGGTAAGGAGATGTAATGTCTGAGAGGAAAGTGGAAGGGTGTTCTCGGTAAGGAGATGTAATGCCTGAGAGGAAAGTGGAAGGGTGTTCTCGGTGAGGAGATGTAATGCCTGAGAGGAAAGAGGAAGGGTGTTCTCGGTGAGGAGATGTAATACCTGAGAGGAAAGAGGAAGGGTTTTCTCGGTGGAGATGTAATGCCTGAGAGGAATGAGAAGTTGACGACTTCGAGCTGAGATGGACCGAGTTGCTGCTAGGTTGGCTGATGAGCCGACGACTTCGAGCTGAGCTGGACCGAGTTGCTGCTAGGTTGGCTGATAAGCCGACGACTTCGAGCTGAGCTGGACCGAGTTTGCTGCTTGGTTGGCTGATAAGCCGACGACTCCGAGCTGAGCTGGACCGAGTTGCTGCTAGGTTGGCTGATAAGCCGACGACTCCGAGCTGAGCTGGACCGAGTTGCTGCTAGGTTGGCTGATAAGCCGACGACTCCGAGCTGAGCTGGACCGAGTTTGCTGCTAGGTTGGCTGATAAGCCGACGACTTCGAGCTGAGCTGGACCGAGTTTGCTACCAGAGCTGGAATGATTGGGTTTGCTTTTATGATAACTAGGAGGCTGTGATTTCGAGCGGGTGTCGTTCGATTTTGCTGCAAGGGTAGCTGGGAAACGTCGAGTTTGACCTCTGATGGAAGTACGATGAATGGAAAGGGAAGTAGATGACTGAGTGAAACAGATGAGGTTGGTATAATTAATTGAGTATTTGCTTCAGCCATTCTGCAAACCAGTCTGCGGGTTCACCTGCCAGACTCTAGAGGACCCTGGGTCTTTCCATTGTAGGATTCGAGGACGAATCCTGGTCAGGATGGACGAGTTGTTAGGATTCACTCAGATCGGAATACAGACAGGAATGCAAGGAATGCAGACGCGTTAACACCAACAGGAAGGTCTGTTGGTATTAGGAATGTTGCGCATGATGCGTAACATGGGACAAGGCAGGAAAAGAAGCTAGAAGTCAGTAGTGGTTGTATAACCGTCGTAGAGTCAATATATGAATGTTAATAATATACTTCTTCGTCATTATTGTTATTGTATAATTATTATTGAACTGAATAAATAATGTTCCTAATACTATATTTTTTGTAATTTTCGAATATCTAAATCGTACGTAATATCTCAAAAACTGTTGAGAATTTATATAACAAACCTTATCCACTTTTTATACCAGAAACGACTAGCTTTTGGAAAAATATGTCAAAACCAAAATTCATCCAGTGGCGTAAAAATTGTGGCGTAAGAAAGTTTGACCCCAGCCGTTGTGAAGTTATACAAAAAAAATTTACAATAAAAATGTAATTTTTGTACAACATTGAACACCTTGAGTAGGTATTAACTTCGTTAATACTCAATTTAGAGGGTAGGTTCATCGAGACTTTTGTCATAAAATTAAGTAAATATTTTACCGTAGAAGTTTGTCCCCTTTATTCGGGGAGATCCTGTATAATACAACAAGTGAAATGGTGATTATCAAAAATCACAAAAGTTTGCACGGAAATGTTGTCAAGCATTAATTACCCGAGTCCGCAGGACTATATAAAAAAACTACATAAAAAAACCTTTTTTTAAAAGATCACTTACTTACCAAATCTGTTCTATGTATAACGACATATTATCCTTCAACTTCAAAAAACTATCTTCGCAAGTTTAAAGAAATAGTCCGTAAATACCTATATTGCAGGCAATAGGAGGCTCATAGAAATCAGGGTCGGGGCTAGGAGGATGGATACTTATGGCGGGGGCAGAGAAGTCAGAGCGGAAATGTAATTATTGTACTCACTTTATATTTTGTCTTTATCTTTTTGTTATCTTACTGATATTACTTATTGCAGATTAGACTAGTGAGGTTAGGTTAGTATTAGGTGAGAACTTTATATCTATTGAGTTGTTAGGATCACAAGGTTTAGGTGGCAGAGCAGTAAAAGATATTATATCCCATGCTGAACCTCACCTTGAGATTGATCATCTAGAATTATAATGATTTTGTTGTAAAATTATACTGACGTATGGTCAATGAAGCACATTTATTATTATTATTTCTCGATTAATTTTCAGCATCATAGCTGGTGAGATTATTCATGCAGACGGGCTCAGGCCAAGTCTACACAGATTCGAGTGATGTTGCATGTTTGAAGTATCGTTGCTTTTTGCGCCTGTGTATGTATGTATAAGTGTGGCAGCTGGAGTTGTGTGAGATGTTGTGTGAATGTGTGCGGCGTGATTCCAGTTACTGATATTATAAAGGGTGAGATGTAAACCGACTTCTGTTATCCTTTCAACTTCTATGGCTAATGGTTGATATTTAGTTTTCTCTTCTGCGTATTTATTTGTTATGTTGGAGTCTGATGGAACTGCGATGTCAATGATGAATGTTACTTTTTTTATTTACAAGCGTGATATCTGGCCTATTGTGCTGTGACGCTATTTCACTGGGCGGTCGGAACTCCTACACGGACGGTTTCCTCGGGCGCCAGATTTTTGTTGGAGGTTTACTCCCCGGGGAAACACTAAATATACACTCGCAGGTTTCTTGTTTCCCAGTTATTCGTGTCACGTTGAGTGGCACGGTTGTCGTGCCCTTGTCCCGGGGCAGCTCAATGGAGAAACGGAATATGCCAGGGGTCAGATGAGGTTATCGCCAAATTGAGTACCCGGTAGCGGTAGAGCGGGCTTTAAGCGCTCCCCGATGTAAATGACACTTCCGCGGAGCTAAGTTGTAGGCGAGTAGAAACGGTTCCAAGGAGCGGTGAAATTATAAACACGCTCAAATAATAATAACAGTGATTTATTAACAGACTTTTTAGTTGAGACAGAACGCGGCCTGACGCAGCAGGCGAGCAGGAATGACAATATCTTATTAAATGATAAATATTACATGGAGTGACAGATACCTAGGAGGGCACTGTCGCACGGGCAGAGCAAAGCGTTAACCGGGTGAGAGTGGTTGGCTATGAACGACCGAGAGCTTAAGACCGGCGGATAACACAAATCTTACTTCGGCGGCGTGGTGAGGCCATGCGGCGCCGCGTCGTCTTGATCGGCGCGGTGTGATGGGAGATACGGTGGTTACGGGTACGTGGTTATAGGACTTCAGGTAAGGGCTGATACTTGACCGGTACCAGGAACCGCACGCAACCTACGATTTCCCCTGACCAAAGCCAAGCCTGGAATCGAGATTGGGAGCGAGGCCTTTGTTACCTAACGGCGGTGTGGGTGGAACGAGTAGCCCTCCTGCGCACTCCCAAGTCTTACCTCAAGTCGTCGCGACCCCTGACCAAAGCCAGGCCTGAAACGACGCCTCGAGAGAACGACCTGTGTGAGCAGTGAGGGGGTAGGGGGTATTTCGCTAGTCTCGTCCTCGTCCCGCGATTTCCCCCACCAAAGCCGAGCCTGAAATCGCAGACGGTGACGGGGGACCGCTTGCTAGTGCGAGTGCCACTCCGCGCACACCGGACCGGTTGTGACCCTAGACGTAATTACCCCTGACCAAAGCCAAGCCTGTAACGACGTCCCAAGAACGCAACCTTACCTTGTTTGCAGTAGTGACTAGTGAGCTATAACGGGAACGCGGGCGGGGGGTAATGAAAAACGGGGAGATGAGTGAAGATGGATGACAATGACGACGGCAGTACCAAGTAAATAAATGCGGAATGAATTAAATGGCACCTACGTTATGATCGGATGCGGTCTTTCTCGGTCGGAACACAAACTTACTCACGAAACTAATTTACTTTACTTATTAAACACGATTTGCGAAATAAACTCGGCGGTCAGAGCGTTCTTCTCCACGAGGTGCATTCGGTGAAGTCGAATTTTCCAGTTAATTTTCAAAAATAGTCCGACGGCTTTTATAGCGACTCATTATCAATTCTCCGGCTATCTGAGCTTTTTTGAGAAGAACGCTGCGTATAAAAGGATGATTTGAAATTTTGGCGTTTTTATCAACTGATAGTCGTTGATTAATCGCTCGAATACGAAGGCAACTGCCTCGATTTAGTTCTTTAAAAGTTCTCTTGTGTATAAAAAACGCGATATCTCGAATGATTTTATAAAATTAATAATAATTTGGAACGATTTAATATACCTACCTACGGAATTTCGCTATTGATGAAAAATGCTTATATTGACAAAATCAAAAGCTAGGTAAATGAAGGCGAAAATTCACGACTTCATTACAGTGCATGATTGTTTTATCAGTTTGGATGGTGAGGTCCCAATATAATTTGTAATCCTGATTTTCCAGTATTGGTTGCGGTGTGTATTTGTAGTAGGGTTGAGAGTCTGCATGAAGATTGTAGTGGAGTCCAATGGCTTGGTGTATTAATTTTGCTACTGTGTTGTGTCTATCAGTATATGCAGTTCCTGCAAGGAGCTTGCAACCAGAGGTGATGTGATCTATTGTCCCTGGAAATTGTTGGCATTTTCTACATGCGTCACTGACTATTGTTGCATCTTTTAAAATGTGCTTTCTGTAGTTATTGGTGGCAATTACTTGGTCCTGGATGGCAAGAAGAAAGCCTTCGGTTTCAGAAAAGAGAAGGCCGTTTTCCAAAAATCTATACGACAGCTTTTTGTTAATGTTGGAGTTATTGACTTGATTGTAGTGTCTGCCATGTAGAGCCTTTGAGGACCATATCTCTTTTTTTTGTCCCACTGTTCTTGGATGTTGATCAGTTGGTGTTTGTGAATAAGAGACACCATTCAGCGGTGTGTAGTTCTTGTCTGTATGCACTATTGTTTTGTGCAGTTTGTGTTCTTTTGAACGGAAGTATGTCTTGAGTGAATTCAATTGTTTGGCATGTAGTGAATGTAGGTCTATTATTCCTCTCCCTCCTTCTTTTCTGCTTATGTTGAATCTTTCCTTACATGAGTTGGGGTACAGTATTCTATTTTTCGTTAGGGCATTTCTTGTTCGTATGTTAATGTTTTCCAGGTCTGTGGTCGACCATTTGATGATTCCGAAGGAGTAGGTGAGAATGGGGATCGCGTAAGTGTTAATAGCTTTACATAGATTTCCGGAGTTCAAGTGTGTTTTAAGAAGTTGATTTAGTCTTTTTTTTTCATAATTTGCTCGGAGCTGTGATTTTATTTTGTTGAAATCCCAGGTATTTATACAAGTCATTAGGGTGTAGTTGTTGCAATGTTTGATTATTCAGTACTTGATGATTTGGTTCCTGAGTTAGTTTCCTCTTTTCCAGGTGAAGTGTTTTGCATTTGTCCACTCCGAACTCCATTTTTATGTCTTTTTTTATATATTGTTTCTATTGTTCCGAGTAACTGTTGTAATTGTGGTCGCGTTTATGTGTAGATTTTAATGTCGTCTATACAGGGTGTCCCGTATCGTTATGTTCAAATCTTGTGAGCCTATAGCAGGCTTATTTCTAAGCCTAAAAACCCCAAAAGTTGCAGGTCTATCTGCATTCGTTACGAAGTTAGAGGCCTAAGAAAATAATGTCTAGTAAATATCAGATTTAACTTTGAAAACCACATAAAGCTTATTTTATTCACCAAATATTTAGTTGATCATGTGTTAAAAATGTCCTATTCCTTGCTGAATACAAACTTGTGCTCGGAGGCCTATTGCAGAAGTAACAGTTCTAATTTCTCATCTTTTTTCGCGACCGATCTCTTGACCAGCATGCTGAATACGATCCAATAATAATTGCTTTTTGGAATTTAGTTACAAATGCCAATTCCGAAATATGTTGGTGCCGCATCCATTTGAATCCAAATGCCATTTTGTATGAGCAGAAGAACCTCTTCTAATGTTTATTTCGGTGTCATTTACTCATGTCGTTACCATAACAATAAATTATTAGCCTAAACCACAACACATGTGGTTGTGTGGTTTTCAAAGTTGAATCTTTGTTATTTACTAGTCATAATTTTCTTAAACTTCGTAATGAATAAAGATAGACCTGCCACTTTTGGGTTTTTTGGGCTCAAAATTAAGCCTACTATATACTCAAAAAATTTGAACATAACGATACGGGACACGCTGTATACATTAGATGGTTTATGATGTAGATAACCTGTTTTTTATGTTTGATTTGGTAGCCAAGTTTGGTGTTATTGAGAGTGTTTGATAATGGATTCAGAGAGAGGCAAAACCATGAGGCGCTCAATGCGTCTCCCTGGAAAATACCACGTCGGATATTTATCTGGTCGGTTTGTATGATTTCTGAGTTTGAGGTTAGGATGATTTTTGTTCTCCAGTTACTCATGATTGTTGTTAAGAATTGTTCGATTATGGGGTGTATTTTGTAGATCTGCAGGATTTTCGAAAGCCAGCTATGTGGTATCATGTCGAAAGCTTTTTTATAGTCTATGTAGGCAATGTGGATATTTTTCTTATCTTTTTCTGCTTGTTTCATTATGGTCGTGTTTATTATTAAGCTGTTCCTTACATCCTTTGCTGCCCCTTCGGCATCCCTTCTGTTCTTCGGTAAGAATGTTGATTGTAGTAAGGTGATTCTCTATTTTATTACACACGATCGCTGTAATTATTTTATATAAAGTGGATAGACACGTGATGGGTCTGTAGTTGGCTGGGTTTTCTGTTTGTTGGTTTTTAGGTTTTATGTATGTTGTGCCCTCTGTGAGGAAGTGTGTTGTGAGATGGGGATTCTGGATTAAATTGTTTATTTGGTTGGCAAGGTTTGTGTGCACTGAAGTGAACTGTTTATACCAGTAGTTGTGTAGTTTGTCTGGGCCTGGGCACTTCCAATTTTGTGTTTTTCTGATTGTGTGGCTTAGTTCTTCTTGAGTAATTTCGTAGTCTGTTTGTTGAGGTGTGTTCTGCTGTTTGCGTATTTCCTGTTTGATCCATTCTGCTTTGTCATTATGATGGGTTGGGTTTGACCATAATATGCTGCTCCAAAATTCTGTTATTTGTTCTTTGGATGGTGGTTTTATATTGATGTCTGTTGCCTTGTTGCACACATTATGATAAAATGTTTTCTCTCTGTTTTTAAAAATATTGTTTTGATTTTTCCTGTCATTTGATCGGGTGTGACGTTTTAGTCTGGCTGCGTAGAGTGCGAGCTTTTGTTTTAATGATTCTAGTGTTTCTATTGTAACATTGTTGGAGTTTGACTGAGTGAAGTGTTTTATTAGTTTTTTGCTGTTGTTTCCATTAAGATATTGTGTCGTTCTACCGATTTCTTTTCTGAGAAATTCTGAGGAATTATTATTATTATGGAATGATGCAATAATTATTGTTGAAATGATAATTCCTTTGTTTATTAATTATTAAAAATGCTTGAAAATAAATGGATAGTGTAGGTAGGCAACCTATAATAACATTTTCGTAATATGGGTCAGTATTTGGGCATTTTAGAATATGAATAGTTGGATATTATACTAATCATTATTTTTCATGGAGTAGGTCTTCTTCTCGTCAACCCATCATCTCTGACACGCTGGTCTTATTCGATTGCGAAGCATCACATTTGACTGTTATTACTTATTACTGATTTCTGGTTTATAAATGTTTCTCGGTGGTCTAGGTCTAAAATGTATAAGCCAAACCTTCACTACATCGTCCAAAGGATACGATAAACCCCACCTCTGTCCCTATACAGAGTTTCCAAGAGCCATGTTACATGTCAGAAATGGACTGTAAAACAATAGTTGTGTCAGTTGTGCCATCTGGGTTTCAATTAATTAATTTACAGTAAGTGGATCTGCAAAATAAAAAATTTATAAAACTTTATCTGAAAGGTTCCTGACGATAATGAATAACTGAAATTGGCGATGTTCTCCAGTACAGCGATATTTACATATTTCTGTTACACTTCTCGGGATAGTAAATCTGGTATTAAGTAGGTGGAGCTACTGTGAGACGTGGGGCTTCTTCTTGAAAATCCTAACGGAGCCGCCATTCCTTTTTTCCGAAATAAAGTAAGAGGTTTGTTTTGCCAAGTGGTGTTATAAACCCTTCGCCTGTGCGGATTTTCTTTTATCGGAATATTGGCATTTATTTGTGAAAGGGAGATTAAGGTCCTGTATGCTGCTCTGGGTAGACGCCATCACTAGGACTCTCGTATGAGGATTTATCCTTTCGCTGCAAGGCTCCCGGTCTACGTCGTGAGATTTCGAAGGCCCTCACACTATCTGGGGTAAGTCATTTTGGCTATAACCATTTCGAGAAGTTTATTGTGGAACCCCTTACCAACTTGATTGGTTTTCTTGTAGGCCTTTGTTCCCGCATCTATAAAATTTCCACTAAAGGGGCACCTTCCGTCTCATCGGACATCGTACACTAAAAGCTGACCTGCACCTGCGGGATCCTTCCACCCCGACTCTCCTTCGTATCGTCACTACCACCATCAAGACCTAGCTGACCTTTGACGCCCCTGGTTATATTCCTGAATACGGGACAGTGATAAGTACCAATAATATAAACAGCAGATATAAACTCGAGTACAATAGATAGATCTACGCCGACCGTCGTCGAATTTAATTTGATACAACCCCTTCAGGGTCCATTGAAACCCAGCTCACCCTTCAAGAAGCTGAAATAATTATTAAACATTTTACTTCTTTTCTGTTATTGTTGCTATTCTCGATTGTGAAGCAAGGGTACGTGCACGTAACTCGAGGGCTACGAATTATAACCACGATTGTGTAATTATTATCTTGTTAATTATTCAGATTATATGGATTTAATTTACCATTATTATTACTGTTGAATTTTTAATAAAATAAGTACCATTTCACCACCACCCGTTAGTGTGCAAACTTACTTATCGAGTCCTATTTTCTTTTTTTAATTCGAGAAGAAGGAAAGTAGTACGACCCACACCCTGATGGGATACGCGGCTTTCAAATATTGATAGTATATTAGGAGCAGCGGTGACAACGTCCGGCATGTATATAAGAGCGCCGCCTTAGCAGTAGTCAGTCAGTTTTAGATTGGAAGGAGGGTGGTGACGAGTGAAGTGAAATCAGAGATTAGAGCGTAGTCGTATATTAGTAGTGTGTAAAGAAGAAGAACTGATCATTTGGACTTTGGAGATTATTGTTGTAGGTTATAGTCGTGTTGTGCTGTGATTATGACCGATTTAAAATAAAGACTCGAATTGATGTGTGTAGGCTTTCACGGCCGGCTTCTATTGAAATCATAATAATTGATTCTGGGCTGTTGTTATGCCGTGGTCCATGGATATTTGCTCCGAAAGTTTCGCCTACCGCTGCCGCTGCGGTAGACATCATCAGCGGTTACGTGTACGCAAGCGATGCTTTCCTCGTGTTCACTGATATATTTTTTATTACTGTTATTTGTTTTTAATTACCCTTAACACTGATAACTGTTATTTGAAACAACTTATTTATACATAAATTTAATTTATTATACAGGGTTAGAACTATTTAAAGGTCCACTACAGGGATATCCTAAACCATTGAAGATACGAGGTCGGTTAAATTAGAGAAAAGTTGCGCTATTTTGTGGTCATCTCGAATCCGTCAAAACATGCAAGATATCTGTGACCGTTCCTGAAATATCCTGAAAAAACTGAAAAATCGAGAAATCTTATTTTTGCTATATCTTTCTTACAATTGGAAATTTATAAATAATTTTTCGTATGCTTACATAAGCCGTTATGAGCTATTAATCTGACGTTTCAGAAAATTTCAAAGCCGTTATGGCCGCTTTGTTATTTTTTTATGTCGTTCGATAAGAAAAAAATAATGGAAACCAAAAATTAATAAACTTCAGAAAAAAATAATGGAAAATTTTTCTTCTTCTTTTTGAAAGAAAAACAGAAAATTTTTGGCTGAAATTTGTTGGATTGAGTTCATGACATTTTGTCATGACGTTTATATGTCACTCACTATTGTCAATGTCAATATACGTTAAGTTAAGTTGAGCTCCGGTTGTTGGACGCGGACAATGGTGTAACGTGTAACAAATGAATAATAAAATTATTATCGCTGAAGAACAAGCGTATCTTTAATTGAATTAATCCAGTTACCTTTTAACAGGTTATGGGCCCAGGACTATAAAGTAACGTGTTTTATCGCGAGTTTATTTTCTTTTCCTGCCGATTGGTTGTTGCAGAATTGAAGATATTGTAGTTTGTTCAGTTTCAGTTTGGTGTTTTACAAAATGTCGGTAAACTATTTAAACAACGTGCCAAAGTTGGTTGGACGTGAAAATTACGACGAGTGGTGTTTTGCCGTTGAGAACGTTTTTGTCCTTGAAGGATTAACGAATTGTATATCTGGTGTTGAAGCGGATACTGTTTTACAAGCAAAAGCAAAGTCAAAGTTGATTTTAACACTAGATCCCACCTTGTACGTGCACGTAAAGGATGCCAAAACGTGCAAGGACGTGTGGCTGAAAATTAAAAACCTTTACGAAGATACGGGTGTCACAAGAAAAATTGGGCTGTTGAGAACTTTAATTTCATTAAGGCTGGACACTTGTGATTCAATGGAAACCTACATAAATCAAGTTGTAGAAACGTCCCAGAAGCTCAGAAAAACAGGTTTCAAAATAGATGACGAATGGGTCGGTTCCCTGTTGTTGGCAGGTTTGCCGGACATGTATGCCCCCATGCTGATGGCAATCGAACATTCAGGTATATCAATTAGTACAGATTCCATCAAATGTAAACTTCTTGACATGGAAGAAACCCCTAGTGGTAGCGGCAATGGCAAAGCAGGTGCCTTCGCAGTAAAGCGAAGCTTCAATAAGTTTCAACCTAGAGGTGGCACTAGTAGTAACCAGAAAATGGACGCTACAGCTGATTTTAATAAACAAAGAAGCAAAAGTAATGTCATATGTTTTAAATGTAAACAAGCTGGACATTACAGATCGGAATGTCCTTTTTTGCATAACTTTACACCCTCCGACGGAAGCAATGTTTTTAGTGCTGCTTTTTTAAGCGGGGACCGTAATAAATTTGAATTTTACTTGGATTCTGGAGCGAGCAGGCATATGTCACCAAATGAAAGCTGGATCAAGAATGAATCCCAGTCAACTCAGTTCATGAAGTTGTAGCAGCCAATAAACAGAAACTTTCAGTAAAATGTTCTGGTGACCTGGACATTGTCACATCATGCAATGGGCAGTTTCATAATACAGGGTTACTGCACTATACAAAACTCAATAGATTTTGAGATATTTCGATTTTCAACTTTTCTTAAAAAAATGGTTTCAGATGTCTTGAAATGTAATTTTCAAAAAATCTACTTTAACTTTTTGATTTTTTTTTTTGCTGGAATACTTGTCCAATACTATGCTTCCTTCTGGAATAAAAAATATCCTGAGGTATTTCGATCGTGTGAAAATTTCAAAGAAAAACTTTCACAAACTATTTTTTTTTAAATAAGATTTAAAAGTTTTTACAAGTTATTTTCGCAAAATTGTCAAGGCACCTTGCGTACAAATTGTTTTAAAAACTTCCCTAGTGTAGTAGCTATCTAACAAGGTACGAATCTTGTACAAGAATAACAGAATCTCCCCGCTATGTACCGTTACCGAGGAACAAATCCTTAAGTCGGGACGTTTTAAAAAAAATACGGCCCTGAACGGGGGTCTTAAAATTCTCGGATCCGGTCCATTTTCAATAGGTCGTATTTGGGGGTCACGAGCTTCGTCCCTACCAAGTTTCGTCCCGATCGGTAAAACTTTCAGACACTTAGAGTGGCTATTACTAGGCTATTCCCGAAAAATCCCGAAATTCCCGAAAAAATGACACTTCCCGGGAACGGATCCCGCTCATTTTCAATAAGCATCGTGCCACGGTGCGCCTCTTCAATCAAGCCAAATTTCAACTTTCCCACATGAAAACTGGCGGCTCTAGAGTATTTCCTAGCAAAGTCACAGACAGACAGACCGACAGACAGACATTTTTCGGGCACAAGAATACGTATACTTACGAAACTTCTGTGACTTTGCTAGGAAACACTCTAGAGCCGCCAGTTTTCATGTGGGAAAGTTGAAATTTGGCTCGATTGAAGAGGCGCACCGTGGCACGATGCCCATTGAAAATGAGCGGGATCCGTTCCCGGGAAGTGTCATTTTTTCGGGAATTTCGGGATTTTTCGGGAATAGCCTAGGAAACACTCTTAGTGTCTGAAAGTTTTACCGATCGGGACGAAACTTGGTAGGGACGAAGCTCGGGACCCCCAAATACGACCTGTTGAAGATGGGCCGGATCCG
This sequence comes from Malachius bipustulatus, assembly GCA_910589415.1. NCBI lineage: Eukaryota > Metazoa > Arthropoda > Insecta > Coleoptera > Melyridae > Malachius > Malachius bipustulatus. The sequence goes on from OU342632.1 coordinate 59,287,030, forward strand.
AGAATTTTAAGACCCCTGTTCAGGGCCGTATTTTTTTTAAAACGTCCCGACTTAAGGATTTGTTCCTCGGTAACGGTACATAGCGGGGAGATTCTGTTATTCTTGTACAAGATTCGTACCTTGTTAGATAGCTACTACACTAGGGAAGTTTTTAAAACAATTTGTACGCAAGTTGCCTTGACAATTTTGCGAAAATAACTTGTAAAAACTTTTAAATCTTATTTAAAAAAAATAGTTTGTGAAAGTTTTTCTTTGAAATTTTCACACGATCAAAATACCTCAGGATATTTTTTATTCCAGAAGGAAGCATAGTATTGGACAAGTATTCCAGCAAAAAAAAGAAATCAAAAAGTTAAAGTAGATTTTTTGAAAATTACATTTTAAGATATTTGAAACCATTTTTTTAAGAAAAGTTGAAAATCGACATATCTCAAAATCTATTGAGTTTTGTATAGTGCATGTTGGGGTTAATTTACTCCTTACCTCTTGTTTTATCAGATCACCAAAGGAATGTATCCAGTTACCAGTAACCCTGTATAATGGTGAAAAATGTACTATGTGTGCCAGGCTTGAATACAAATCTCATCTCTGTCAGTCAGTTAATTTCAAATGGTAATCGTGTTTCTTTTACAAGAAATGGTTGTTTCATTTATAATTATCAGAATAAACTATTGGCCACAGCAGACTTGGTTGATGGTGTTTATAAGCTTAACTTGAAAGAAGAAAAATGCATGTTAAGTGTCAACGGCGAAACATGGCATAGAAGGTTAGCGCACATTAACAGCCAAGATTTGAATAAGATGAAAGACTGCGTTGATGGCATAGACTTCACAGGCAAAGTTGAAATTGACAAAAATGTTTGTATAGTGTGTTGCCAAGGTAAGCAATCGAGGCTGCCTTTTTCGAATACAGCTGCACGCAGCTCTGAAATACTTGAAATAATTCATGGAGACGTCTGTGGACCCATGGAAGTTACCTCAATTGGTGGATCGAGGTATTTTTTACTTTTTGTAGATGACTGTAGTAGAATGTCTTTTGTATATTTCTTGAAGAACAAGAGCGAAGTTTTTAAACGTTTCAAGGAATTTAAATCAATGGTAGAAAACCAGAAAAATAAAACGATTAAAATTTTTAGAAGTGATCAGGGTGGAGAATTCTGCAGTAACGAATTTGAGAATTTTTTGAAAAAGGAAGGTATAATACATCAGAAAACAAATGCCTATTCTCCGCAGCAAAATGGTCTCGCTGAAAGGCTTAACCGTACTCTTGTTGAAAAAGCAAGATGCCTTTTATTTGATGCTGATCTAAAGAAGTTTTTTTGGACCGAAGCAGTAAATACATCGAATTTTCTGAGAAATAGATGCATCGCTAGTGGCTTAAATAATATAACACCTTTTGAAATTTGGAATGAAGTGAAACCTGACCTATCAGGGTTACGTATTTTTGGAAGCACCGCCATGGTGCATGTACCTAAAGAAAGAAGACTAAAGTTTGATAAAAAGTCAAATAGGCACATTTTCGTAGGATATTCGGAGACCACAAAGGGCTATCGAATTTATAATCCTTGTACCAATGATGTAACGATCAGTCGAGATGTCATTATAAATGAAAATCTTCCACCCAAAAGATATGATATGGTTCCAGAGGAGAGACAGAAGGAAATATCAGTTTCAGTGGGGGAAAAGGATATAAATTTGAGTTTAGTTGAAGATGAGCTGACTGAAGCAGGAAACTTGAAACTAAACGATTCTGTACTTGATGACGATCCAGTAGCAGATGATCCAAACGACCATGACTATGTACCATTCAATATGCCAAAGAAGACTCCCATACCCGAAGACGATGATGTGAGAAGATCCGAAAGAAGAAGAAAAGAAAAAACCTACGACGATTATGTAACATATATGTGTTCTGTTGAAGATGCCGGTATTGAAAATATTTCAAATGATGCAACTCCCACAACTGTAGCTGATGCTTTATCTAGGTCTGATGGCAACAAATGGAAGAAAGCTATGTTAGAAGAGATGAAGAGTCTAAAAGAAAATGAGACGTGGGAATTGGTTGATTTACCAAGAAATGCTACGGCTGTTGGATGCAAGTGGGTTTATAAATTAAAAAGTGATGGTGAAAATAAAAATACTTATCGTGCAAGATTAGTGGCTAAGGGGTTTACGCAACAGGAGGGGGTAGATTATAATGAAACATTCTCCCCAGTAGTAAGACACTCCACCTTAAGGTTATTAATTGCTTTATGTGTTAATTTAAACTTGGATATTTTTCACTTGGATGTAACCACAGCTTTTTTGCATGGTCATTTAGACGAAATTGTTTTCATGAAACAGCCGGAGGGGTTTGTAGAAGTAGGATACGAGGACAAAGTTTTGAAATTAAATCGTGCAATTTACGGTTTGAAACAATCTTCGCGAGTGTGGTACAAAAGAGTCGATGATGTTCTAACTGGTTTGGGTTATAAAAAGTCTCAGTTTGAACCATGTGTTTTCATTAAATTTACTGAAGGTTTGGTAACCATGATCGCCCTGTATGTTGACGATTTCTTCATTTTTTCTAATGACGGGACTGAAGCAGATTTTTTAAAGCAAGAATTGGGGAATAATTTCAAATTAAAAGATCTTGGGCAGGCCAAAAACATACTAGGTATGAATATTTGCATCAATAAGGCAGAAAATGTTATAACGTTGGATCAAAGCCAGTATATTGAAACTTTGCTAGCAAAGTTTAACATGCTCGATTGTACGCCTGTGGATACACCCATGGAGAAAAATTTAAAACTTGTTAAAAGTGAAAATTGTAAAATTTCTGTTCCATATCAACAATTAATTGGAGGTCTCATGTACTTGGCCGTTATGACAAGGCCTGATATTGCATACAGTGTTAGCTATCTTAGTAAATTTAATAATTTATTTGATAATACTCATTGGCAAAGTGTTAAGAGAATTTTAAAATATCTTAAGAAAACTAAAGATCTTTGTTTAAGATTTAATAAGGGGTCAAAACATCTAGAAGGTTTTGTGGATGCCGACTGGGGCAGCGATTCTGTCGATAGACGGATCTTATACAGGATTCTGTTTTACTTTTTCAAATTCATTAATATCTTGGGAGAGTAGCAAACAAAAAACGGTTGCACTTTCCAGTACAGAAGCCGAGTATATGGATTTGGCGGAAGCTTCAAAGGAAGCTATTTATTTGAGAAATCTGTTGAATGAATTGACAGGTTCTCTGGATTGTATTTTATTATATAGTGACAGCCAGAGTGCCTTAAAGTTAACATCTAACCCAATGTCCCAATGTTTCATAAGAGGTCCAAGCATATTGATGTTCGTCACCATTTCATAAGAGAAAAAATCACAGATGGTATTATTAGTACCGAATATTTACAAACAAATGAAATGCCTGCGGACCTCTTGACAAAAGCATTAGGTTCAAATAAACACTATAAGTTTCTGAATCTTTTGAATTTAGTTAATAAGTAGTATCGAGAAGTACTGTTATGTTTATTTTATAGGTTTGTTTACTTTTGTTATTCATTTAGTAAGTCGTATAAAAATGTCATAAACTAGTGGGGGTGTTGGATTGAGTTCATGACGTTTATATGTCACTCACTATTGTCAATGTCAATATACGTTAAGTTAAGTTGAGCTCCGGTTGTTGGACGCGGACAATGGTGTAACGTGTAACAAATGAATAATAAAATTATTATCGCTGAAGAACAAGCGTATCTTTAATTGAATTAATCCAGTTACCTTTTAACAAAATTGATCAATATGAAGTCATACTGCCTGCCTTATAGTTTGTTAATTTCTCTATGATATTCGGTCTAAAAAGTTGTTTTTTTTTTTTAGAAAAAAAAAGTACAAAAATTTTTTTAAATTATTTTTCGAAGTTTATTAATTTTTGGTTTCCATTATTTTTTTCTTATCGAACGACAAAAAAAATAATATGGCGGCCATAAGAAAACCGAAAGTTGACTATGAAAACTCTGGGATCTAGTTGGCTTTGAAATTTTCTGAAACGTCAGATTAATAGCTCATAACGGCTTATGTAAGCCTACGAAAAATTATATATTAATTTCCAATTGTAAGAAAGATATGGCAAAAATAAGAAATCTCGATTTTTCAGTTTTTTCAGGATATTTCAGGAACGGTCACAGATATCTTGCATGTTTTGACGGATTCGAGATGACCACAAAATAGCGCAACTTTTCTCTAATTTAACCGACCTCGTATCCTTCAATGGTTTAGGATATCCCTGTAGTGGCCCTTTAAATAGTTCTAACCCTGTATAATATGAATTTATTTGAAACAATAAAAGTAAGAACGTTTCAATATGGTATTTGTTTCAGAGACTATTATTATTATAGTAGACTGAATTACTCACTTATTTTTTATCAAGGTTACTGAAATAATTAGCTTCAAACTTGGATGAGGGAAACCCTGTAACTCAATAACTGGAACTCGATGAAACCCATCGGATTCCATTTTTTTTGTGGATTATCCTTAATTTTATTAGGCCATACATATAACGTCCTGTATTCGGAATGCCCGAGTTAATGAGCGCAGCGGTTTAGGTTACTGACTGAAGCCGTTTACGCTGCCACCGTCTGAGGTTCGAATCCCACCTCGGCATGGTTGCTTCGTTTATAATACTATTTATACAGAGTGTATTGTAACGTCCGCATAATATTAGCACCACGTGATTCTACATCAAAAACAGAACATAAAGTTTTAATACCGTTTAGCTCTTAGACCTCAAATAACGAAGTTATCGACCATTGTAGTTTAAATTTGAAGTTTTTTAATACTAAAAAATATTGCTTAATATTATTAAAAAATTCTTAAGTAAGAAGTAAAATAGCCGAATTATCCAAAATTTTAGATTTTTTTTTGGTAAAAATGGTTTTAATTTACATTTCAAAACTAGGAATTATTTGATTTCCTGAGTTCCAATACTTCCAATCAATATTGCAACTGCGCGTTTTAATTGTTGAATAAAAAATTGAAAAAATAAAAAATCTTGAAAAAAATTGCAACATTGACACGTCGCAGCATGACATTTGTCTTGTTGCACCTTTTTTCGATTACATAGCAACGGCACACTATACCAGTGAGGTGACTTCACGTCTAATAAGTTATCTTAATTTTTATACCAGCGCTAGTGTTGCAAAATTTAAGAACGTTAAATTGTCCATATCTTAAAATCTGTGTACATCAAGAAAAAACTGTTGAGGACTTTTTTGTTCTGTTTTTGATGTATAATCGCGTGGTGCTAATATTATGCGGACGTTACAATACACCCTGTATATATATGAAAAATGTTAGTGTGGCTATATGAGCTTGATCTCGAAGCCAAAATTACCAGAGTGAAGCCTTATGTCTTACCTACACAGTTGAGACCGATGTTCCCTCTTAAAAAAACTTGAAAACTGAAGATGTACGCGAAAAAGGCCGAAACGGGTCAATTCTGTTATCGAGGGAGATATATTTGGCTGAAAACTAATTTAACTCCTACCTCGCGCGGTAGGAATATATTTAGCTACCCTTTACTAATCATCATAGGAAATAAATAGGAGTCGAGAGATGTAGCATTTGGAAAGTACAATGAAATCCCATTATTTGGCTATCTATGTAATAATTATTGAAATATTACGGGAAGGTGGTCGACAAAACAGGTTTTCTTAACAATTATTTTATTCTTTGAAAATGTGCTGAGAGATAAAATTTTAATACAGCATCGTACTTTATATATTTTTATTTTTTCTATCACATTTAGCTTTCAAAGGAAATACAGAATAATAATAATTTATTATTGTTGAGAACACCCACCGGTCTTGTCCGGTTCATCGTTAAATATTTATATAGATGAACTTGGATCGTAAAATTTGTCCTCAATATTTTTGTCCCGCTCGATAACAAAATTGACCTGTTTCAGCATTTTTTGCTTACATCTAAGTTTCGCAGTTATTCAAGTTATGTTTCGTTTTCGACAGATCGTTGCATTTGCCGTGTAGGTAGTAAAGTGAAATATTTGACGTTTAGTATTGCTATATCAGTTTTTGGACCGCGTGCTGTCCATTGTATAATAATAATTGTTTCTGCATCCTGCCGAAGTAGAGACGCGTGAAAATCATACAGGCTATGATACGTGGTCTTCTTCTCCGTGGTCACTCATGCAATTAGCAATAAATTAATGTGCGCCTAGTTAGGTGACTAATGACACCTCTCCAAACATTTTGGGCACAGAAAAATTGATTGCTTGGCTCGGATGTCATAACTTTTGCACATAATGTAGGTTTATGTATAGGATACGTAAAGCAAAACGAATTCCAGGAATAAATTACTCGGGAGCAATATAAAATAATATATAATTGACAGTAGCGAAATAACACCATCAGTCGACATAATAAGAAAGTTGGCTCAGTTGCGTTCAGCACCATCAGCGGCCGTCCATAACCGATCATTATAGCGCCTAGCTGTGCTATAAATAGAATGGATTTTTTGATGTGATGTGCTGTTTACAGGAAAACCAGTATGTAATTTTATTGCGAAAAAATTGTTACTAGGTATCTAGCCATTACCATTACGAGTTTCATTTCAAACGCCAGTCTCTGGTATGTCCTTAAACGTATTATCATGTAGAATATATTTTCCAATTAATTTTTGAAATAAAAACACTGCACTCAGCAGGTAGTAGTCGAGAGCTAAATCAGAAAAGTTCACAAATAATAATTATTAGAAATGTAAAAAGAGCTTTTTGTACAAGTGGGTAATGAAAGCGATCATTTTCCCGTAAGTTGCGTCTTGCAGTCATATCACATAAGCAGGTTTAAAGAAGGATTGCTTTCTTGCTTGTGTATATATATATATTTTATTATTTTTTTTTTATTTATAACATGTAACTGGATGTTTTGTTTAAAAAATGTTATTAATAACCGTTCTATAAAATATTCTAAACTTTGAAAAATCTTGCACTATGCCATGGTCCTGGATGCCAACCTCATCACGGTAAATTTGAACTACCCGGGCAGCGTTAGGAAGTACATCTTGCATTAACACGAAATCTATCTTATGTAAAACGGAAAGGGCATTACACATTGTTCTAGAATGTCTTCTATGGCATCGCACTACATTAAAATCTCCCTTAGTTAACACTAAAGCCATCATTTCTGTGCTAACTGTCAAATAAATTCCTCTCCAGATGATCATACCACAAATCGGTTGGTATTCAAAATGCTACACTAAAGCGAAATTTATTATTTCGGCCTTATTATCTTTTCATTATTGTTAATTATTATTTATGGGTTTCTTTCTAGGTTTACACAAGTCTTCAAGAGATGTTGTTGATATTTTTAAAACTTCCAAAACCGTCTAGATGGTATTACAGTCATTTTTTGTTCTTTCTTATGGTAATTATATATTTTATCTACTCCTATTAGATAAGAAATCAATTATTAGTCTAATTTTAACGAAGTAATGGCCTGCATTACTATTATTGCCCTATCGAATAATAGTGTCAGGTCGATTTAACAATGAGCTCATTATTCAATCGTTAATGTGAATTGTTTACCTTTACCGTCCCATTCTGTCGTACGTTTGTCAGATTCAAACTACTGCCTACTGTCAATGGTCCACTTGCGTTAATGTAGAGTCCCTAAACGTCAATTTTACGTTTAATAAAATGTTACAAAAATATGAAAGTCACAGAATATTAGGATGATTTTGATCTTTCAACTAATATGGCATACGAAGCTACTTATCATAATACTAAAATGAACATGTTGTAGTATCCATGCGTAGCAGGCCAGGCTGTTTCTGGCCGGTCCGATCGGAAACAGATGGACCAGCATGTCCAGAATGAACCGGAAGGAACTCAGACTACTAGTCGGGGTTCTCACCGGTCACAGCAGTCTGAACAGACACCTGCAAGTGATGGGGGTCACTCGGGACCCGGTCTGTCCTAAATGCGGAATGGATGACGAGGACTCCCACCATTATGTAGGCGTATGCGAGGTATACAGCAACCTCAGGCTCAACATCTTTGGGTCTGAGGAGCTACAAGAGGAAGAAATGAAACTCCTCTCATATAACAACCTTCTGGCCTTTATTAAAAGGTCGGGGAGGTTCGAGTAGGAGTTTCACCATGGGTTCGGGTACGGCGAAAAGGGCACTCGGTGGCCTAGTCGCTTGGGGTGCACCACCCCAAATGTCTTCTCTCTTCTCAAACTGATTTACAAACATCATGCCAAACTTGATCGTTTCCGATTCACACACCATTATCAGACCAGGCTTAATCTTTTCAAACTACCAACTCACCATCTCACTTCCACCGAAAGGACATTCACGTACGCGGCCATAAAATTCCTTAATCACTTCAGGATAGACCCCGCAACCTTTGGATTCTCTCAGTTCAAGGCACATCTCCGAAGTTATCTCACAGACCTGGAACCCTATTCTACCATGGATATTCTGTCTTCCTCCCCCCCCCCCCCCCCACACCCTTATTGATTCATTAACCTAGCACCTTGTCACTAGGATATGTATAATTGTAAACGACAATGTAGTGTATACATAATGACTAGCATTAGATTCTAAAAATTTTCCTTTATTTGCATGTTCTTCTCAATTTTCTCTGATGCATTTGTGATTGTGATCAATGTGTTATAATGCCAATCGCTTGCGTATGACCTTTTGATTACGCAGGCGAATTTATGTGTACTACTGCGGTTTGTTCTTTGTTTGTGAATTATTATCATCGCTTACAACGCTATTGTACTAATCAATGATTGTTGAATTTAATGGTACAATAAAGAGATTTATTATTATTATTATTATTATTATTATTACCCCAACCCACCATACCACTTCATCCATGCGTAGCTATAAAGCTCTGGTCAACCGTTGGTGTTGAAGTGGATGCCTTGTAACGCTGCCAGTAGGTTATGTCGACTGACAGCTAATCACCATAACCAAACATTCACATTTGTTTATGTTTAGTGTCAATTTACAATACAAATTATAGTATAAAAATTGAACTTAAAACTACTATAAGCAAAATAATAACTAGGTATACAGGATGTTCTTGGAAGAAAATAATATCTCGGGCGCGCGCCTCCTCGTGGATTTTTTCCGCAATTCGGTGCGGCATACTAAAAGTAATTTCCAAGCAGTCACTCTCGACCGCTTTCGTTTTAAATCGTTGAGAAATGGGCGAAATCTCATGATGAGTTTTCAGTTTCACATGAGCGATGTTAGAGAATACGTTTACATGGAACTTTTCTTCAAGGAACCGCTCTTTTAGAGAGACTCCTGGTGCACACAGCACTCGTAAAAATGAAAATACCTATTATTGTCCCATTGTTCTGGTGATATAATAATTGTTCCATTAAAAAAATACCACCTTTCTTATCAACAAAATAAGTTCACCATCAAATTATAAGTCGAAGAGTTTTGGACATAATTTTGCAGCTGTAAAGCAGGAAAATGCTACTGTAAACATTTCACTGCTCAGAAACTGATTTATTGATCATAGAACCCTTCGCCTGAAATACAGCTCGAAATTATAGCAGTAGTTATTAGTATTACTTAAAATGTCTTATAAATTAACTAAAATTTTTAACTTAAATAATTTACTATCTAAAAAAAGATTCAGGAGTAATAAATGCGTATGTAATCAAGCATCTAAGGTAGTCGTGTACAATAAACCCTTTCCGATTTTTTTTTATCCCTGAACGACCTCAAGTTTGCAGTGAGAAATACATTAAAATGAATAGCGGGCTCGCGGTACTTGCCGCATCGAATTGACAAATTTCCCTACGTGGTGGCGCTACTATAGTTACTTATTTAGCCTATTGCCTGCAAAATGAAAAGTGAAATACCATGAAATCTTTTATACTGTAATTTTGGGTATTCCAAGTTATTTCACGAATTTTCAGCGAAGATCATATAAGTATGCATTATTTTCTATATTTTTACAATATTTAAAACTCTTTTACATAAGAATTTTGTTCTACCGTAAGTAAAATTATTTTTATTTAAATATACTCGTAGATAAAGTATAGTATTCCACTCGCGCATAATGGCTATTATCCACTTAGATGTTACAGCACTCGACAGAGGCTCGTGCTGCAATTTTCATCTTCGTGGATAATAGCTATCATTATGCACTTGTTGAATAATATACTATTTTTGCAATTCCGAGACTAAAGTGGTCAGTTTAGTCTCACATGTTAGAGGCTAAAGTGTCACTTTTAGTCCCAAGGGATATAAAGTGACAGTTAAAATCCTTGGGGATTTAAAGTACAAAAAAAAACGTACCATAGTAACATTAATCTTTATTTTCACTGATTTAACAATGACGTTTACAATGACGCCGTTTTCACAGGGACTTTGTTTATCATGGTCATAGAAACAAACAGCATACTATGTTTATTGTGTTAGGGCTTCAAATGTAAGTAGTATTTATTTTTATTAAAAATGTATATACAGGGTGTCCCGTAAGTAATGGTCCGTGGTGAAATGGGAGATTCTAGGTTTAAAAATATTACGATCTGTCACTACTTGCTCTAACAAAATCTTGATAATAAAAAAGATACAGGGTGGCAAAGTTGAGATTTAAAAATTTTCTTTTCAAAATATCTCGAAAAATTGTACAGGTACGAACGTGAAAACTTGGGGATAGATGTTTTACGGTATGAAAAATCATAATTTGATATCCATGTCGATGTATTTTATAGAGGGCGCCACTTAGGTCATGTTGACGACGTAAATGAACACATAACTTTTTTATCCTTCAGGATATAGCGCATTTTATTGTGAAATATTAAAACTACATCATTGATAAGAAAAAAAGGTATACCGGTTGTCAGCCTCAAAAGTTAGTGGTTTTCGAGACAATCACGTTTTAATAATCTCCTGCGTTATTTCTATTTTTTTTATTATCCGAAATCTTAATGCAGTAGGTTGAGATAATAACCAGCATTTTGGCAATTAAACATTTTTCACTTTGACATATTAAAAAAGCAAACAAATGAACCATATTCACCTAAATTCCTATACGGGGTGAGGCGCGAGAACCTTAGGGCATTTTTATATGGAGAAGTCCTGGGAGTAGAAGTCTAAAAATTTGTACGTGTATGATTTCGGTTTTGCCGAGCTGAACTAAAATATTCACAACCCCTCACCATTTCCGGTTTCATGCCCTAAGGTTCTCGCGCCTCACCCTGTACAGATTCTGAAATAGTCGATTACCAGGTTGCAGTCTGTTTGGATATCGTGACAGGTATTCTCGTTTCGCAGCTTGCCCATTGAAGTTTTGTTTGCAATAAAGGGAAATCATATCTCTCTTATCTGAATTTGAAAAATTATTATGTCTCGGCATTTTTTAATTTTCCAACTACTAGCAGTAAGCAAAAAATTCTGAACAGTATCAGTAGAGAAAATCATTAACTGTAAATTATCTCGAATACCACTAACTTTTGAGACTGACAACCGGTATACCTTTTTTTCTCATCAATGATGTAGTTTTAATATTTCACAATAAAATGCGCGATATCCTGAAGGATAAAAAAGTTATGTGTTCATTTACGTCGTCAACATGACCTAAGTGGCGTCCTCTATAAAATACATCGACACGGATATCAAATTATGATTTCTCATACCGTAAAACATCTATCCCCAAGTTTTCACGTTCGTACCTGTACAATTTTTCAAGATATTTTGAAAAGAAAATTTTTAAATCTCAACTTTGCCACCCTGTATCTTTTTTATTATCAAGATTTTGTTAGAGCAAGTAGTGTCAGAACGTAATATTTTTAAGCCAAGAATCTCCCATTTCACCACGGACCATTACTTACGGGACACCCTGTAGAATTACCGGAATTGCAAAAAATAGCTCTCGACTAAAGTGACATTATTAATCCCTTAGATGCATTGCTTCTAATCAAACACCACCCGCGGGATTAAATGGGTCACTTTAGTCTTTTGGCACAGAATAGAATTCTGTGCTTTTGGTGTATATGTATGTACTATTAAACTGTGCCCGCACGATAACCACTCAACACTCAAATTCGTAATGAATTCTGCAAACTTTTGAACATAAAATTAAACATGCCCTTGAAAGGTAATCTATCCCTTCCGTGTATTGAAGTTTTAATGAGGTACATTTCAACTTTAAACTATACATATATTCTTCTAACTTCGAAGCACATTATGGTATAGTCTGGACCTGTTTTCACCATTCTCTATCGATACGGCGTACTTCTAGGCAGGTATAATATTTTTAGTAAATCTGAGTCCTTTTATGTAAAATGTTTACCTACCGCTGTGCACTTACACCCCTATAATCTACCATGATAAGTCAACTTTCACTGAATCTTTGAACGGCTATAGTGACTGTACCTACAATACCTTTCCTACCTTGCTCGAAGGAATAGCACCGCAGGCGCGGGATCACTCAGTCGTCGTCGGGAGTTGTTAGCCACTGCTGCACCACCGGTATTGTCGTCAGATGGAGTACTCGAATGAGCTTTACAACCTCGTTAAGCGATTATTCGGGACTTGTTCTTAAATCGTGTCGTGACTGAACATTAATATTTGCAAAGTAAATACTAACACTCAGACCTAACTTTTTCGTTAATTAAACAATTGCTCGCCTACAATTCGTCGAACAGTGACGCAAGAAGCAAGGTCAGAAATATAATAATTGCTAATTTGACTTTTCTATGTGCTCCTGTTTATCTCTGGCAAAAGCCCCGGTTCTTCATTCTATCACACCCTCTAATTAATCCTCGATACAATTAAGAACCACTTCTAGGCCTTCCGAATCGCTCATAGACGCAATATGAAAGGGATACCTACTACTTAGGGAATATTATAAGAAACGAAAAGTAAGCACCAACTCCTCCAATTTATCGTACAAGGCAAGATAGATGGAGGCCCTGGTCTGTTTTGCAACATCTGTAGAACAACGAGTTTTTTTGTAACCATGCATGGTAACAACCGTTCTTTATTTACATCTTATATTGCTGGATAACAAGTGATTTTTTTACAAGTAAAGCGAATGTTTGATTCTTATCGGACGCCCTATCAAAATCGTCGATGGTTGTCACGTGTGTTCTTGATACTTTTTAAAATTCTAAAGTTTCTTTTATTTGAGTTTGCGGTTTAACCCACATTTAACCGCTAATAAAATTATCGCATGCCCGTTACGAGTAATAGTCACCTTTAATTCTTTAGTTACTTACCTACTGATATGGTCTCCTCTTCCGATTTTATTTCCCCGATTTATTAGAGGAAGAGCAGTCTTAAATAGAAAAAACTAATATAATTGAAGAATTTTTTTCTTAGAAAATTGTTGCTTTTCACGATGTTTTTCAGTACTGAAGGCATTCGTTTCTTTTACATCCTGTATATAGAAACCAAGAGTCGGGGTTACCCCACCACTAGGTTGGTAACTGAACAATTATTATTACCTATCGCCTGCATCCTGCATGAACAATCGACATTCAACAAACAGTTGTCGATCTCACCTGTTAAGTGCGGTTGTTGTGGTACGTGTGGCTGTACGTACTTCTTTAACAAGAACGTTATTTAAATGTGCCGTCTATACTTGTATAAACCCAAGTCATCATCTGTCTTCTCTCAGTGGTCTGAAAAATAAAATAATTCTGCCGGTTGGCTGAACCTGGACCTGTAGTAAGTTTAGTGAGTGTCAAGTGTCGGTTATTCCAGCACAGGTTAGCAAACATGATGCTCTTGGTTCTGGGTCGTGGACGAGATATTCGATTTAAGTTTTTTTAAATGACATGCTTTCTTCTTGGAATATTCTCAAGTTTATTTCGTTTTGAGACTTTTGCACGGTACTAATACGAGCCTTAAATATTTGAATAATTTTAAATATTAATAAACAAAAAAACATAAAAAAAAAGGAATACATAACATAGGTAGGTAGGTACCTACATAATAAATACCTGTGATTGATGTTTTCATAAGACGTTCGTTCACTCAAACTCTTTGTATAATAATTCAAAAGTTTTATGACTATGTAAATTAATAATTATTTATTGTTAGAGTAAAACACTAACGACTAAGCCAAGCCTTATTTCTTTAATCAGACCATCCGATAGTTGCAAAACGACTTATTACTTTGAGAAAATTAGGTACATTAATTTATGAATGATTCCGAGGTTTGTGGATGTAATGCCTTATGGCATTATGTAATGCCATCAGCGAAGTCTAAATCTGCCAAGATTATCGTAGTTACATTACAATCAATTTTGTTGATGTGCCGAACTAAGCATGTCTGGATAAAAATTTGTCTCTAAATCATTATAAAATAAGAAGTATCTCTATTTGCCTATTGAAAGCGTTACCATATCATTTTTATTCTGTAAACTCAGTGGTACCGATGACCCTTTTTGTCAAAATAAATATGATTTTATCTTTTTTTGCCAATGAGACGATTTTGACGGTATTTTGTCCCTAATTTCTCCTCGATTGATTCAATTGCCTAATTAAGGTTAGGAATAAGATTTTTCAATTGAGTGCAATGTCTTGTACCGTTTCATAATATCTGATCCTCGAAAGGAAAAAACCAAATAAGGAAAACAGCAAAAATTGCACGCGACTGATTATAGTATTGCAGTCTATCCGGAAAATTTATATGGCTATGTGTACAAATCCTGTTCTCGATCCAATAAAACGCTGTTACAAATAGTAGGTACGTAAAGGAAATCTATGTAGGTACTTACAGAAAATCAAGGAATTAGAAAGGTCTCAACGATAGTTGAAGACCGAGTGTTTGATTTTTGGAACATTAAAATAAAACCGTCTTGCTCTTGCTCGTAATTATATACCGCTAGTCATCTTAATTAGCAATAATTAAATAACCATAAATATGTGTGCTTTGAGCAGTTAAACTAAAGTTCTTATAAACATTTATCATTCGCTAACGTTATTTTTTGTTGCTAATAAATTTCCTTATTTGACGAGCGCTCATCGCAAGCAACTGGAAGATTTTTCATACACCACCTTTAGTGGTGATTAGCTCACCACCAAAGTTTTCACGTGAAAGCATTTTTCTTTTGATTATTTAATAATTTGATAATTGTTTATCGGTCAGTGATGAGTGAGATGGAGATATGCAGTTTTTTTGCAATAGAATGAGATGGGGATATTTGATTACGTAATTATTTAGGAAATTATCGTTTGTGAATACGGGCGTTAGAGTTAGAACACTGAGTTGTTTATAATAAAAAACATAGTAATCCAAGAACTTTCAAGGTTTGAGGAGGTTGTACTAAAACAGATACGGTGAATTAATTTCATTGGTTAAGTGGTGGAGTAGATGGCGCTAAGGCCTGCTTTTGTTGAAGTGTCCTGTCTTAAGCTACACACGGCTTGCTTAAGGGTAAAAAAAAACACACGTAACCCGTGTCGGGGTTGCTGGTCCTCCATCGGGAGCCTCCCCGGGTGGCGGATAGGGGAATGTCGTCCATATAGATGACACCGGGGAAATTAAATACCCCGGGGCTGACCAAAACTAGCAAACCAGATGGTAGAGGACATAGAACCCACACAGCCTCGCCCGGTGCGATACCATCTTTCTGGCTAAGGCGCCGTGAAGTTGCTTTAAAGAGCTGACGTTTCGTTGCTGTGCCAGAGATTCCGGTCCTTGGGGTAAGAAACAATTAATATGCATGAATGGCGTTCCCGGGGTTAAAATTTTCCGGAGTTAAAACGACCCCCCATTCGGATCTCCGGGCGGGGGCTAATCCAGGGGCACATTCATGCAAGAGAAAGTATAATAACACCACCAGAATGGAAAAATTTATAGTCGACTTTTGTAACATTAGAGGTTTAAACACGAATATCAATTCAGTACACCAACATCTTCTGACAAATAAACCTCACATTCTAGCACTGTGCGAAACAAAAGTCCAAGCGTCATCAAGCACAGTTAATTATCTCTATCCAGGATATGACTTTCATTCCCGATTTAGACGTAACTTCGGAATTGGCATTTTTGTCAGAAGTGACCTCTCCTGCCAGCGTGAGGAAGACTTTGAGCCCAATGACTTTGACGTCATGTGGCTTAGGATAACAGACCGACAAACCACGGGATTTATCTGTTGTTTATACCGACCACCCAGCGATACACAGTATAGGACACTTTTTTTTGTCCCTCACAAAAACTGTTGAATTCATACAGATAAACTACCCCAAGGCTGAGATATCCATCTTGGGTGATTTTAATGTACATAACATCAACTGGCTTAAATACTCAAACTTCACTGATGAAGAAGGCCGTGAAGCGGAATCGTTTGCGATCAGCTGTGGTTTTACCCAGCTCGTTGATGAACCAACACGCATTCCCGATCGCGAGGGAGAATTCGCTAGCCTGTTGGATCTGTTTTTGATCACGAACCCTCAAATGTATACCATCACGGTGAAAGCCCCACTAGGTTCCTCAGATCATAAACTCGTCTCAACATCTTGTGTCCTACCAATTACTAGTGTCAAAGAAGCAAGTAAACCTCGTGTAGTCTGGCACTACAGATCTGCTAAATGGGAAGAACTCAGTGAATATTATCGAGATTTTCCATGGAGGAGTGTTTGTTTCGTCTCTAATGATTCATCTGTTTGTGCTAGGGAAGTTGCCCAAGTCATCCTAACAGGCATGGAAGCCTACATTCCCTTTTCAAAAAAAACAGCCCTGAAACAGCAAACCTTGGTTCAACAAAAGATGCAAGGAAGCTGTCGCCTCCAAACAACTGGCTTTTCGCCAATGGCGAGAGAGCCCCGACGGCATAAACCACCACAATTTCATCCTTGCTCGAAACAGATGCAAAGAAATAATAGATCAAACCAAGGAAACTCACAACCAAAGAATTAGGAACAAACTTCTTTCCTGCCCTAACGGTTCGAAATCTTTTTGGTCTGTAACTAAGGCAGTCAGCCAGAACTTCACCAGATCAACGATTCCACCACTTACACGGACAGATGGGACTATCGCATCCACGGCTACTGAGAAGGCGAACTTGTTGGCGGGAGTGTTTTCTTCATACTCTTCCGTCGACTTTAATGGAAGAACTCCGCCAATGATCCCTTCCGTGGAGACCAAAATGTCAGACATTGTTTTCCGACAGCGGGTCATAAAGAACATTATGTTAGCCTTAGACCCAAACAAAGCTTCTGGGCCCGATGACATACCTGTTATCGTACTAAAAAAATGCGCCACTGAGCTGTCATCTGTTTTCTGCCGACTTTTCAACTTGTCGTATAAAAAGGGAATATTTCCTTCTTGTTGGAAATGTGCACGGATCCAACCTATTCCCAAGAAAGGCAAAAAGACTATACCAAGTAACTATCGACCAGTGGCACTGCTTTCAGTAATATCCAAGATTATGGAGAAAGCTATTAACCAACATCTTTTAAAATACTTGGAAGGAGCTAACATAATCAGCGACCGCCAATACGGATTCCGTAAACAGAGGTCAACTGGTGACCTCCTCACTTACGTCACCGAGCTGTGGAACCGCGCAATCGAGCACCATGGGGAGTCTCGAGGGGTTGCGCTTGATATTTCTAGAGCTTTCGACCGTGTTTGGCATGGCGGACTGTTGGCAAAACTGCAGGCCTATGGCATGCCCGAGAAATTCTGCTTGTGGCTTGCGAGTTATCTCGGAGATCGTTCATTACAGGTGGCAGTCGATGGAGTTCTTTCTGAGACCTTTTCCATCAATGCCGGTGTGCCTCAGGGATCCATTTTATCTCCGACTCTCTTCCTAATATTTATAAACGACTTGCTTGAAGCAACAAAAAATCCAATATACAGTTTTGCCGACGACAGTACCCTCATCTTCTTATACGTTAGATGCGCGAACATCTGCCATCGACGCACAGACTCGCAGGGAGCAAGAAGTTGCCATACTTAACAATGACTTGCAAGACATTCTAACTTGGGGCGATAGAAACGAAGTCCAATTCAATGCTGGAAAAACCCAAGCAGTCATCTTCTCCAAAAAGACCAACGTTTTGGAGCCAGATATGATGATGGCGGGACACTCTCTTACCCCAGCGTCATCTCTTCGTTTACTTGGAGTGAGCCTTGGAGCGAACATGTCTTGGCATGATCATGTTGCTGGTCTGGCGAAGAGTGCTTCTCAAAAACTTGGAACACTCTTCCGTACGAAGAAATTTTATACACCACAACAGCTTCTCCTCTTATACAAGGCTCAAATCCGACCATCCTTGGAGTACTGCTCACATGTTTGGAGCTCAGCTCCTAAACATACGCTGAGACTACTCGATTCTATTCAGAAAAGAGCCATCCGCTTGATTGGGGACCCAGATTTGACAAAAAATTTAGACACTCTCGAACATCGAAGAAGAGTAGCTGACCTGAGTCTGTTTTACAGATATTTTAATGGAAAGTGTTCAAAAGACGTGGCCCGCTTGATCCCACCAAGAACAAGACCGGGCAGAAATACACGTCGAGCCGCAGACGCTCATCCGTATCAGGTTCAGCTCGTTACACCTCGTACCACCCTATTTCAGACTTCTTTTATGTATAGAACAGCATCACTTTGGAATAGCATTCCAAAGGGCGTGTTTCCCGAAGTATACAACCTACAGAGATTCAAGGCCAACGTGAATCGATATCTCCGCTCATGCACCGCTCCCAGAGCGTCATAGGGATTTCCCTGCGGTACATGTGCATTTTCAATTAAAAAAAAAAAAAAAAAAAACACGAGGCGGTTTCGCCGAATTAAGCAAACACCACACGAGTCGTCGCACAATCAACGCGCGAAGCTCAGTCAGTCGTATGTTGCCAGATTATTAAAACACAAGTGTAAATTGATTTAAATAACGGCCAAGTGCTCAAAGGTTATTTTTTTGTAATATCATTAAAAGCGGGCTAAGTACGTTTACCAATAACTTAATTATAGTAAAATAGAGTTTATCTTTTTTAGTTTGCTTTTTTTTACTCTAATAAGGACATATGAAGAAGGAAAGAATCGGCTGCAAATTGCAACGGACTTGTGGGTCAATTTTCGAACAGCGTACGAAAGGCTGAATCCAAGGGATATCCGCGTTATTTAAAAAAATAAACAAATGAAATTCGGGAAATTTCAACTATACCCCTAAGGCTTTTCAGCTGCACCCTCAATGCCCCTTTACGCCTTTTCATCATTTTCATTATCATTCCCTACTTTTTTTTCAAATGACACCTCCATATGTTTTTTGCTCGACAGGATTGTTGACTTCTTTCTGAATACAAAAAGGGAGGATTGAGGGTGCAGCTGAAAAGCCTTAGGAGTATGGTTGAAATTTCCCGAATTTCATTTGTTTATTCTTTTCGAGATTTTTTTAAATAACGCGGATATCCCTTGATAAAGAAATCTTGGGACACCCTATATACAGCTAAGGGGGCGTCGATTTGAAGAAAAAGACAGCAGAACTCGAAGCTGCATTGGTGAGATGGTTAGAAGAAGATAGTACCTCGCCTTCGAGAAACTTGGTTGATCGTTTACATAACAGTTCGAAGTAAGAACTTGTAATAATAGTAATAGTGTAAAGAACTGGTTAATGGACGGAAAACTGTTTCCTTTAAAAGCCAACAGACTTCAAAACTTTAAAATATAAAAAAAATCAATAAAGCACTGGTATAATCTGGTGAATGAGTATACATAATATATATTATCATAGAGAATCTTGTCGACCGGTTTCGGGCTATTAGCCCATCCTCAGAACAATTGCCAGTTTGTACAAGTTCCGCATTTGGAGTACAGAATATTCATTTTTGTGGCAAATTTAATTGAAAAACAGGCTTTAGATATAAGATGGAGTGGAGAAACAATCTCAGGGTAGATCATATAGTACTCTTGAGGTACTCTTATACTTTATGGGCGAATAAGATGGCGATATCTGTCGGCTATTGAAATAGCACTAGTACTGCCACAGAGAGACGTGCCAAATCCTCCAAACCGAGGAGTCAAGTTTCCTAGACGGCGCAAGCTGCCAATGCGGCTGGTAGTTCCGGAATCGAAAAATAGATGCCGCTGAATCCATGAAGTCACGGAGAACCGTGCAAATGGATTTAGCTTAGGATTCAGAGCGCTTCAGGCATTCGGCAAAGCAACCTCTGCATCGATGTGGCACACTGAAGAGACCACAAGGAGGTCGAAACAGCTGTCTGTGTCTTCGGTCAGATGGCTCTGCTTGCTGATTGCCTTGGAGCTCGCTTCGCTATTCGAGCTCAGCCTAAACCCCACTAATTATTCTTCTTGGTATGTATATAATATATATACCTAAATATTCACTGTGCTGGAGAACAGAATGGTTATCTTCTCTTGCAAGGTACTATCGACAATGTTGGCACCAAAAATGGCACTTCTCGCAGTCGAGATTTTCAGAGTTTTTATTATGAGTGGTATCCTTGACATAGGTATTAGTTGAAAACTTCACAATTCCACTATTTTCCATATCCTAACTTGACTTGCTCAAGGAAATATTTTGAACATGCGAAACTACCTCGAATGCTGCCTTGGTATAAAAGTTTTTACTGATGGATGTTATGCCTTAAAATCAGCGTAAGGACGTCCAAGTAATAATATTAAGATTTGAATGTAGATGTTGTCTCGCAGGAGCATGTTATAGTGGATTCTGTGAGTCGGACATGTAAGCCGTTTTCTGATATCTTGAACCGTTTTCGTGGTAAATGTCTTTAAAGTTGGAAAATCACGCGATTTTCACTTGTTTATAACTCATAGCCTACTCAATTTAAAATACAACTACGACCACCATTGTTATTACATTTTCTCAGACAATCTGAAAATGCAATAATATATTGGGTGTTCCATTTAAAAAAAAACAAAGATGGCCATTGCTTTCGCAATTTTTAAATTTTGTTGCCTAAGTGCCAAATTTCAGATTCCTAAATCATTTGGAACTCGAACTTTTTCTAATGGGCGCGATAAAACAATCACCCTGTATATGTACCTACCTAACAAAGTGTTTTTATTTTGATGTTGGAATCATCAATGAGAGGTTCAGTAAAGTGGCGCAAAGAAAGTTATTGTTGTGTCAATAACCCTGAATTAAATCTGAATTTCAATAGGCAAATTTGATCAGTAGGTGGAATTCAAGAGGTGTCGTAACCTCCACTGATAATGCGAAAGAAGTCACTCGATCTTGAATAATTGAATAAGCTAGCTAGTCGTTTTATCGTTTCATCGAATTCGCGTTTATGTAGTAAACCGCGAACCGCCGCTAACATATTTATTAATAGAAGTGCGCATAATGTTCTAAGTTTGTTTCAAATGTCGTTTTCATTGATACATTAACAATAATTTTTATAGGGAAGGTACTTACTATCAATTATTGGCTTATAATAATAATTGTTGGGACTTGCATAAAACTTGATCTAGTTGGAATATTCTGCTAATAAATAGAAGTGAAGGTTCTCTAATAACATACACATTTCTTTTGTTTCTGGTTGAATGTTTTCAAGTAGTAGTAGTATGGTGGGTTGGGGTGGTACACCCCAAGCGACTAGGCCACCGAGGGCCCTTTTCGCCGTACCCGAACCCATGGTGAAACTCCTACTCGAACCTCCCCGACCTTTTAATAAAGGCCAGAAGGTTGTTATATGAGAGGAGTTTCATTTCTTCCTCTTGTAGCTCCTCAGACCCAAAGATGTTGAGCCTGAGGTTGCTGTATACCTCGCATACGCCTACATAATGGTGGGAGTCCTCGTCATCCATTCCGCATTTAGGACAGACCGGGTCCCGAGTGACCCCCATCACTTGCAGGTGTCTGTTCAGACTGCTGTGACCGGTGAGAACCCCGACTAGTAGTCTGAGTTCCTTCCGGTTCATTCTGGACATGCTGGTCCATCTGTTTCCGATCGGACCAGCCAGAAACAGCCTGGCCTGAATGTTTTCAAACTTCATGCATTTTTCAGGGCACGCATATTTCAATTATAGACGTTACGGCTTGCCTTACTTATTCTTTTGGTCACAATAGAAATTGATATTTCTGATTATGATTTATTATATTTTTTTAAATAAGTATATTCAATTCCCACTCCAGACGTTTGCGATCACGAACCGCAATGCCTTCACCCCATTGAATAAAGAAAATTTTCTTTGATTTAATCTTAACTTCAATCGGGAAACAAAACCGTTTCTTTTGCTTTTGCATGTTCTAATAGTCGATATTATAGTATTGATTCGAAAACAACAAATAATTCAAAAATTTGAATTATTTGAATAATTAAATTTAAATTTTTTTTTTTTTACTTACACTTATTATAGAGCAATAGAGATACTTCGAATTTTTCAATTGATTTTTATCCGAGCTTTTATCTGAAAGGATAATTTTCCTTTTCAAGGATTGCCAGAAATTTATTTTACGAATGTCGAGTCGTGAAGAATGGTGACCTCAGGAGTGGTCTGGTGCAGGAAAGACACCAAATGGATCCCCCTCCAATTATCCTCTATTCGTCTTCACGGAGTCCTGACTCAATCACATTGGACGATCATCTCGGACTTTCTTCAGCGAGTAGCCAACAAGCAACTCATTCTTGAAGAGAACGGTTTCACGGAAGTTACCGATAAGCATAAGCAGTTGCTGGCCGAACAGACTAGGGTTTTGCAAGAGAAACTGACCGAAAGTAGCTTCTGTAGCGAAAATGTGATAACCTTGACTGATAACACGGACAAGGATGTGTCTGAACGAAAGACCAGCTTGGTTCAAATTCCGGAAGAAAGACTGAATGGACCTCCGGAAAGGCGACCCTCCATGCCCGATCTTAGAACTGTTAATCGGAATACAGATATATTTATTGATAATCTGCTGCAAACGCAAGCTGATAATAAAAAGAAGACTGATAAGTTGTCAAGAGAGAATGATGAATTGGTATTACGATTGTTGAAGAAATATTGTAAATATAGTAAGGATGCTTTGGACAATAATATAGTTAGTGCCGTCGAACAGATACCGGACTCCATCGTGTCGCCTTATCCTAGAAGTAAGCCTTCTAGTTCTAGTTGTTTCATTAAAGAAGAAACGATATATGAGAATTGCAATGAAAGTCCGAATTCGAAACTGAGTGACTTGGAAGACCAAAGAGAAGAAGAAAGAAATGAGCATGTCCTCAGGTGGCTAAAGCAGCAAAACAATGACAACGATCTTCATTTAATTTCCAGGAGATATTCATCTGCTGAGATTTTATCCCCGGCGAATAGCAGAAAGAGTGGTGCAAGGAAGTCCTCTTCCTCTGGTTTCGAGAGTTTAAAATCATGTGAGACGTCACCTTCATCTCCCGAGAGTCGTAAATCTAGCTGGTATTCAAATCAGTCGGTCACTAGTAGAAAAAATAGCGTAGCATCAATTAGCAGTTGCGAAAGTGAGGAAAGTGTCGGCTCCTCCTGCCAGTGGCAGAGGTTACTGAAAAAGCAAGTGGGTACCAAGAATTTGGAAAAGAGGGTGAAGAAACAACGAGCAGCTTGGGCGAGGAACAGAAGGAAGTTCAGCACTGTTTCGGAACCGTGCTTTGATAACAGTCATCCCGTTGGACAAACGTAAGTTTTTGTTTTATTTTATTTTTAAATGGCTTTTTTCCAGTTCTTTTAATAAAAAAATACACTATTGAGGACGACATCACTTTTCGAAAATCACCCAAACTAATCAAATGTCCACCGATCATGACCCCCAGATCACGAAAAAATAGTTTTCCAAAATTCACCTATACAGGGTGATCAGTAACTCGCCCACTCAAAGCATGCTGCAGTAAAATTCATTTTTTAAGAGTGGTAAATTTTCTTACTGCAGTGTTGTAAGTTCTTTTCTTCCAAAGATATGACCATTTTTGTAAAAAAAAAAGGTGGCAACACTCCACTGAACATGTGAATAAGTTCGAGTTAGATGGTATTGTTATTATTTTTATTTCCATAGCAACGAAGGCATTTGAATATTTTATATTCCAAGTTGAGTTTAGGCGGTTGCCAAACTTCAAATTTCGTTCAGATTTAGGTATGTTATCAATTTACAACATTCTCAATTCCTCCGTAAAAAAGTTTTGTGGGAAAAAAATTGATAAATTATACGGTATCCGTTCTAGACATTACAGTAACCTGAATTTTTCATTAATTTTTATCACGGTTATTGAAAAAATTACCTTCAAACTCGGATGAGGGAAACTGTAACTTGAAAACCAACCGTTGGATTAATTTTTTTTTGCAGAATATCCTTAACTTTAATGGGCTCTATATCGCCCTGTATTCGGATTGCGCGACTTACTGATCAGCCTATATATACAGGGTGCATCATATATCCTTCTCCATATTGCGATCTCGTAAACGCTAACATACAGGGTCGGTTGGATTAGAGAAAAAGATGCGCAATTTGATGGTTAATAAGAATCTGATTTTTGTTTATGATATTTTCAGTCGGTGCTGAAATATCCTGAAAAAACTGAAAAATCGAGTTTTCTTATTTTTGCCATACTCGTTGCCATATCTCTCTTATTATTGGAAATTAATAAATAATTTTTTGTTAGGCATACATAAGTCGCCAAGAGCTACCCATTTGACGTTTCAAAAATTTTTCAAAGCCGACTAGATCCCAGAGCTTTCATAGTCAACTTTCATTTTTCTTATGGCCGCCATATTATTTTTTTATGTCATTCGATACAAAAAAATAATGGAAATCAAAAATTCATAACCTTCGAAAAAAATTCCAAAATTTTGATTCTTCTTTTTTAGAAGAACAAAATTCTCTATACCTGTTCAGTGTTGTATTTTTTCTAAAGAAAAAAGAACAAAAATTTTTGAAATTAATTTTTTGAAGTTTATTAATTTTTGGTTTCCATTATTTTTTTCATACCGAACGACATAAAAAAACAATATGGCGGCCATAAGAAAAACAAAAGTTTACTATGAAAATTCTGAGATCTAGTCGACTTTGAAAATTTTTGAAACGTCAGATGGGTAGCTCTTGGCGACCTATGTAAGCCTACAAAAAATTGTTTATTAATTTACAATAACAAAAAAGATATGACTAAAATAAGAAGTCTCGATTTTTCAGTTTTTTTCAGGATATTTCAGGAACGGTCACAGATATCTTGCATGTCTTGACGGATTCGAAATGGCCACAAAATTGCGTATCTTTTCTCTAATTTAACCGACCTTGTATCTAATACACAGGCCTGGCAATGTGTCATTCCTGTCATGCCACTAGAACCGTCCCGAATCGAATTGCCGAGACTTAATTGAAGAAGGTAAAACAAATATATAAGAAATACGAATTACGAATCCAGATCCAGAACCCTTCGCGAGTGCTCCCTCGTTATAATATAATACGTCTAATGGTCCAGTCCACTCACTAAAAATAACCATTTATATTGAAATCGTAATTGATTCCGGGCTGCTTTGCCGAGGTCCATGCAAATTTGCTCCGAAAGTTTCGTCTACAACTGCGGTAGACATGCGTAATCAGAGTTTGTGTGCGCGAGCGATGCTTTCACACAGTAATTTTTACTCTTTACATTCTCAAGGTCAGATCTGGTCTGGTCAGGTCATTTAGAAGTGAAAACATCTAACGCAGCTGTAGACGAAACGATCGGAATCAATTATGATTTCAGTTGAAGATTTCAGTGTGAAAGCCTACACACATCAACCCTCTATATTGTTGCAAAAAGTACTTTACTGGGTTCTCCATCTTATAACAACTGTATGTCTTAAAGGACTCGTAAACTATAATACTATACAGGCTGTTTCTTAATAAAATGCTAATACTTCAGGGTGTGAATCCTCAGGTAATTTTATGAAGAAAATTTCATATGAACGTATGTCCGCAAGGGCTTCAATTTTTTTCTACGGGGTGTTAAATTTTAGTTTTTTTAAGAGTTATTTTTTATTATCTACGGAAGTAATTTATATATTTTTCTCAAATTTGGCATGTTTTCATACAATATAAAACCACATATTTTAATTAGAAAAGTTTTTCTATCGCTCCACCAGTGACGTCCCTACAAAGATTTACTCTGACAATCTTTTCAAAAAAATTGGTGCGCCACACTGACATTCAGCCATACGGATATTTTTTCTGATTAGTTTGATCAATTCTACATGAAAACGGCCTCCTGCGTTTTTCTCGTCAGACCCACTATTCTTGACCAAAAAGTTAAATTAAAATTATATTAATTTAACAGAATTAGCGAATAATATTTATTTTATTTTGAAAACAGAAAATATCGTAATAATAGAAAATATTTTCTAATTGAAATATATGTGGTTTTATAGTTCATTAAGACATGCTAAAATTAAAAAAAAAATATACCTACCTAAACCATTTTCGGAGACAATA
The DNA here is from genome assembly GCA_910589415.1 of Malachius bipustulatus. Classification (NCBI taxonomy): domain Eukaryota; kingdom Metazoa; phylum Arthropoda; class Insecta; order Coleoptera; family Melyridae; genus Malachius; species Malachius bipustulatus. The sequence continues at coordinate 59,313,414 of OU342632.1, forward strand.
AAAAATAACTTGAAAAAAACTCAACACCCTGTAGAAAAAAATTATGCCGTTGTGGACATATTATGTTCATATTGACGTTTTTTCATAAAATGACCCGAGGTATCACATCCTGAAGTTTTAGCATGTTACATATTAAGAAACATCCTGTATGTACATTATAATGGTTGAAGTTAAATTATTTATAAATAAGGAAATATCTATATGCTATAAAGTTAACTCCTTGACAGGTAGGTATTTGTTTTATTGAGAGTAATCAATGTCATTACACTGCAAAACAAGTCGATCGACCATTTATTATAAAACAAAAATCATACATGAATCGCTCATAATACTTACCTAAAATTCTGCAGAACCGAAGTGCTAATAAACGTATTCGCCATAATATCAATATCAATAATGACAATAAAATAAAAATTTATGAACTATAAAATATAATGTCCTGTAGATGCGGGTGAGCCTTGTGAAAGTCAAGGACGGTGCAATAATAAAAGCAAGGAAGTTCTGATCTGAATTATTCGTCTTGCAGTTAAGGTCGAATGGTAATTCAAATGGTAATCTTTCTTCCAATTTTTGTGAATAAAGCAAAATGTGCTATAGGTTTACAACAGGTGATCATCAAGAATGGACAATCTCGAAACTGGAGATACAGTAATATCTCAAAATATCATAATAGGGTGGAACATGCCCTAATCTACTAATGCCGTTGGTCTGAGGCTATAGATGTTTAACATTGGAATTTTACCGGGTGGTGCGTTGGCTAACGCAGTATAAGAATTTCGATGGGTAATTCTAAAATTGAAATTATTGGCTTCCCCATATATTTTAGAGAAAAATGTTAAATTAATACTTTGTTAAGATTGTAAAGCTGTTACTGTTGCTGTAGCAACATTTTAAGCCTGTTGAGCCGTTTCTGAGAAAATTGAGAAAAAAAATTTCAATTTGTGACGACGTGCTCATAATTACTGTCTTGACCTGAACAATAATAATTGAAAATGACGAAAAATACGGTCACAGCGACATGATAGCTCCATCTTATCATGCAGGGTGTTCAAAATGTCTCATTAAAATGAACAACCTAGTCCGCCCCTGGTAAACTAAACAAGCTAATTTATGTTTCAGGGGCAGTATTTTAAGGGGTCTTAAGCTACTGTTTATCATATTAAATTTTCATTAAATTTGATTAAGTAGTTTAAAATAGTTATCATGTCGTCCTTTAGGAGGCCGTATCTAGTATTTAGCGGCCGTATTTAGGAGGTCGCATAAACAATAATTGTAGTGGTTAAAGTCCTCGTGGGCTGTCCACATTTGGGACAGACTCGATCCTTCCATCCCCCTATACCGAGCCCTACACCCATAAGTTTCAAGTGCCTGTTGAGACTTGTGACTGGTGAGCACTTTAACTAGTAGTCTAAGCTCCCTTCGGTTCAGTTTGATCTTGTTGACCAGCCCAGTTTCTTTGGACTTGTCTGCAGCCTGGTGTGATTGCCTGCCAATACTTTTCTAAATCTATTTAGGTGCATTCCTAAGTAACCTCGATCAGAACACCTTTCGTTAGATCTATATAGTTTACGGGCTCCGGTTCACAAAAATTTTCCCTGGTCCCAAGTTTTGCATAGTGATCTGCCAGCTCGTTCTCCAGTATTCCTAAACGTTCAGAAACCCATCATAAGATCAAGATCTGACTTGAAACTTCTGTAGGGTTGAAAGTCTATTCTTTTAACTCTAGGGCATGTTTTCTTTTCAGCCTTTTAAAAGTGTAAAAATTAAATTTGGCGGTCATAAGAAGAAGATAAATGTTGACGATTGTTATACAAAATCTAGAGCGCCTAGATTATTTTAACCGATTTAAACATCGACAGTAGGCAGATGAAAGTGCATAATTTGAAAATTATCAATTTTTGTTGTTCCGCTGCGTTTAGTCACCTGTGGAAAAATTTTAAATATGAAGTTCAAGTGTTGCTTAAAAAACGCAATTTTTGTCTATAACTCAATCGCGAGTCTGTAACTGCCAGAATAACAAAGATACCATACCTACCAATAAATAGAAGGTTAGATGTCCAACAGCAGGTATTATAAAGGCTCATTAAGTTAATGGGCAGACTTCTGTGGCCATTTCTGAAGAAGATGTCGAGCCTAAGTGGAAATTTTTTAAATTTATCTACTCTTGACACGAAAGTAATTACAAAAATGTTAATAAAAGTAATTTGACGTCGACATTGTTGGCTTTAAAAATGGTCACAGAAATCTGCCCGTTAGCCTAATGAGCCTTTATAATATTGGCTGCCAGTCTGTTTTGTAACAGGGTATACAGGGTTAGCTTTGAGGACGGGAGTTTGAAAGTTAAATTTACCATCATGTTTCAAAATGCAACTAGTGTAACATTTTTGCTTTGTTTTTAATAATAAAATAATTTCAAGGTGATTTGATTTCGCTGGTACACCTGTGTAGGTATTGTCGTTCATTGTTTGTTATACTCTAGCAAGGACGGTATATTATTTTATGTGTGATTACTTCCGGTAATTATTGAAAACAAAATATGGAGAAAATGACAGCCGATCCGGCAATCATCGCCATATTATTATTATAGTTTAAATAGAAATTGATGTTTATTTATGTAATGATTATTTATACTACCTCGTAATAAGCAGGTTTCAATGAAACTACCTATATTCGCTGAATTGATGATGGTATTTTTTTACTAGCTAATTCGCTAGTAATACTGTAGTAAGTAACTACGTTAATTTGGGAAATCAAATGATTCCCAAATTGTGGTACAGAATAAAATTACAGTGTACAGGTAGACACATTAGCGAGCACATCAGGTAGTTTTATAGTCGCTAGCTGCTACCGAGCAGCCCCTCGACCATCCACCATCCACTCATCGGCGCGCATAGTTCCTGGGAGTTGGGAAGGTTTTCACAGTGGCATTATAGTAGTAGAGTGCTCAGAGCTTCGAAAGTCGCTTAAAAATGAAATGTGTGGGCCTTTCAAGACTAAAAGCTACGACCTGTGGCAAATGGAAGCTTATGTCATTAATATACCCCAAAAAAATTCGTCCAGTAATCGTCCTGTGCAAAAGGGCACTATCCAAAATTTTCGAGTTTTTTCTATAAATCGATAGTATAGAACTGATGCGAATTTTTGGTATTTTTTCCACTTCATATTTTGTAGCCGTTTGCCTATAAAAAAATGAAAACAGATCTCGAAAAGCGTTGGCTCTTATGGAGCCAGGCGGTCTTCAAGAAGCGATATCTCCGTTCGAAGTGGCTGAAAAATTAATTCAATTTTAATACTTCGGCTGTTTATCAACGATTATCTCAAAAGCGGTAGCTCTGATCGAAAAATGGTCTTATAAATAATTATTGCTCTATTATTTGTGATTAATGTGGTCGTATTTTCATAATTTTACACCTAATAATTAATGAGAAAAGTTATTAAATGTAAAGCGATGCGTAATTAAGACGCTTGAATTCTCGCTCCAACAAACTGTCGGCCAGCATCACCCTCCCTCACCCTGCACTTCCCCTTATCCTCGTAATACGCCAGGATAGGTGCATAATAAGCGCAGCAAGTAATATTATTTTAAAATATTATGGCTCTGTTTAATATCCATGAAACGTTATTTCTTGTAAATAATAGGTAAATATACAGGATCAATTAAATTTATTCCAGGTATTTTCTCACAATGAAGATAATTTTTTATTATACATATCCATAAATACTATTTTCAGTAAAACAATGGAACAATCATTTCTAAATGCATGCAAAATTGGGGAGGAAGATTTGATAAATTTTATCAACATTATTGATACCGACGACTTTTAAAAACCAATAAAAAAAAAGAGTCGCATGCAGGGTCAAGAAATTGTACAGCGGTTACCTACTTGCGGCAAAAGAAATGGGAAGAAATATAGATTACCAGGAAATTTTCAAACATGAGCTAACAACATATCCCATGTCGCTTGCTGCAAATGGTATGTTAGCTACACCCTCAAATAAAAGTGCTTTAGGGGAAATAATCGAAAGCTACAGTACAGAAGAGAGAAGTAGTACTTTAAACAGCAGTAGCTGTGAAAAAATTTGTCACATATTTGATGGCATGTCTGTAGTTCAGAAACTAGGTATAAGCCATTAAATTCAAGAACATTTGGCGATTATTCTAAAATATTCTCAAAAATAATTTTCAAGCGTGACATAAAATCACAACGTATAGACCTAGTACCTATTCGATCATTTGAAGAATATTCAATCAAAAATGCAACTCGAATGAAGAGAGGTGGCACAGATTCAATAAATAAAATAATCGATACTGGAAGCGTTCCATTGCCTAATCAGTGGAATATGTTCATCAATTCAACATTTAATAAAAAACAATTGACCAATTTTCTGTCAAATGAGGCATTAAAACATTCAGCGGAAGAGAATATAGAGTTTGTAACAAGTGGTGGATTCTCTGATGTTCACCAATATAAAAGTAATTTTTTCTTGGATGATGACCTATTGATATCAAATCAGGAGGAAGCAGATACAAGAATTTTACTGCACATTCTGTCAGCAAAAAAAGCTGGGTATAAGAAATGTATCATTGAATGTAACGATACTGATGTATTAGAACTACTGGTACATTTCAAAGAACATTTAATTCCTGAAATGTGGATGAAGGTTGGTAAAAAAGGCAGTGTTCGGTTCATTCCCATACACAAAATCAATTAAGACCAACGCCTTATTAAAAACCTCCCAGCTTTTCATGCACTGACAGGGTGCGATACAAGCAGTCAATTTGCAGGTTTTGGGAAAAAAACTTGTTGGAAAACGTACGTAACTTATCATTATCTTCTGGAAAATTTTGGAGAGACATGGAACAAAACAGTTTTCTCAAATGTTCACAATTTTGTCCTGAAACTTTATACGGCAAACGAAAATATAACTTCTATAAATCATCTGCGAGGTTTATTAGCTGCTTCTAAAACTTTAGATAACTCCCCCCAACAGAAGACAGCCTTTATCAACATTGCCTTCGTGCATATTATTAAACCTACATTTGGTTAAATAGTCTACGATCTGTCCAGGACTTACCAGACTACACAGAATTCGGATGGAAGTTAGCCGACAATCAAATCATTGCAGTCTTCCAAACATTACCAAGTTTTCCCAAAATGACATCATTCTTAACAACGTGTCAATGTAAAAAAGGTATGCAAACATAATAATAATAATATCAAAATGCTTTTTTCTTAATGACTGTGCTTGTATTTCAGATTGTACAGCAAGGCGGTGTGGTTGTAAAAAAAAAAAAAAACAAATTGACTTGCATAGGATCTTGTCGCTGCATGGGCCAAAAATCCTGTCGAAATAATGCTACGGTTTCGTCAGCTGCTACCTCCGTCTCCGAAGTAGAGACTATTTTTGAGTCGGATAGTGAATAATTTTTTACTTTTTTTATTTTTTATCATACTTATCTATATAGGATTTGGATGTATTCTGTATTAAAGCTTGAAGCTGATTTATTTATATTGAAGTAATAAATAATAATATTTAATAATATTATTATTGAATATCTGTAATAATATTTCTGATATTGATGCTGATCTCAATTAAAATTTTACACTTCTTAACATTATGTTTGATGTAGGATATTTTATTAACGTGCGTATATGACGTATATGACGTTTCGAGCTTTCAAATATCGAGCGCCATTGTTATTGTGTTGATTGTGGGCGAGGGGAAGCGAAGCGCTTCCTCCCCAATTTTGCATGCATTTAGAAGTGATTGTTC